>CM067067.1:37059638-37624638 GCA_033980235.1 Diadema setosum
TTTATGATGAAAATAAGAAATAAAAACTGTCAAAAGAATCTTTGAATCTGTGCATCTACGATAGTTATGTGAAGTATGCATTTGTTATGTTTGATCATGTGCAAATTATTTCATTTCACAAGAGGATGATACAAACATACAAATTCTTGTATATCAGAATATTGTATTTATTGCAGTTAATATCATTGTTCTGAGAAAACATGTTTGCCATAGTATTCATTACAAATGAAATGAAACTCCGTGTGTTATGTAGTATTTCATTTCAGTAGAAGGTATTGAGTGTTTTGAAACTGATGGAAAATTTCTTTTCTAACGTCAGCCTTTTTTTTCTTTCTCTTAAATCCAAACAGAACAAGGTGAATGTGAACATCGCCGACGCCGACGGGCGGACAGCACTGGCCTACGCCAAGAGCGTGGGAGCCGACGACTGCATCAAGGTGCTCATCCAGAACGGTTGCCAGGACGACAACAACTACAACAACTGCAATGTGAACAACAGCACACTGCTCAGGGTGCCGCCAGGCCCCGGGAGGGGCCACCATGGCAGCGGGGACAAAGTCTCGAGTATTATCTGAGGACAGTGGCCCTGACCAGTTATGGTCGGAAGAGAGGAAATGGAGCAATTTTTGATGTGAGGGAGCGTGTTGTTTCGTAAACCCTCCAACTACCACTAGCATCCACACTACTCGGGATGTTATGGGTAGTCTTAAAGGAGTGCGTTGACTGTATGAACTGGATAATCCCTCATCTCACAAGCATTCAGGGGTTCACCACTTCAAACATCCAATGATGACTCCCGAGGCTCCTCGTGGTCTTGAGAACGAGTGATTTCTGTATCAACACTGATGTCGAGTGAGCGGCAAAAAACATGTTGGAAGACTTCAGAGGAGGGGCGTGATGTTAGGATGTTACATCATTAAAAATAAAGAGAGAGAGAGAGAGAGAGAAAAGAAATATGATTAAGCAGAGAGATGAGAGAGAGAGAGAGAGAGAATTCAGTGTGAAAGTTCCTTGAGAGGGGTCTTTTATGATTGCTGTTTTGTGTGAGGAAATGAAGAACCCATCTATTTATTTCTGTAGACATTGTGATGAGTGTATGTACTGATGTGGACAATCAAGCGGAATTGAGCAAATGAGGCAGTTTCCACAAGGCAGTAACAGTATTTTTCAGTTGGCAGTTTTCCACAGATATATTCGACAAGGTGCGTAATAAAAGTATACGGCTTTCTTGCATTCCCCATGACATCACTACATAATATTGACTGAAGCCAAATTGGAGTTCTGGTTAAAATGATGACTGTAAGTCTGTCGCATGGCCTTGTCACATTGATATGCATTGGCCTGCCATAGCAGAAAGACAACATATTTCCGCTTCTCTCTGGCTGCATGTGTGTTTGTATGTTTGTGTATTTGTAGGTTTGCGTGTGGTGACTGTAAGTGTCCAAAAATTATTGAATTGTATGTAAACATACAAGATATAACAGTTTCAATGTTTTAGTACACTACGGAAAAAAGTTGTCTAATGTCAAAATGTAGATTACGAATAGGATTAGCAAACAGGTGTGAGATATCATACAGAATTGGGTCTGAAGAAGCCAAAAACATTCTGTTTAGTGGATATAGCCACTTGTCGTGTTTAAAATGGCACCTACACTTGTATCTGATATTTTAAAGAAAACAGAGATAGGATAGCAACAGGATGCCCACATAATGGAAGGCGTTGGACATACGCCATCGGTTGATGACAAGTTTGAGGCCAGAAATTCGTCCAAAAGCACGACACTTTCAGGATTCTGAGAGAAATTTCATGACCCGTCTGCAGAGATGGGGTTTGTGACAGAAGCAAGAGATTAAAGTAATGAACAGCTTTGCTCGATGAGAATGGCTGTCAGGTCAAAGGTTAACCTCGAGGAGAAAATGAAAGAGATGATACACTAGATACAACTCGTTGGAATTGTCCCTTGCCAGTAACGGAAGTCAAAGCGAAGTTATTCTTTTCCTTATTTAATCGTGCAATGTGTTTATCTTTGCATTTTGTATCGTTTTGTTTTTCTGAAAAAGTTGTCACTGAGGTATTGCCTAGCATCCCTGGTGATTTCTAAATTTGAAAGATTTGTAGAAGTTTTAGATTCATTGTTTTGTGTAAGTTTCATAGATTCTTTAATACCTGTAAGCGTGTGCAGGACATAGCAACTTCTTTTCTTCTCTCAAAAGCTCCAAGAGTAGAGAAAATGCATACAGGTGTTTGTATGAACTATATCATGTCACCTGTGATGTGCTATAAGATGTTTGGCAAAATTCGCTCAGCAAATTTGACATGTGCTTGATATCATTTTTTTCTTATTTCAGCTTATAAGTTTTGGTCACTGCCATATACTTCAAACTGTTTACATTTTGTTCCATTGTACTGTTTGATGTAATTGGGAGAAATATAGACAAGATTGAGGCAAAATTACCATGTGTGTGTGTGTGGAAGAAAAGAATTTGAAATGGGAAGGTAGAATGTTTGGAATGAGAAGATTAGGGCAGTTTGCTGGACTGACCACTGGGCAACCTATTGTAGTTCTCAGTACCTAATTTGTTATTTCATTGGAAGGGATGACCCAAGCAGTAACCAGATGTGAGAGGCTTACTATACATCTGTCCATCGTAAAAATATATTTCCCTTTGTAAGTATGTATAAAACATATGCACAGACAGAGCAGTATATGAACCAATTCACTTTATTATGTCCTATGTCTTAGGTTTATTCAAGTGTACAGTCAAACATATCTCAGTAGCCACTTGTACAAGGTTGTCACAGTTTGTTATTTAGGGCTTTTCGATTTTCGCGTCCACGTTGTGGACTACGACGACATGCTGACGTCATTTGAAGAAGTCGCGCATTCTCCAGGTTCACTAGCGCATTCAGTACAAGAATCAAGAAAGCATGTATGAAGGATTTCACAGTCTCAAAATGGATTCTGACTATTAAATTGATGTAACAAGTGGACCGCAACCATCTGGCACTACTAGAGAACTAGAACGTCATTCTTGTTCACACAATCGAAAGTTCCCGATAGCTTATGGCATCGTTTCTGTACATAGCAGCCTTTGCTGTAAGCAGTCAAGTGTGTATTGTGGTCAGTGTACTTATTCCCATTGAGTGACCAATATATGCAAAGTTAGCTGGTACATGTACAAACTTGTAGTTGCTCCATAGGTTCGTTGTGCTATCATGTGAAAATTTCATGGCAAACCACACTGTGCACATCTCATCTATGCATTCATCTTGAGACTGAGTGTGAATCAGATGATTTTATTGAAGTGAATTTGATGAAACAGGAGTAAAATGTGTATGAAGACACCTCTGTCAAAGCATTTAGGCTAGAAAATGTCCTACCATCCAAAGTCGTGTTGTATTTTAACTTTGCATCCACCAATGACCACCCAAGTATATATGTGCATTTTGTACATCTATCATGAAAACCACATTACAGTATTATGCTATCCAGTGTTCTCTGTATCGCCCAGCCCAGGTTGTTACTGTCAACTTCATAGTGAGCTGAGGGCCCT
Source organism: Diadema setosum (assembly GCA_033980235.1). Classification (NCBI taxonomy): domain Eukaryota; kingdom Metazoa; phylum Echinodermata; class Echinoidea; order Diadematoida; family Diadematidae; genus Diadema; species Diadema setosum. The sequence continues at coordinate 37,063,194 of CM067067.1, forward strand.
CCTTTCAGTCCCAAACTGATGTATTGTCAGACCATTCCCCTTATTATTTCCGAGGTCGGCTTTCACCTCGAGAGATTAATTCGTTCAACTGTTGTCATTGTCTTCTATTGCGAATTTTCTCACATTGCTGTTTCAATGAAGATGAACAAATTTGAGCTGCAAAGTGCGACTTGAAAATATACAGGATCAAAAAAACATTTGTTCAGTCTTCTTCTCATTCGAGAATATTGGCCAGTGGGCCCATGCCTTGCTTCAAGCAGTGACCATATACACATAACTAAAGGCAGAGGGAAAAAAACAAAGAAGAAGTGTATCAGCTATGAATTTGGTGTTTTCTTCTGTACTGCAGCTATCTACAACTGCGATTCTCTTAATTTTGAGTGGATGATTTTTGAAATAATTATGTGAACTGTGTGATGAGTCAGATTTGTTCAATGCTTGTGTGTCTTGAGTAAAAAGTAGAAAATACTGGGAGGAAAGAAAGTGTGAGTGATCTGTGTATGTACTCTGTATGTGGTAGTGAAGGAAATTTGTCGTTTAATTTTGACTCTATCTTGCCATGAACAGTAAGTGGGGAATTTTGACAGGGAAGGAAAAAAAAAATAGGAGAGAGAAAAAAACAAAAAAAAAAACAAAATGCAATGCAATTAAGTATTGGTGTGAAATGATACTTATGAGGAAGAAATGAAGCCTCATCAAGAATCAGAAACTGTTTTTGTGTGATGAGAAACGTGAGCTGCCAAGCTCGCCACAATCTTGATAACAAACAGATGTTGTCTACCATGCCTGTACATATTTTAATCTTGTCCATGTTATATATTATGAAATATAATGTACATTGCAAACGTCTGTTTCGGAAAATTCCATGAACTTGTAAAATTACGTGTACAGTGTATAAACTGTGATTTCAAATTGCAAAGATGCAGAGCACACGACGAGAAAGTGGTCGTACTTGAAAGTACATAGGCATTTAGATTTCTGAGAATCAAAACAGTTGAAGACTCTAGTTTCAATTGGTAACAGTGAAGTAGAATTTGATGTCATTGACGTTTCGGATGATATATATTGTCCACAGTGTGTTGTGTGTTTTCGAGATGCGTCATTTCATCATGACCGCAAAGAGGTGGAAATGTTCTCCTACAAATGCAATATCTGGCTATTTTACTCTCGATGCGTTTTGTAATACATGCTGTACTAATGAATTATTTTTGAGCTATCAATTTTCTTTTGTAGTGGTCAGAGTCAGTATTTTTGAGGGAAAACATTTCCATTCTTGTGATAACGTTCTACGGTGTTTTTGTCATGGAGAAGTGGCATTTTTGTCTCCACAAACTTTTTTTCTTTTTTTTTATTTTCTTTTTTTGGAAAGCCTGCACAAGGCCATGGTTGAAAAATTATGTATTTGTGAACACAACACAAAAGGTACATAAGGGAAGATATGAAAAAGAAATCAACTAAGATAATGAAATAAATGATTACATTAGTATATATTATGGAAGTGAAGACGCTGTTATTGACCCCTCTTTTTTCGCTGTGTGTATCTAGTTGTACTTTTTAAAGTTTTTGGACAAAGATATGAAGACTTGTTGCATGATATGCCTCAAATTTATTAAAGTCCAAAATTGTATTGACAAAAAGAGTGATTACAGATAAACTGATGTGTGTGTGTGTGTGTGTGTGTGTGTGTGTGTGGACAGATGGATAGGTATATGAATAGATGTGTACTTATTTTTTTTTCTTTATTTATTCATTTATTAATGTATTCACTCATCCATTCATTTGTTTGTTCACCTGTGTATATTTATTTATTCATAATCTATTTAGTAATACATTCTATAATTTTTATCATTATTTATTTCCCTGTTTACCCGTTGAGGACGGTTTGATTTTGCTACAACACGCATTTCCCATAGACACCTACTGGAGTATACTCTGGACTCGTCCTCAATGGGTTAATATGTCATATGTCAGTATGTCATATGACATATGTTAATATGACATATGTTAATATAGTGATTATGTTAATATGTTAATATATGTTAATATGACATATGTTAATATATGTTAATATGTTAATATATGAAGGGTTTGTTTGCAAAAACCGATAAGTCCATTTTTAAAGATTTTGAAGTACGATCTCTGCCATAAAGTACAAAATAATACCTTTTAAATGAGATATTGGTCACTACATATAAAGGCATATTTTTGAAGTTATGGTCAAAAGAAGCAAAAATTTTCTTACTATTCTCTTTATTTTTCTTGACCTTTTATCGCAAGTATCTCCATTTGGCAAATATGGACTTATCGGTTTTTGCAAACAAACTCTTCATATGTTAATATGACATATGTTAATATGACATATTGACATAATATTATGTTATGACATAATATGACATATTGACATATTATGTCATGACATAATATGACATATTGACATATGTTAATATGTCATATGTCATAATGTCATCAAGGGCAACAATCTACTTAAAAACATAAAACAGATATTCACTTCTGCATCACATGTACAGTGTGAATCACTCTAAAGCAGATTGATGAATATTTGAAGTAAGTGCAGAGCCTTCAAAAAAGATGCATTGAATATGAAGTCCAGCTATTTGCATGACAAAAGCATGTTCACCGAGGATTTTGTCTGTACAGTTGGAAGGAAATAGTCATGTTAAAACTTGTGCTGAAAAGTCTTACATAGTAGACGTGTGAACACAATCATCCAAATTGTTTCTTTCTGATTGACAGTGCAATTTATCTCATCATTCGGGCAAAATGATAAACTGAACTTTTGCTTAGCATTTTTCTCTAGCTGCCCATCCTCTTCATCGTTCCATCGAGCTCTTAATTTATCCATCCATCCATCTAGCCATCCATCTATCTATCCATCTATTCATCTATCTATCCCTCTATCCTTTCTTCTGTATAATTATTTCCTTCCTTTACAGTTTATGTAATGAAAGCTTGAATGCAGAAGGGGCCATTTTGTATTTGTTTGTTTGTTTGTTCATTTATAAACACCAGACAGTGGAAGTGCAACATTTATACAAACACACATAATGAAGCCAGCTATCTCAAAATTGTTTTTATTCATTAAGCACATTTCGTTTTTTTTTTTATACAAATTACTACAAGCCAAAAATGAACAAAAAATATGCCTAGACGAGATCTAATTGATCTATCTGTCAATGTTAACACAAACACATTAACACAAACCAATTATATTTCATCCATACATTGCAAAAAATACCTTCTTCAGGGCTCCACACTAACTTTTATTTTTGGTGGCCGAAAGGCAAACATCCGACCTTTTTTGGTGGCCCGATCAGGCCACCAAATTCTTCATTTCTGAAATTTTGGTGGCCCGACGTGCGTTTTTGGTGGCCCCAGGTCACCGGGCCACCGTTAGTGTCGAGCCCTGCCTTTTTACTTTAGTGAAATATTTCATCATTTTGAAATAAGAATTTTTCAATTTTGCATTTGCATTTTACTCTTTATTTTCCTAAATTCATATCAATATACACAAACAAGTGGATTTTTTTATAGTAAATAAAAAAAAAAATGAATCTGAACATGTCTGCATGTAATGAACCGGAAAGTTAAATTTTGATTAAACTTTTAGAAGGTTCTGTGTTGTTTCTTTCAAGATTAATCATTGCTCCAATGGTTTGGTTTGGTTTGGTTTGGTTTGGTTTGATTTGGTTTGGTTTGGTTTGGTTTGGTTTGGTTTGGTTTGGTTTGGTTTGGTTTGGTTTGGTTTGGTTTGGTTTGGTTTATGGGTTGAGGTTGTACAAATACCCTGTCACTTGTTGGACGTTTAACTGAATCTACCCGGATGTATACCTCTCGCATTATACTACTGCTCTTATTTCAGAACTTCTGAAGCCCCTGAAGACCTTCTCTGTGTATGCGCCGTTTTAGAATTGAATATTTAAGTATGGGGGCAGGTATTCTATGTGAAAATACTTCTTTTTTTTTTTTCATTTTGTATTATTGTGACGTCAAGATAATAGGTAGATATTCATTGTGGTGAGAAATCTAATACAGTGTAATGCATTTCTCTAACAGTGGATTGAATTTTATGTCACCAAGCACATTCAGCTGCGTAAGACATGACCACAAACATTTTACACCCTTACAAATTCTAATCTAATGTCTGCATGTAATGAACCAGATAGTAAACAGTTTAATCCTTGTGCAATATAGATTACAATCTAATGGAGATGAGATTCAAACAGTTACCTTGGAAACGACACTATGCGAAATGAATACTAGTTTAAATATGCATACACGTGTACATGACAAAATCGCCTCTATGTTATGTTGGACGCGTTTAATAGACAGCAGCGGCTGAAACCCTCTCTCGCTCGGTCCCCGTTATGACGTCATACTTGAGGAGGGATTCACTCATTTCTTGCCGAAGAGGGCGAGGAGGAAGAGGAAGAGGTTGACGATGTCGATGTAGAGATTCAGGGCAGCGAAGATGTACTCCTCCGGCGACACGGCGTATTTGTGACGGCCGCCCAGCAAGAGTTGTGTGTCGAACACGATGTACTACGAATAAGAAGGTAAATGAAGTAATGAATGAATCCATCAAGTGAGTGGCAAATACAAATGCGTACATACATAGTTATAAACACTCTCTTTACATAAAACTGGTATCCATATCATGCAGTGATAGACAGTTAAAGGGCGCTCCTGTTACAACCAACACGGGTATAACGAAATTTCGCTACAAGGAAGTAAAGTTCAGGTCCCAAAATTATCGTCATTAAAATCTATGGTGCAAAACTTCCTTCGGTTACAACGAAATTTCGATATAATGAAAGAGAACTACTTCCTATACACACAACTTTATATGATATAGTATACATATAGCGCGAGTCGCCTATTCAGTATTTTGTAGAAATGGATTGATGACGAGTCAAGAATCAAGTCAATGAATGAATTCATCGAACTTTTACAGCCCAAGATTTTAAAACTTCGGAGTCAAGGAATCTTTACTTTGAGAAGAAGGCAGAAGGATTTGTCTTACCAAACTGAAAAGACACGCTCCAAGAGCCGCGTAGAAAGTGTACAGTACCTGTAAGTGAAAAGCAGAGGAAAATGTTTACTGCTTTATTAACGCATTTCACTATCGCTCGCTAACACTGTAGTCAAAAAACACCAGTGGCGCATCTAGGAGGTGGCGCACCAGAAGCCCCCCCCCCCTTTTTCGTAATTTTCTTTTGTGATTATTTTTTTAAATAAAAGAAATAAGAAGTGTGCATGAACCGTATAAAAAAATCCGTACTGCGTTTTGTTTGTTTTGTTATGTTTTTTGTTTTTGTTTTTGTTTTTTGCTTGTCAGCTGATGAAACCCAGAAGACACCAGAAACTGCTTTGCACCCCCCCCCCCCCCCGCTTTACGGAATTCCTGGATCTGCCCCTGAACATACACGCGCGCACACACACAAATACACATACAAAGGACACAAGGCCTCGGGTATACTCATCGCAATATATCTATATTCTCAGACGTCTACCGACACGAAAAAGATCAAAAGTCGTATCCATATTCAAGAGAAATTGAAACCAAAAGTGAGCTCACAGTTACAAAGGAGTTGAATTGGCGAAAGCATATCGAATAGATGGTTTTTCTTTTCAGATGATAACTAAGGCTTTATGTGTGATCATGACTGTATCACTCTTCGCTTACTTCGCTTCGGAAAATGATGGCAAAGAGTCCAAAAGTAAAAAGGCTCAAACAAAGCGCGCACAGCAGGCCGCTCATCATGGTAAAATCGATCTGTAAGTGAGAAGATAACAAACAAACAAACAAACAAACAAACAAGTAAATAAATGAATAAATGAACACAACAGGGGTTTTAAAGGATAATTATTAGTCATGAATCGCGGGCGGAATCATTTTCTAAGAAAAATAAAGAGGATCACGACTTCAATAAGATTTTAAATCGTTTATTCCCTACTCCATGCAGAGGAAAACGTATCATGTGATCTTGTGAATTGTGAAGACCAAAAAAAAAAAAAAAAAAAAAGTAAGGGAAGGTGAATATTCAATTTATATCGAACACAAAGAATAATGAAGCTTAGAAGTGATAAAGTGTAAGCCCACTCCTTGTTAACTTAGTTTTTTGTTAAGAAAAGAAAAATGAAATAAAATGGGGTTGTGAAAATACGGTGACTGTGACCGATGTTACAGTTTAGGGACCCATTTTAAGGTTTTAGACTCTTGGCTAATTTTACTATAATAAAATTTCAAATCGTTTACATCTCATGTCAGTTTATTCTCTACTCCATGCAGAGGAAAACTTTTCTTGTGATCTTGTGAATCGTGAAGACAAAAAAAAAAAGAAAAAAGTGAAGTGTTGTGAAGAGGTAATGGCATCATAAGCTCGTAGAAATTCAACTTTGTTCTTGTATTCAAATCTTCAATAAATTCCTATATAACTGGCATGAGTTTAAAAAGAACGAATTTCATCCTTTTAACGTCGCATATTAACGAGTTGTTACAATTTAGCGATGATGGCTCTGTGAACTGAAGTTACAGTTACTAATGCTGAATTATTGACAAAAAGAACAATTCAGTATCTTTATGTATGAAACACTCGGAGACTCCCAAAGTCATGTCAGCGTCGTTAAATCTAAATCGTATAATTTGTGACGTGTGTAAAAGGTTTCGAGAAGACAGGTTAGAATTAAAGACCCTTTATTTCTCTGTGTGTGTTTTTTTTTTTCATTCAATTTAAATGATATTGTTCTATTTGTTTGGCTTTAATCTTCTCCTTGAAGTCAACTTTAAAGGGATTGTATAGTTTTGGTTGAGACCTAATTTCAGGTTTCTAACATTTTTTGGTGAAATAATGAGAAACCTCTTATGAAATATGAAAGAGCATGTAATTCTATGAGGAATTGAATGTTTATTTGATGAAAATTGGTGTTGAAATGGCTAAGATATCCAAATAGAAAAATGATTCTAATAAAGTGTGGGACCCACACTTTATTACGATTGTTTTGTTTTACTTTGTTTTTGGATGTTTCAGTCATTCGAAACCCGATTTTCATCAAATAACTTTGAATTCCTCTTAAAATGGTATGCTCTATACTATATCATAAATGTTTTCTTGGCATCTCGCAAAAAGTTAAAATTTTCATCTCCAACAATACTGTACCATCCCTTTAAGTTTATACTTATAGATTTACATATATCATCAAGGAATCAGTAAAATCATTGTCCAATGTGCCATTCTCTGTCTTCTTCAAATTAGCAAATCATTGCATTTACAATTATTTGAAAAATCACAAGACTCTGAAGCAGCCAAACGCATGCAAGATCATCATGTTTAAGATCCATGGTATTTCAAAGCCATGCATGGTTCTCACGACGTTCGTTTCTACGCATATAACTTTTACTTTCCTGTTCCTCACATTGTATTTCTTATGAAATGATAACACAATGATATGTTTGATGCATGTTTTTTTATTGTGTGCGTGTGTGTGTTTATCATTTTTTTTTAATGGAAATAAATGACAATGGGATTGACTGTAACCTGACGTCATGAATATGTTTGGAATGCTGTGACGTTTTTGTCGCACGAGACGCCTTCTGAAGTGTGAGCAATCTCTGTTCGAGATCTCGCAATGCCCAACTTGAGCGTCACATCCTTACTAGGGATTGACCCCAACTTTGTAAACTACCATCTGTGTGAAAAGACATCTGTAGATATTGTATGGAAAAATTTGCGTAATCTAGACTTGCGCCATGAGCAGAATTTGAGGAAGTTACCATGGGGACGGAAAGAAGACACCCCCTTGTCAAAGGTTATATATATATATATATATATATATATATATATATATATATATATATATATATATATATATAGTTGAAAGAAATTGGACTGAGGCGGGACGTTGCTCTCGATCTTAGTCTCCCTTTTATTTGTCAAGCTTTTGGCCCGTCATTGGGCCTTCGTCAGGACCTGCGTGGGACTCGTGTGGTTATCATGCATCCCAGCACCGTGTGCTCATATTCTGTATGTTGGGCTGTATTTTGTCCTGTCTGATCATGGCCAAGTTTTCTGCTACGGGTGTTTTACTGTAAGTCTGAAGTTAGAGACTTACAGTAAAACACCCGTAGCAGAAAACTTTACATACATACATGTATATCATAACATTGCATACATACAGAGAGATGATGAATCTACATCATGCCTAAAGAACAGTATGACATTAATTTGAATCTCATTTTTATGAAGCATTTGTTTTGTTTTTCATTTGTTTTTCATTTATGCTATTGAAAAGGAAATGTTTTGTTGCTAAATGAAATTGATATGCTGGAAAAGGTCGCTGGGTAAAGGACTGATTATGACTCCGTGCTCTATTCTTACCTTCGTCTGGAAGGCGAAAATCGTCAAACCCAGCGTGATGATCTGTTGTCAAGAGAGAAACAAGGATCTCATCATTTATCAGTGTCATAATGTATAAAGAAATGCACGAATTAATTTTATTATCGTCATGACAATTTTTCATTTGTTTGTTTGCTTGTTCTTTTTTTGTTCTTTTTTGCTGCGGTCGATTTTCATTTTCCTCATAAAGTATACCGGCCGCCTTCTCGTTCTATACCTCAACGAGGTGAACTGAAGGAACTGGGTACCAAAGTGATGGTGTCAGAGTCTTTTGTTTTAGCTTGGGTTGGAACCAGGTGCAAGCATTTAAACCATCTCAACCATCCCTTTGATATATTACATGTAGGCCTGCAATAATCGAGTGCTCAAATAGCTTTGTCACTTATATTTAGCTATAACCTCTGTTCTCTCCCTACGTCCCCTCTCTTCACCCCGCCCCCTGTACATCTAACCATTCCTGTAGCCTAGAAAGCCAACGATACAAAACACGCTTTGAGTTGCAACTGATTGACAAATTGCCCTACATCGATTTTTGATTGTCCTACAACCTTTGTATTGAGTACTATATTCCACTTTTATGGAAACGTCCTTAAAGCTCAAAGACATCTGCGTGTTTACTTGTACAGCTAAGAAGTAACACGTTGAACTCTTTAAAAATAAGGGGGGAGTATTGGTGCATTTTTATGTGAGATTTCATTGGTAATGATAAGAACCAAAAGTCGAAACTCACGCCACACATGCCGACTGCCAGGATAACTTCATTTCCGTCGTAGAATGTACAGGTGACTCCAAGGAGCACGCCCTCAGCGAGTGTCTGCGTACAAGTCATTCAGAAAGTTCACGTCACAATTTTCTGGGTTTTCTTTTTTTTTAAAATCTTTATCTTGTTTAGATAATTTAGACGTACGTCGATGACCCTAATATTTGTAAAGACATATTTCTTAAGATAAATTTTACCTCACTGCAACAGCATGTGCACTATCCGATCAGATTGTACAAAGTGTAATATTTTAACTAAGAAAGGAAAGTTGGGAATCAAGGTACACATCACAGGATGAGTAAATCCTATCATACTATATATGTATGTATATATATATATTAAACGTGTGTGTTTCAGTGTCTGTGTGTACAGATAAATAAATGAATACATAATATGAAGGCCTACAAAACGTGTCCTGTCGAGAAATTTTGTTTTTCATTGGATTATTATTAAAAAAAAACACACATCTTAATCAATGACTATATCATAATCCTCGAAATATGCATCAATGACACATAATAATTTATGATGATAAGAAAAGAAGTAAACGAAATATATTCATAGACAGATACAGATACAAATTTAATATTGATGCAGGTAGCGGTGAAGGTGCAGACTAGTTAAATGGGGGTTTCAGTCTGATAAGAAAGTAAAATAAAGCTCAAAAGTGAAAATTTAATCAAAATCTGATGAAAACGAAATTGTGCAGTTTTGCTTATAATAACACAAAACAGTTCATCTTGGACACTCAATATGAATACTAGTATGCAAATGAGCAAGTTGATGATGTCATAGCCCATAACTTACTATAATAGTTTATACACAAAATCTTGACATTTCCAGTTTGTTTGTTTACTTGTTTAAACGCAATAATATCCAGTGTCAAATCCTAACTTTATCTGACTTATCATTATTTTGAAGTTATTCAGTCAGTAATAACATCATGTTTTACACTTTGATAACCATTTTTTTTTTAAGATACAAAGATTTCTTTCCACTCACGAATATCAGAAGACATATGATGTTGAGAGGGGCTCGGCGTCTCAGTTCCGTTGCACATCCTAGAGCTATTATCACTACGATACTCACAGCACTATACAACAAAAGAAACGGTGCACAGTGACATTAAGAAAAAAAAAATGAAAGAACTATAATCTTTTCGAAATTAGCAACTCATCAAAAACCCTCGATAAATAAAAAAAAAGCATGCCATTTTCTTTATTCTTGTCAGCATGCATATCTTTGCATATCATTTTTTCTTCTTTTTTTTTTTTGCCAATATTACATTTACTACTACTCCGTCACTTTAGGCGTTGGATCACTCACATATAAACACGACAATTTGACGAGAACTAAAGGACCGGATTTTTTTTTTATTATTATTTATTCATATCAAAATAGAAAGTGAAAACATGTATAGTATTATAAATGGGAGACCTGAGATAATTATGCCATCACCTCCTCTAATTTGCATAAGCCATGTGACTATGACTAACATCTCAGTTTCGGGGGGGGGGGGGGTGGGGGTGAAACTTCAAATTCATTAAATCTCTTATCTTATATCTGATTATCATGAAATTTCCCAGTTCTATTTGAATCAGTCAGCTAAAATACGCAGGAGCACTGCACCTCAAGATTAATGGTTCGTACATGCCCTAGTACCACCATAGCAAGGTTATGTATAGGGATCGTGTATACTTACAAGGCGGTCCAGAACACCCACGTGTTGTATTGAACATAAGATTTGATGTCGTCACTGGGAATGCAAAGATCAAGGCACAATAATGGAGAAAATAAAAAAAAAATCTGATCAGGAGGCCTTCACATTACTCAGCATCATTTCTCAGATTGCCAACAGAGAATGAATAATGAATAACTCAGATATCTTTTCCAGATACCCGTATCTCTTCAAAGAAAAAAAAAAAGATAAATAGATAGATAAAAACAAATCTCTTACATTTATAATTATGTGTGTGTATGTATGTATGTGTGTGTGTATGTGTTATTTGATTCGATATTCTCAGTAAACTGTTGTTAGTGTACGTCCTATCCCATTTGACCATAAAAGAAACAGACGGTAATACAAAATTAGACAAAATTTGAAATATCGTAAGGGCCATGATATTATTAGAGGGTCAACTGAAAATCGACAATGGACAGCTTAGCTTTCATTTCTAGATACGCATATCTCTTGAAAGATAATGAAAAAGAAAACACGAATATCATGTATGTATGCATGTATGTATGTATGTATGTAAGTGTGTGTATGTATATGTATGTATGCGTGTCGTGTGTGTAGTGTGTTATTTGATTCGATATTCTGAGTTGTTAGTGCAAACATTCAAACAGGACGGTAATTTAAGAGAAAGCAATATTGGAAATAATCATAATTAGTCGTTTGTTGCCTTTGAATTTATAAATATCGTTTGAAAAGGCAATACCTTTTTTTATTATGACAGAAAAAAAAAATCAAATTCAAACAAGGTAACCTGGTAGCAACAGATAATTATATTCAAAGAATTATTATCTTCGAATACCGAAACACAAGCGACATAGCAGTAAAAGTCTTAGCAAAACTAGACAATCATGTTGAAGGAGGTTATGTGCGAATCTTTTATTACTGCGTTCAGTGGGCTCCTCCGATCAGTGGTCATTATGGTCACGTGAATGTGATGTCACTTCCGTTTAAAATCCTTCCGTTGTTTCGAACTTGACACTATTGTCATTGGTATATACCACATTTTCCAAAGCCACATTATATCCATGGCCATACTTTATTGAAGATCGTGTCATACCTGACACTATATGCCTGACATCGACTAAACATCCACAAAGCTGTTATCTAATTTTGATTTTGGAACTGGATAAAAAAAAAAAAAAAAAAATCACTACTACCAAAAAAAAAAAAAATTACAACGGGGCCCTCCGCAATGATATCTTTACAAATATTGCATCAATCTAAATACAAATTCAGGGTATGAAACTATAACTCATTGCCCACATCTTACAGAAAACACCACTCGATTTGCTTCAGTGGTCAAAGAGAAATACGGAATTTTGAAGAGGATGTCGGGAATCTCTTCCCTCCAAGTTCTGTCTATTATTCACACACAAGATCATTGAAATGCTAAACTCGGAAAAATCCGATTCATGACACGCTTTACAACAATCCACATTTCTCTTTGACCGCTTAACCAAATCGAATGGGGATTTCTGCAAAATAGAGCTAAAATGTTATATTTTAAGACCCTAAAGTAGCATTTAAAAAAAAATAATAATATTGGGTGTTATCAATGCGAAAATCTGATTGCAATTTTTTTTTTTTTTTTTTTGGGGGGGGAACATACTGCAGTAAGTCGCCCCAAAAATTACAATCAGATTTTCGAATTGATAACACTCAATATGATCAAGCTGTCTAAGTGCTACTTCAGGGTCTTAAAATGTCACATCTTAGCTCTATTTTGCAGAAAACCCCATTCAATTTGGTTAAGCGGTCACAGAGAAATGTGGATTGTTGTAAAACATGTCATGAGTCCGATTCTTCCAATTTCCGATTCAATGCTCTTATGTGTGAATAATAGACAGAATTTGGAGGGAAGAGATTCCCGACATCCTCTACAAAATTCCTCATTTCTCTTTGATCACTGAAGCAAATCGAATGGGGTTTTCTGTAAGATGTGGGCAATGAGTTAGAGTTTCATACCCTGAATTTGTATTTAGATTGATTCACTATTTGTAAAGATATCATTGCGGAGGGCCCCGTTGTAATTTGTTTGGGGACATACTGTACAGTTCAGGGCTTCGATCGAACCATGAACCATCTTTACTGATATAAAAGCACAATAAATTCCAATACGCTCAGTATCAGAGTAGGAATATCTTTCGGAAGTACATTCTCCTTTGAAAGCTGTCGTTACGTGTATTTGATAACGTATACGAAATTACTAATTGTCTAAATAGGAAGTATATTATGAACACATGAAAACACTGAATATGACCCATAGATCAACAAAGAAAGGATGTCTGCCGTAACTACGGGAAGCTGTAGATTAGTGTTTTTAGTACTAATAGTGTAATCAATCAGTTGAATGACCTGCAGGGCCCCGTTGCAAGAAAGTTGCAATCAATTGCAAATAATTGCTGATTTTGAAACAACCATTCTGATTGGCTCAGGGTCTGCCCTATTAAGAAGACATGCATGCAACAATGATTTTGATTGGCCAGTGACAATCAGTTGCAAGTTGCGTTTAAATGGAAAGTTTCTAGCAACGGGACCCTGGCCTTCGTCCCTTAAACAAACGAATAAGCCCCGTGCACATAAACAAGCATGCTTGTTTCATGATATGACAAGTAATTTCGTTTACGCAATTAAGAAACTAATAGTTTAAATTTATTAAATACCATACAAAATGAAGGCACGTGTGATAAATTATTTTCGAAGGTGAAAGGTCATAAAAACTTGCCGGTACTGAATTATACACCGTTGCGATTTGTCATTGTCATTGTCATACAACACGGAGCATAAAATAATAAAGATATCACTCAAGCATGAGAATCATTTCAGTTCATCTTTACTTTCATGGCTTTGTTAATTGGGTATGATCTCTTTGTCACGAATTTTCAGATTCGCTAACTCTAGTAGTAAATGTTGTCTGTAAAAATGTGAAATAATTGCGCCTTCCAGAGAATCTGTAGAAGGACACTACTCGACCAAAAATATCTTAATTATAGCGTAGAACTATAAAAATAATGATTTACGAGCACAACACTGAGTTTCTTTTTTTTTGTCAAAATCGGATTGAAATGAGGAGTTATGTAAAACGATGATCTCCTGACCTTTCAATTTTCCCCTGATCGTGTAAGAAAAAAAAAATTGACGAACATTAAATTCTTCTGCGTTAAAGGTGGAAAATATAATTTATTCAAACCAGCAGTGAATCGCTTAAAAATATTGATCAGTTAGATAAACCGGAATTGTTTAATAGTGTGAAGCGGTCATTGGACTTACACGAAGAAAAAGAGAGCGATGATCCCAATCGTGATGGCAAGCTGTACTGTAAGGATTGCATACACCTTCCTCACAAAACCTGACGAGAGCAGCGAAAACAGATGTATCAGTCACGAGTATAGGACAATGCTCATCGTTACTTTCGCTTCTGTTATAGTTATTTGTGTGTGTGTGTGTGTGTGTGTGTGTGTGTGTGTGTGTAATATCTATAATGAATGAAGATCACTATATATATATATATATATATATATATGATATACATCAAGAGTAAAAACTTAAGAGTCAAATGAAAACACCGCAAGAGCCAAAATATTGGACTGACGTCAGTCCAATTTTGGCTCCTGCGGTGTTTTCATTTGACTCCTAGGTTCTTATACTCTTCAGTGATATCTATATTACACACCGACGCAGAACTTTCATATTTTCATTACTATATATATATATATATATCAAAATATGAAAATTATGTGTCGGTGTGTAATAAATATATATACATACATACATAGAATTTTCTATAGAATCTGCGAACCAGAATACTCAGAATGGTATTTAGGTCCAGGTAGTGCGTATAACATTAAAAAAAAAAAAGCGTGGCACTCAAAAGCACCTTTTGTATGATTGGCAATTCATGGTGACAAAAATGATTCAATAAACAACATTTAAAAGCTTGTTACCATAATTATGTAGTATATTGTAAGGATTGTGTAGAAGTTACAAAAGTTTGGCAAGATCAAAGATGGCTCATTCTAAGATAGCAAATGTAAATGTGTTTGTTTGTTTGTTTTTTACCCCTTTATGAGAAACAAAATAATGTGGGTTTTTCCCTGTGAGTGGTGGGAAAATTATTCACATGTTTCGGACCAGTCCTTGGGGAATGCTACGCTTAAGCAAAGGACTACCTCGGCCGAGAGCAATAATATTAATTGGGAGAAAAATTTATCGCAGGTCACACTATCTTGATTGAAATTAAAGAAATCCTGAATTTCGATGGTACCTGTTGATTAGAATAAAGATTTAATTATTCACATTTACTTTGTTGGGGAAAACTCTTAAGTTTTGATAGATTCTATAATCATGAAATTGACCAGTTTATAAGATAATGATATTTTGCTAATTGTATAGGACTATCCATAATATATTTTCTCTGCAGAACACTCGATTCGCTGCCTAAAATGAATAGATAAATAAGATAAACAAACTAAATACACACACAGACAAACAAACACACACACACACACGCACACACACACACACACACATATATATATATATATATATACTAAGAATAATGTAGAAGCAGGACAGATCTTTCAAAAAATATGAAAAACTTAATAATGACTTTTGTTGACCCATTTCACCTTTTTTGAGTCCTCACGTAAAATCAAGGGGTGAGACTTTTTGTTCGTTTTGTGATGCACGGTCACATGTCATATATATATATATATATATATATATATATATGTGTGTGTGTGTGTGTGTGTGTGTGTGTGTCATGAGAAACACATGAAAAAATTAAATAATGAAACCTTTAAGACTCACCGTGGCGAATTTCTTTGTCGACAAACTCAAAATCACTCACATCACCGTACTCCGCGTCCATATTGGCTCTGTCTGTCTATCTATCTGTCTGTCTGTAAAGATACAAAAATTGAGACAACAGCGGAGAATTTAGGTCAACTTTTGAACATCAAGATGGGGAAAGAAACTAATGTGCAGAAACACAACCGTAGTCATCAAAATGTATTGTATAAGAAATGTAGTGTATCTAATCAAAAGTATGTTGATTGAAATAAGAGACAAAGCCAGCAACGAGGAGTGAAAGTCTCATTGCATTGCAATAGAAATTCGAGGATGTATAGTACATAGACAAAAATGCGTCTATTATACCCCTTAGTGTTGAATAGGTCTATAATGTAGTACACCTTTTAAATATTGGTTTCCTGTCACCCAGTTTATAGAAATCCGAGAGCACCGTTACAACCATAAGGTTTTGCATATCAAAGGTCACTACCATAAAGACTATGATAATATTAATATGTACCATTACTACGAAGAAAAGTATATTCTATGAGCGAAAGTAGAAGGGATATTTTCCATCGCAACATGTTGTCTAGAATCTCAGTACATTGTCGTCATGGTCCATGAGAGGAGTGCATGGCGTATACAGTATGTCCCCAAAAAATTGCAATCGGAATTTCGCATTGATAACTGACAATATGATTAAACTATCTAAATGCTACTTCAGGGTCTTAAGATATAACATCTTAGCTCTATTTTGCAGAAAACCCCATTCAATTTGGTTGAGTGGTCACAGAGAAATGTGGATTGCTGTAAAGCATGTCATGCACTTGTCATGGGTCTGATTCTTCCAAGTTTAGCACTTGGATGCTCTAGTTGGAACTGCATATTATTAATGTGTGAACACGATGGACAGAACTTGGAGGGAAGGGATTCCTGACAATGTTCTATACACAAAACAGGATACTCTTCATTTCTCTTTGACCACTGAATCAAATCGAATGGGGTCTTCTGTAAGATGTGGCAAATGAGTTATAGTTTCACACCCTGGAATTGTATTTGGATTGGTTCACTATTTTAGAGTTATCATTATGTAGGGTCCCGTTGTAATTTTGGGGGACATACGGTATATATAGGCCTTTACTATACACCGCCATTCAACTACACCACAACGGGGTATCTACCTATAGTCTAAGATTAATCATAATATAGTTACTTAACTAGTGTCTGCTCAGTGAAATAGTGCGTTTAAATACAAAACTTACCAATACAGGTACAAGGAGAGAGACAGAAAAAGATCACGCAATTCCTCTTATACTATCCGATATCAGGTAATAGCAAAAGAATATTCCGCAACAATAGACCTTTAGTCTCAGTATAAGTACTCACACTGCGTTACGCACTATAAAGCGCTGAATCCGATATGTACATGAATGGGCGATCCCAACGCCAAGGAAAATAATTAGTGGCCGTCTAGTTAATAAATGACCGCAAGCACTTAACACTGTATGACGTGCAACACCAGTTTGTTTCTCTTTCCACCATACAAGATCCGTGTTCTGAACCATATAAATGCTGGAAGTGGGAATAACATGAACGGAAAATGCATGGGGTTCTATCATACTATGCCTGTATGTTCAGGCCTTTATTTCCACCCGATTTCCTTTATGCAATTCCTGATAGAGGATTATCAATATCTTCTATAATAAACTCCAAAAGTTCTCATTATTTAATTGCGACACATCCTCGGCTGGTAACCATGTAGGGCCTACGTGCAATAGAGCCTAAACACGCAAGCTTTTCAAATGCATACAAAATTGATCGACTTATCGGTGACAAGTTTAGAATTTGCACGGATAGGCCCTAAATAATAGTGATAACAATTATGGTGTTCATGGAAATAAAACGTTTTTTTTTTTTTTTTTTTTGGCGTTCATTAAATAACTACGGTACTGCATGGGGGTAGGCGTACACAGGAGTGGAATAATGGTGAAGAGAAAGACGACACAAATCAAGGTTATAACGACTATCAATCATTATTTTGGTTACAAATATCGCATCGTGAAGGCATTGGATGATGACATCACACACTTAATAATGTATTTGCATGCATGTTACGTCTGTGATCAGCTCAGACATACAAAGGGAGGAGGTTTCCCCTTAATCACACCCTAACTCTGGGGGCTTGCTCCTTGACGTCGATGCTGGCCCTTCCAACGGGCAAAGTACAATGTTCAATAATATTTAACCGCGCGAAAACGCAGTCCGTATGCTGTACACAGTCATTCTTATCGGAGCGGAATGCATAGGTCTTCTTGATTTATCCTCTCTTTCAGAATTGGATATATTCACGGTAGCATCTTAAATTGGCAAATGGAAGTGCCGTAGTTTTAAATGACTTGATTTGGAAATTCTTCATTGTTCAAAATCAATTAGCGTCTTGCTTCTAATCCACATTGTATGATTTCTTTTGCCATTTCGTTTTCTGCTAAGATTCATCGTAACGGAATAAAAAGCCAAGACCTCCTTATTTTTGTCTTCAGCTTTTTAACACAAAGTCATAACCAAAAATACATATTCTATCGTGAATTATAAGGATCATAAGGTTACAAAAGTTCTGAAGCTGCTATGATATATCTGTGAGTTGTCCACTCCTTAAAATGAACATTTTATTCACATCCATGGAAAGAAGCAGCAATTCAACCCACAATCGTAAAATATGAACTCCTATAATGCAGGTCAACTCCACTTTAAGATAAGTTATCTTTGTTTCTCTTCTATTTTCGCAGTAATTAATTTGGAAAGAAGCAGAAATTTAACCAACATTATTGGTGAAATAGGCCTATTATGAACTCCCCTATGCAGGTCACAGTTGAGTTAGTATTCTACAAGAGATTATTATTGTTTCTCTTGTATTTTGAAGTAATTCATTTACTCTTTTGTTTCTTTATGAAACCATTCACTCATATAGATGGTTTTATTTAGTGATTTATCTATTAACATTATAGTACTGACTGTGGACTGTGTAAATATGAAATTTGGATAGTACGACAATGAATGAAAAAAAGATATCATTTTTCAAAAAAAAAGTTAGAACTTAACAAATATGATGAGAAAAAATATTATGAATGACGAACGCCAAAAAATGAAATTTTCATCTATTCTACTAAAACGTGAGGCCAAGGAGCAGTGTGTGCAAAATGTCGATCGAGTTGGTTGATGAAGCTGTCGAATGGTGTCGCTCTTCGAATTTAATCTTCACTAAAAAAAGAATAAAGGGTGCATGGACATCATAAGGATGATTGACTAGATTTTATTTGGCAAGAGTTGGTTTTGGTATTCACGATTCGGATTTTTCGATAACCTTCAGGTAGCGGGAATATTCTGTTTAAAACTACCCTGTGTGATTAAATATTCAATTACACAGGGTAAGCCCAGTTTTAAAACAGAATTTACTCATTATATACCTGAAGGTTTCGATCATAAAATCCGAATCGTGAATACCAAAAACAACTCTTGCCAAATAAAATCTATTCAAATTCATGATTTTCTTCCGTCGAGATGTTTTTTCATTGCAACTGATTGACAAATTGCCCTACATCGACGTAAATAAGCACTGAATTGATCAGTGTCTCAGTAGTAGCCATGATAAAAAAAACCATGGGCGTACATACTCGAGCAGGTACGCCCATGTTTTTTTTTTTATCATGGCTACTACTGAGACACTGATCAATTCAGTGCTTATTTACGTCGATGTAGGGCAATTTGTCAATCAGTTGCAATGAAATAAAATCTAGTTGTGCTATACCATGGGCGTAAATCCCGGGGGGATGGGGGGGATATATCCCCCCCCCCTGAAATGGAGGAGGGGGGGATGGCCTGTACAATCATCCCCCCTGAATTTTGAGGGGAAAAAAATGGAGGAAGCAGAAATGTGATTGTATCAATATCGGCATATTGCATGACGTTTGTACGCCGGCCTTCAGACAGGTAACAGAGCTGAACAGTATTCTATCTTGTAGGAAAATGTATAATTTTCTCAAGCGCTCGCTCGCTTCGCTCGCTCGCGAAGAAAGTAACATCGACATACACTGTAAGGTATGGCTCAGGCGTTGACAACGTCAAATAGTATAGGTCTACATATAAACATGCTATGACGCGAGTAACTGGGGACCATCTGCAAAATATGTACGAAAACATACAAACAAACAATAACAACAACTTTATCGCCATAATTGAACCCCCTCCATTTCCTGAATCATTCCTGAGAAACGACAGTGACTGATGACTCAGTCAAGATACATCTATGGGCATACCAAGGGAAGATCAGGGACGTCGAATCTATGGGGGGGGGGGGGGGGGGCAAAGGGGCATTTGCCCCGCCCCAAAGGAAGTGTTTAGACAGACAAATCATTTATCCCCCAAGCAATTCCCGAGATGAGGACAAATCTCGAACTTTCTTAATGTAAAATTGTCCAAATATCGCCAGAACTATGCACCAGATCGTTGTATTGCAATCATGAACATGCAAAAGGTCCGCTATACAGGATAAGGGATAAACTTTGTACACTTTGACATAGACGTATATTCCCTAATTTATCAAAGAGTGTGCAGCAGATCTTTCACTTAACAAAAGCAACCTAATATGTATAGAGGCGTCGATGGGGGGGGGGGGGATGGTTCTCAAATAAAAGTGGGACAAACAAAAGCGAAAAATATAGCTACAAACGGCAGTTTTTGGAGTGTAAAATTTTAAAATTTTAAAGCTCGCTCGCTCCGCTCGCTCGCATTTAACCGCTATGCCATTCTCCTGATGTTGCTGCCAGTGATTGACAGCAGGTGCACCCGGGGCGCCCCCCTTAATTTCCAAAGCGAAAGTATAGCTACAAACGACAGTTTTTAGGACTGGAAAATGTCAAAATTTTCAAGCTCACTCGCTTCGCTCGCTAGCATTTAATCAGTATGACATTCTCCTGATGCTGCTGCCAGTAATTGCCGGCAGTTGCGCTCGGTGTGCCCCCTTAATTTCCAAAGCGAAAAAATACAGCCACAAACGGCAGTCTTTGGACTGTATAATGTCAAAATTTTCAAGTTCGCTCGCTCCGCTCGCTCGCATTTAACCGCTATGCCATTCTCCTGATGTTGCTGCCAGTAATTGCCGGCAGTTGCACTCGGTGTGCCACCTAAATTTCCAAAGCGAAAAAGTATAGCTACAAACGGCAGTTTTTAGACTGTAAAATGTCAAAATTTTCAAGCTCGCTCGCTCCGCTCGCTCGCATTTAATCGCTATGCCATTCTCCTGATGTTGCTGCCAATGATTTAGCTACAAACGGCAGTTTGGGGACTGTAAAATGTCAAATTTTTGAAGCTCGCTCGCTTCGCTCGCTCGCATTTAATCGTTATGCCATTCTGATGTTGCTGCCCGATTGCCGGCAGTTATTTGCGCCCGGTGTGCCCCCATAATTTCCAAAAGCGAAAAAATACAGCCACAAACGGCAGTCTTTGGACTGTAAAATGTCAACATTTTCAAGCTCGCTCGCCCCGCTCGCTCGCATTTAACTGCTATGCCATTCTCCTGATGTTGCTGCCAGTAATTGCCAGCAGTTGTGCCTGATGCGGCCCCCCTTAATTTCCAAAGCGAAAAAGTATAGCTACAAACGGCAGTTCTTAGACTGTAAAATGTTAAAATTTTCATGCTCGCTCGCTCCGCTCGCTCGCATTTAATCGCTATGCCATTCTCCTAATGTTTCTGCCAGTGATTGACAGCAGTTGCGCCTGGTGTGCCCCCCTTAATTTCCAAAGCGAAGAATATAGCTACAAACGTTTTTGGACTGAAAAATGTCAAAATTTTCAACGCAAAGAGATTTCACCGTAGGAGGGGGAAACCCCCCTACCATACCCTCACCCCTCGCTTGATTCGTTCCCTCACATAACCGCTCCTCCTAAGATCAAATCCTGCCTACGCCGATGATAGGCCCCATTATTTAGTAGGCCTTCACAGTGATGTCGCACAGCAAGAGCTGAAATACCACGATTTTGTCATTCAATAATATATTGTGAATATTTCATTTTCTTAGTGTTTTTTAAAGAAAAGGAAACAAAATTTTCACCACAAGTGAGCACCAGATCGCTGAATTTCAGGTCTGAAAATGCAAAATCTTCCTCGTGTGGGAGAAGGATACCCCCCCCCCCCCCCCCCCCATACACACCCTTCCCCCGTTCGGTCGTTCCGCTCCCTCTCACAGATATTTCAAAAAAAAAAAATCATACTTTTAGGTCTGATTTTCCGCCGAAAGTCGTCTGACAAGCAAAAAAAAAAAAAAAAGCAACAAGAACAAAAAGTCTTTATGTTGTTGCTGCCACTTTTCTCCCACTTTATATTTCATGCAAAAGAGTGGGGCATCCGATCCCTGTAAAGTGTGTGTATGTGTGTGTGTGTGTGGGGGGGGGGGGGCACAAAGCTTCTCCCCCCCACCCCCCCCCCCCAAAAAAAAAAAAAAAAAAAGGCTGCGCCGGTCCGGTTATGGGCTTGTAATCGTGGTGATGGTGACCATCCCCCCCACTCCTGAGTATGGATTTACGCCGTTGTGCTATACACATTGCTGAAAAGCAAAACAGCTCGCAAGTATACACAGTTTACATTACTCAACAGTAGGAAATATCGCGTTTACACCCGACGATACAATAGTTCATTCATTCATTCATTCATTTTTTCTATCTGTAGAAGAACTTGAAAAGACTTTTTTTTTTTTCACATGAAATATAAGTACATATAGGCCTATTATGTCAACATATGGTTTTTGATACGCACCAGCGAAGGAAATACAACATTGACTCCCTTTACGTGTTGAAGCCTAGCCTGTCAATTCCCTCAAGACTTCACAAAGATGTTTGGGAAACTATTCATCACCTTGGTATAGCGCGTAGGCGTAAAACTCACAGAGGGAGAAGACAGAGGAAAATTAACAACGGCCCTGTAGTCATCACAAAAAAGGCCAAGTCATCTGCTAATACTTCTGATGATATTGAAACTCATACGTTTGATGGATCAGTGCACATGGGCACTCATCAGGACATTGGACAGCCCATTGAGATCATAGTGCATCACCGTTTTCGGCGGATTAATTGTGGTAACAACAACAGGACTTCGCCCATATCTCACAATGTTATCCCTTTGCAACGCATTAACACCTACAAATGCAGGTTCCCCTCCTTTCTTCTAACGAATATTCGATCACTGAGCAACAAAATAGACGAATTCTGTGCCACTGTCAAGGTCCATGGAGCTGACATAGCTGCAGTTACGGAAACCTGGTTTTCGGAGACAAATCCTGCTGATGAGAACCTCATGGACGGCTATAATCTCTTCCATAAAGACAGATCTGCAAGACGCGGTGGTGGCGTCGCCCTCTACGTCAGGAATGACATTCCTGCGACCATCTACGGAAGTGATCTCACTCCAGGTAATCTCGAAGTTCTGTGGGTTAAAATGAATCTCCGTCGTTATGTAAAGCAACCTATCGATCTCTTTACCTGT
Organism: Diadema setosum; assembly: GCA_033980235.1. NCBI lineage: Eukaryota > Metazoa > Echinodermata > Echinoidea > Diadematoida > Diadematidae > Diadema > Diadema setosum. Next base: position 37,086,431 of record CM067067.1, read on the forward strand.
GTTGTCTACTCACCCCCTGCATCTCCTCTCAAGGATGAAATCATCAACCATCTGATTATTATGACCGATAGCATTCGGAACTCCTTCTCCAGTGCGTCAATAATGGTCTTAGGTGATTTCAATGACTTGGATACCAACCAATTTTCTGGACAGCTTGGATTTCAGCAGTTGGTCAATCAAGCTACGAGAAACAACAGTCTCCTGGACATGATATTCACAGACTCTGGGGAGTACTTCCGAGAGCCTACTGTGACAGCACCAATTGGCCGTTCTGATCATGCAACTATCGTCCTACTACCACACTCTAGCGTAGCTAAGTCTGTAATTAGACGCAGTTATCGTCCTTTGCGAGACTCTTGTGTGCGCTCCTTTGGCCGCTGGATCACCGAATACAATTTTGATGAGATATCGCAACTACATTCTCCGGAGGACATGGCCCAATATCTCAATACAGTGCTCTCACAGGCTTACAGAAAACATTTTCCTCTTGTGATCTGCAAACGTGCAAAAACCGATAAACCCTGGATAACTAACGGTCTAAAATCGCTTATCCGAAGAAGACAGCATGCCTATAATAGAGGAGATTTTGTCACATTTCGCTCTCTACGAAATCGCGTTTCACGTGATATCAAGAAACGTAAGGCTGCCTTCTATGACTCAAAGATCACTCCCTTGAAAAGCTCTAATCCAGGAAAATGGCACCGCAGAATTCGATCTATGGCTGGTATGAACACGAAACAAACCATCAGCTTTCCTGACGAGTTTGGTGTGAACGATTTCCAGCGAGCTTCTTTTATTAACAATTTCTTTGCAGAGATATGCAGAGATCTGCCTGAACTCGACACCTCTTCATGTCCAGCCTTTCTCCCTGCAAGACAACTACTTCCGCTTATTCCTCGGCTCAAAGTCTACAAGGAACTGAAGCGACTCGATCCAACGAAGGCTGTCCACCCAGACGACATTCCCATGAGGCTGATTTGTGAATTCGCTTTCGAGATTTCGGCACCACTTACCAACATTTTCAATGCCATCTACACTTCTTGGGTGTTTCCTCTGTGTTGGAAATCATCTGTCGTGACACCAATACCAAAGAAGTTACCGGTTTCTGGCTGCACCGATTTGAGACCAATATCGATTACGCCCGTGTTTTCCCGTGTGTTTGAAACCTTTGTTGTGCAGCATTTGATGAGCGATCTGGCACCTCACCTAGATAATCGTCAGTTTGGGAATATTCGCGGTAGCTCGACGACACACTACCTTGTAAGCTTACTCGACACAATTTTGAAGGACCTGGAAAAAGTGAATCAATGCGCGACACTTTGCACAATCGATTTCTCAAAGGCGTTCGACCGAGTGAATCACAACATCGTCATTCGCAAACTCATCGAGTATGGTGTTGATGAAGCTCTTCTCCCAATCATTTGCAGTTTCTTGAGTGATCGTAACCAGGCTGTAAGAATTGGCTCTGCTATCTCGGACATGAAAACCTTGTCCTGTGGCGTGCCACAAGGAACCAAGATGGGACCCGTCCTGTTCTTAGCCCTGGTCAATGACGCTGCATGTTACACCAATAATCGCTGGAAATACGTTGATGATTTGAGCATCCTTGAAATCCGTCCGACCACAGCAGTTTCCCTTTTACAGAGAAATCTTGATGATCTTGCCGGTTGGTGTCTTGGAAACGATGTTAAAATCAATGTGACAAAAAGCCATGCAATGACCATCAATTTCAGCAGACGCGAGATCCATCATGTGTGCTTGGATATCAATGGTGTGCCCCTGGAGGAAACTGCGTGTCAGAAGATCCTCGGTGTTACCCTTCAGTCAAACCTAAAGTGGGACACGCAAGTCGCTGATATGATATCGAAGGCGGGGAGGAGACTCTTCATTCTCTGCCGTCTGCGTAGGTGTAGTGTGAGCCGGGCTGACCTGATAACTATCTACATATCTTATATTCGCCCTCTTCTTGAGTATGCGTCACCTCTCTGGGCACCTAACATAACCAAAGGACAGGCTAATGCCTTGGAAAGAGTTCAGAAACGCGTTTGTCGCATCATCCTAGGCAATGAGTACACCTCATATGAAAATGCTCTCAATGAATTACAAATCCCACGTTTAACGTCCCGGTATGAGCAGCTCCTCCATTCATTCGGACGTGGTCTTCTCCATTCCCCCCGCCATAGAGACTTCTTGCCACCTCCACGGAATCAGATCTCCACACGTCAACTTCGCAATTCTCATGCCCTGAACACTCCTTTTTGCAGAACTGAACGTTATCGTAGATCCACTATTCCATCTGTAGTTCGCCTTCTTAATAAACAATAATTTTTTTTCTATGGTATTTAGTTTGTTATAGTTGTTGTATGTCTGTTGTATGTGAAAGTTGAAAGACTGGTTTTTTCCTATCTTCTTTCACACATGTTTGTTGTATATACTCCCTATGTTTCTTTTTTCTTTTCAAATTTCTTTCCCTCCTTAACCACAACACAAGTCACTGTTTTATGAAAAGGTCATCTTTGTTTATCTATAGAAGCCTTTTAGGCTTAACTTTCTTTCTCTCTTTTTTCTTTTTTCCTTTTTTTTTCTACCCTTTTTATCAGACTGCATTTTAAGGCGCATTTCTCTCACTCTTCATGACTTATGAGATACATTGAAATGTTGGTACATACAAGCATACAATTATGAGTATATATGACAGTGCAATTTTGAATCTATTGTGGAATCACATGTTTATAAATTTTGTCAAAGGCATCTTCGTAATTGTTTTATATATTTGTATGTGAAAGCTGCAAGATTTGATGTCCCCAATTTTCTTCCACACGGGTTTGCTGTTCTTTCTATTTTCATACTCTTTTCCCTTTTTAACTACAAAACCAGTAACTGATTTATGAAAAGGTTGCTTTTGTTTGTCTAGAAGCCTTTTAGGCTTTATTCTCCCTCCCACCCTTTTTATCGGACTGCATTTTAAGGTACATTTCTTTCACTTTTTATGACGCATGATGGTATACGGATATCTTGATACATACAACTATAATTATATTACGAGGAATATGAAAGTGCAATTTTGAATCTATTGTATACATGTAATCATATGATTTTATTCTGGCAATACATGTATGTGGAAAGAAATGAAGTGTAATTGTTATATAGATTCTGTTATGATATAATATAGTAAAATATAAATGCAACATTTGGTGAATTATATTATGTTAGGTGCTTTTGGTGTTTAATAATGTCATTGATTTTTTTTTCAATATTTTGGTGATTTTAGCTCGAGGGTTGGTGAAAAGTTTTGTAATTGCTGTGTAATAACGTCTCATTTTTGTACACCCCTGCATATGTATTTTTGTTGTTGTTGCTGAGATTAAGGTTTTTTTTTTATAAATATTCATAATTCAGAGTTTTAAAAGAAAGTGATTGTATTGAGTATTTTTTTTTCTCTGTTGTGGTACTGTATACATGTATGTAAGTTTTTGTTGTTTTAGATTAACAGTTGTGTGATTTTTATGTATAATTTCTCAATATGTTTATTGTAAACACCTTCAAATGTTATTTGTGAAGCACTGTTATTTTTATCTATATACACACTGTACATGTACTCTGTAAACTGAATGTATTTCAGCCTTTGGGCTGCCAATTTCAGGAATAATAAACCTTATCAATTCAATTCAATTCAATTACAAATAGGTCCTAAGTGAAATTTATGGTATACAAACTTCATTCGGGCTAGGCCTACCTAGTGACGGACCCCGATGGGGATCGACTATAATGGTAGCAACACTGATGAGGAATACATTGTTGTTGTTGTTTTTTTTTATCACTGTCATCATCATCATAATTTATTTGATATAAGACGATTTGTTTTGTTGTTGTTGTTAGATATCATTAGGGGGTCTCGTACTGTATCATCATCGTCATCATCATCATCATCAAATCAACAAATGGTGCGGCGTGGAGAGTAGCAAGGGTATGAAAATTCTAGGTCTTTACAACGTTTTTATGTTTTGATGAAGTCTTAAAATCGGACAAAGTGCAGAAAGCCGTAATTTTTATTTCATAATATATGAAATACCTAGCCTAATAATACAAGGCCCTATTATCGATCTTTCCTAAAACATACATCAGTAGGGCATATTGTTCACTGAACATTTTCAACTTCGTAACCGTTCCACTTGCCGTTCTGTTGATCACACACGAGCGTACTTTTCGCGCGCGGAATTCGAAGTGCGGGAAATCTTACTTCCGTTTTGAAATTGCGTTCATGTGTGATCGTGGTGTGCCGACATTCTCTCGTTTTGTTGCTAGTGTAATCGCACCACAAAATGTCTCTTCTTGAGCAGTGTGAAGAGTTGTTCGGGTCGAAGAATCTTTACGATGTGCTTATGATCAAGAAAGATGCGACGGCAAGTGAAGGTGCGTATGAAAAATGTGCATCCATGTAAGCTTCAGTTTATTGTTTCTCGTGAAGTTCTGCGTCATGTCACAGGAATTAGCTTCAGCCCCACATACTGCAATTCCTGTGGTGTACGGACAACATGCTACCATCCGAATTTTGCCCCCACAATTTATTAAATTTACACTTGGTTACTAATACGAAGTAATTTTATGTCTGAAGCAAATCTTGAAATGAGAAAAGTACGTGGAAACAGCTCCTTATGTACCCTCCCCCCCCCCCCCCCCGTACGTGTGCATTGTGCTGTTGGTAGTGTTGGTACATTAATGGTCATGATGGTCATGATGGTAGTGTTGCATAGCAAGGGCCTAACCTAGAGCTAGACGTTCTTCTACTGTTGTAAATTTAAACTAGGCCTAGGGCCTAACTCTGCTCTGGTTATTAGAAAGACGAGATCATACTAGAACTGGAACTCAACCAGTAGTAGACAATGGTAGAAGACCAATGGGATGGGATCTGTCTATTAGGTGTTTCTTCATGGTTGGCTTCTTTACTCAGAATGCTATCTCCTGACAATTGGGACATGTATCAGTGATAATCAGCCCTCAGTTTTTAAAGAGTATGGGGGGGGGGGGGGCACAGAAGAAAAGCATCAGAGATGTAAGATACATTATTCCGAATGCTCCGTATTTGTAACGATGCTAAATTGTTATTATTCCGTTTTGCTTATTCGGTTGTCTTGCGCCTTTCATCTCCATCATTGATTTCCACACTTTGTGACAAATCCATTTCTTCTTCCATCCTCTCACATTCAATTTCATTGCTTTATTTATGTTGTGCATACTTTTCATCGTGGGGGGGGGGGGGGGTAGTGTCTACATAAACATTTATATGATATATGAAACTCTTGGCCTAGCATGGCAGTCCTGCAAAGTGCATGTTGAGTGGGCCTTGGAAACTTGCACCTATTTGTTGCATACGACTAGACCTCTATAGAGTAAAACCTCCAATTTTCGGCCTGCCTCCAAAATCCGGACACTTCATCACAAGCCAGCAAATTCTGCTGTCACAACTCACACATATCACATCATTTCACACACTGGCACACTCATTCACCACAGAGTACAGGAGAGTGCCCGAGTCACCTCCAGAAATCCATGTAAAATCCCAAATTTTTCTGTAAAAAATGCAGAATCCTTGCAGCTTTTCCAAAGTGCGCGTGAATTAGGTACCGTGTAAAGAATCGGGGTCGCCGAAAAAGCGCTAAAAATTGAAAAATTACACAGTTCTGTTGCAGGATTTTTCGCTTATCTCAAGCTCAGAGTGTGATGGTATCCTCAAAAACACAAAAGAAAAACAAAATGTCCGTACATGCCGGTGCAGTGAATAAATGTACAGGGGCTGAAAGCAAGTGCAGAGTCACCAAAATTCGAACACGAACAGGCGCCGCAATGTCCCTGATGCAACCTTGCACCAACAAGGTATGGCACGTGCTCATTTTTCAGCGGCCTTGTAAAAGTTGTATGTGTATTGTCTATTGACATTGCGCGCATATCCGAATTTTGGAGAGGCTGTCCGAATTTTGGGGAATTGACAAGGTGATAATATTTGGGGATTCTGTGAAATTTTATGATATAGCAAAATCAATATTTGGAAAAAGTAGGTTGATATATTTAAGGTCCATTATTATAGAAATAATTTTGTAGAGTGTTATTTGAGTTGAACAAATATTGCAAAAGAGCTTAAGTGTCCAAAAATTAGGGGTTTTACTCTAGGCCTAGATGGTCTAAATATATGAGTTAATTATTCATTTTTGGGCTGTAAATTTAAACTGTGTGTAATGTAGTATACAATCTACTGTAGAAGTCTAGCTATAGATCAGAAGGTATGTAGACCTCTATCGGCCTAACGTTGGGTCTACATAATATAATCCTACACACGTACGTATAGATCTAATAACAATTTTTTGACTTATTCTGTAAGAAAAAAAAAAAAAGATTGTCTTGAAGTATGTGTTTTGGTGGTTAGAAATCCATGTTGTTGGGGTTTTGTGTGTGTGTGTGTGTGTGAGGCATGCAAAAAAGCTTTTCAGGTGTGTGAGTTTGAGAAACACCTCTGACACTGGCCCTGAGGCGTGAGTCTCATCTGGTTAATGCACAAGACTTGATTTCTTCTGCAATTATTACTTATTACTATTTATTTAGCACTCCCATCATGAACACATTACTGATCTGATGTATTCATGCTCATTTATTAATTGTGTTTTTGCCTTTGGATCCTGCTTATAGTGAAGAAAGGCTACTTCAAGCGGTCACTTCAGGTCCATCCTGACCGGGCTGCTAAAGAGGACAAGGATGAGGCCACAAGAAAGTTCCAGGTTGTGTCCAAGGTCTACATGGTCCTGTCTGATAAGTCTCGGAGGAACCTTTACGATGAGTCAGGTTGGTAAAAGTTCTTGAGCTCTCAACACCAATCAGTGCCATCACATACATTTACTACATCTGTCCATGGCTCAGCATGAGTGTACAAACTACACAGTAGTTCTCTGAAGATTACGGCCATAATTATTCAGTGATTATGGTGTCATTGCTTTAACACTGGTCCAGCTATTAACAACAATGAAGATGGTGGTTATTGCACAGTCATAATTTGTCAATGTTTAATCAAACCACCTCCCAGTTACCAAATGAAATGTTAGAATTCTCTTTGCAGATTGTGGAGACTGAGTCAAGAAATGCAAAGCTTTTCTTTGTTAACACTTGTCCCACATTACCAGATGTAACCATTTAACTCCTGAATGTAATGTTTACTGGTACCAATATATCAAGTATATCCTTATCTCCGCCCAGGCACAGGGAACAATTTTTCAGCTTGAATTTGATTAGCAATAATCAGCTGTTGAATGATATTTCAGTTGGTATCCTGAATTAAAAATAAGGTATAAAGGGACAAAGGTTTTTTTCTGTCAATTTTGATAACGTGGATTATGAAAACATTGAAAACATGAGAAAACATTATGAAAACATTGGATATAAGTGGATTATGAAAACAATAGATAAAACTGAAAAGAGAAACCAGTGGCTTACCATAATCTTAAGTCAATCTTAACTTTTAAGCTTGACTTAAATTCTTCGTGAAACACCCCCAGGCACTTAGCTTAACTTGCCAAGCTTTTCCGCAGCATTCAGTAATCCATCCAAACTCAGGTGGAAGCAACATCTCTCAGTCCAACAGGAAGGCGATGGTGACACAATAGGGATGGTGGGGGGGGGGGGGGGGGGGGGGGGGGTCATCTCTACTCATTGACAAATAGTTTCAATGTGTGACATCTGTACCAATTGGCAAAGAAAGCACCCCAGTACGTGTGCCGATCCGTGAACAAAGATCCGCAACGGTTAATATGTCATGGAGAAATGATTTTTTTTATTTTTTTTTTTTTTTTGCACTGAGGTTTAGACAAGACCCGAATGGTAGACTACATCGCTCGTATGACAAACACTTTACACGAATTCATTCGGGCATAAAATCAACCTCTTTTCTTCCATTCAACATGCTAAAATTTGAAATTTGGGATCACCCTGAGTAACATAAATTTTAATCCACAAAGGATTATTTTGGCACAGTGACATGACTTTTTACATTATCAAGTATCTGAGGAGACTCTGAATGTTGTTTAATGATATTCTCACCCTTAAGGAGAAGTTGATGATGAGGTTGATATGGACCAGCAGAAGGACTGGGATGCTTACTGGAGGATCCTCTTCAAGAAGGTCGACGTCAAGGACATAGAAGAGTTTGAGGAGAAATATCGAGGTAAACTTCTCACTATTTGCATTTTCTTGTTCTTGCTTTCTATTTTTGTTGCATTAATGAAGGTAGTGATTCATTGTTTGTACTTGTAAGATGGAGTCTGGTAGAGTTGCTTATGACTCATTTACTTTCAAGCTTTAGTTTGATTAGTGTTGCAGTATGGTAAAACTCGAACAGAACCCCCAGGACACTACAGCCAAGAAGATACAAATGTATTGCACCTGCAGTTATCTTTAATTTCTGACATTACATCCTTGATTGTCTAACTGCTTTAGTGCATTTCTGTATTTCATTTTAAGGTTTTACTTCATGTTTAGTATCAGTAATGCTTCAATCTCTCAGTATGTGTATGTATATGACAGCAGATTTAGCATTCAATATTTGATTCAACACTTTAGCAATGCCCTCAAAACAAAGCAAACAACAGCAACATATCTTGTGTGAGAGTAATGGAGTAGGTATTACATTTTACTTGGGTGTAAGTTGAAAGCAGTGGTAGCACACTCAAGAAAATACTAAGAATAAAATGACAGCCAAAATTTTGGCATATCATGAAATCTAGCAGTCTGCAGAAACATAAAAATTGTTGCATTGTCAATGAATTGCATGTCATTGTAGAAACTCACCTCAATTCTTATGTAAACAGACAGTTTTCATAAAAAATAAGAAATGAACACGTGACAAATTGACATAATGAGAACTGTTAGATTGTGATGACCTTGTCATAATCACATTACACAGACAAAAGGGAAATTACTGTTTGAATTTGTGAGAATTGTCTACTATCTCATCCGTTTGTTCTTTCAGGATCAGCAGAAGAGCTTGATGACCTGAAGGCAGCTTACATCGAGTTTGAGGGCGACATGGACGAAATCCTGGCAAACGTGATGTGCAGTACCATAGACGACGTCCCCAGATTCCAAAAGATCCTCAAGGGACTTGTGAAGAAGGGCGAGGTGCCAAAGTTTGAGGCATTTGAGGAGAACAAGAAGCAGGAGAAAGCTAGACAAAAGAGAGTGAGTTTAAGGAGATGCTTGATACCACAAGAGATATTCAAAATCAGAAGTTTCTAGATGTGTAATTTGCCTTTCCACTTCCCCCAGTCCTCATTGTAGGGTATATGTATGCATGAATTGATTTTTTTTTTCTTCTTCATAATAACTTTTCTCTCTCATAATCTGTCCTTTTCAATGTATTTGTATAATGTATAAAGGATTTAATTCCTCACATGTTTGTTTTCATCAAATGTTTGTGTCTGTTTTAGGTATATGTGTGTGGATGTGTATTTGCAAACATGTTCAATGTATTTAGATTAGTGTTAGTCTCATCCATAATTTTAACTCTTTATGTGCCATGGTGTAAACCCCCTTTGTGCCACATTATTCTGAGATAGCAACATAGTCACACTTTGGGAAAAACGTTCTGTCTTTCAAATCTATGTAACTTTCATAGATTTTTGTTAATATGGACATGTAATGTGCAGAGTTGTGGAGAAACTGCCAAGCTTTGCTTAGATGTGAATTGTGTGACAAATCTATTATTGTTTTTTTCTTTCAAATGGCCAGTACCTACATATTGTAGAGCCATGATTTTTGCACACAAGACAGTGAAAGAAACTCTGACTTTACTAGCAAATCCACTAGGGAATACTGCCTGACAGTCGGTCACTACATAAAATGCAAGCTACATGTGACAGGATTTGAATCGCAAGAAACATTTTCTATATAATGTGGCATTTGGCGACTTCTCTATCAGCTTGGGCGAGTTTGTGAGTTTGAGCAGAATATGCGAACTTGGCACACTGTCGACCGAGTCAGGCATGCGAACGTGGCACATAAAGAGTTAAATCCTCAGTTGAAGACAGTTTGATGAAAAAACTTCAAAAACAGAGAGACGATCCAAAGCAGTATCACCTCTGAGATGCTATTGATTGATGTTCATTCCTGAACTCCTTTCTTTGTCTTTGATTACCCATCACCTCCCCTGTTCTCCTCCACCCTATTCTCATCTCTTGACTACAGGCTGCCCAGGAGGCTATGGAAGCGGAGGAGATGTCCAAGGAGCTGGGCCTCAACGGGGCCGGCGGTCCAGGGGACGGAGGCGATGATGCCCTGAAGGCCCTCATCCTTGGCAAACAGAAGAGCCGTGAGCAACAGATGGATAACCTCTTTGCCAATCTGGAGGCCAAGTACTGCCAGCCCAAGAAGGGGAAAGGGAAGAAGCAGAAGAGGTAATGGGTACGACCACGCCCATTCTCTATCGCTTCCCCAATCTTTGTCCAACCACCTCAGCGGTGTGGCATTCTGGTTCTTACCTGATAATGGATCAGCATTTTTTCTTCTGTGCAGAAGAACTGGAGATATGAGGAACTAGAAATATGAGGAACCAAAAAAGCAATGTGCATCTTTTTTTAATTTGGTCTTGTGTTTTTTGTTTTGTTTTTCACCCCAGTTTTTCATTAGTCATATTTGCCCATGTACTATAGCAACCTGAGTTTTTGTGCTATTTGTTCTGAAATTCAAAGCTTAGAAACTGGTTCCTCTGATGTCAATGATTGATTTCAAAGTTTTTCAACCAACCAACATTTTTTATTCTTAGAGAAGTGAAAGCGTGTCATCACAAGAACTGCGATATTAGCGGGAATGAACAGTAGATTCTTCAAATCATGATATTTGATAAGTAATTTTGCATTTCACAGTCTTACATGAAGCTTGCAGCAATGTAAGCCTGTTTTCCAGTTCACATCCCTGTCTGTTTGTACAGCTGTTTTGAGGGGAAAAAAAAGGGACTGCTGAAATAGCATGATATTATAGTTCATACAAGGGGTATGTAATGACATTTTGTATTTATCTGTGCAACTTCTGAGTTCATGAGTTATGAATTGTTTTCTACCATCTGATGTATTACAGAGACTTCCAGCCTCCACAATTTGATTGATCCACGCGAGATTTAGCTGACTACTAAAGGCTCATGAAAATGTTAGAATCCCTAATGTAGTGTGTGCACTTTCAGATATTCTCCATGCTGAATTTTGCAATAAATTTTCCCTTAAGAGCGAGAAACCGAGAGTTGCCAACAAAAGGCCCCTAAAACACAACTGAAGGGGGACCATTGTGTAGCACAGATTAAATAATGAAAGTGAAAATGCTGCCCCAAAGCTGACAAAGGTAAACAGTAGCTTTTCATTGGTATGACAGCTAGTGCTCTATCAAGAACTTGTAGAACCTACACTGTATATTGACTAAGGTTACTTTTGGTTTATGGGAAAATTACTGTATGTTGTTAAATGTGTCAGTGTAATTGTGAAGTATTTAATGCGCTTAGTCCCTGGATGACCTCCAAAACCCATGTAAGAATTGCTTTGTAAATATAAATGTAAAGTATATTATCAAACAAACTACTGTATTGCAACTGTATTTATTTCTCAGAAGACTTTTTCCCTTGAATTCCTGTAACGGCAATGAAATATATTGCTGCTTGTTGGAAAATAGAATGTGAGTACAGCCAACCTTGCCTATAAAAGTCGAATCTATTTGGACTGAAGAAATAGCTTTGACTTAGAGAGAATTCAACTTCTGATGGATTAAAATCAAGAGAATATAAAGAGAAGAGGACTTAAAAAGACCTTTGACTTACTCAAGGCAATTATTCAACTAATGCAAGGTAAGCAAGGTTGACTGTACTTTGATTTGTGAGTGTGTGTGTGTGTGTGTGTTTGTGTGTGTGTGTGCCATACAAGGCCATGTATTATATTTATGATATTTATTATATTATGACATTTTTTTTTTTCAAAATAACATCAATGTTGATGTCAGATAATATAGGAACATTATTTTGGATAACATTAATACTTGTAATGCTTTGAATCAGTAACATTTTGATGTTTGGAATGGAATTAGGGGAATTTTGAATTGAGATAAGGTCCTGTCACCCAAGGAGGCAATACTTACATACACCTTGCAGGGGCCGCGGAATGTTTTTCAGTTTGGGGGGCTGCCGGACCGGACCGGACCCCCCCCCCCCCCCCCCACCCCCCTGCTTAGACGCATTGGCGTAGCCAGGATATGATCTTGGGGGGGGGGGGGGGGCAGTTACTATATGCGAGGGAGCGAAGTGACCGAGCCTAAGCGGAGGGAGCGAGAGGGGGAGGGTGTGTCCCCCTCCCACGGTGAGAAGTATTTACATTTTGACGTTGAAATGGTGCAATTTGATGCATGTTTTTGCATGTTTTGTCCCACTTGTTTAAGGTAGCAGGATGTTTGATGTGGATTATTATTGAACAATTTGCCTATAAAGTGGTAGCATTGAAATAAACTTGTATTAATTCTTACAATGAATTTCATGAACGCTGTCGTTACGCAATCAAACAGAAAAGGCATGCACATGAGGGTGTACATAAGGGATATTTCTCCTCGAACACGAAGGTGATTTTACATTTTCAGACCTGAAATTCAGCGATCTGGTGCAAACTTTTGGTGCAGTATTTTTTCTAGCTCCCCCCCCCCCCAAAAAAAAAAAAATAATGGAAATAATTCATTTTTTTTTCTTCAGGGAAGTGTTAATAACAAAGTCACAGAATTTGGCTGTTATTCTGAGTGTGCATCATCTCTGTGTATGTGCAAAGTCTAGTGAGGTAGAGCTCAGGGGAGGGTGTGGAGGAGGATGCCCCTCCCTATTGACGGAGCTTTTGCGTTTTTAAAATTGAAATAAAGCGATCTGAAGCACTTTTTTGTGGGAAATTTGGAAATTGTCATTCCCTAAAGTATACTACGTCTATAGAGGGGACCAATCAACAGGAGGGTGGCAAGATGCCCCTCCCATATTCGAGGAATTTTTTTTTTTTTTTTTTTTTTTTTTTTTTTTTTTTTTTTTTTTTTTTTTTAGAACTGAAATTCAGCTTGGGCACTTTTCTGTTGGAATATCTGGAAATTTGTCAATAAGAGAACTCCAAGTCTGTGGAAGGAGACATAGCAGGAGGATGTGGGAGGGGATAAGCCAGGGCTATGCCCCCTCCTACATGAGGGAGATTCTGTATTTTCTGATTGCAGTTTAACGTTTTGGTGCACACATTTTGTGGCATATATTTGGAGAATTCAAAGCGTAGCCATTGTCTACTTGTATGCACAGGGCGGGGGGGGGGGGGGGGGGGGAGGGGCAAACTGGGAGAAAGCGTGGGAGAGTGCTATCCCCATCCTTCCCGTATGAGGGAGCTTTTGCCTTTTTCAAGTTGAAATTGAGATATCTCGTTTATATACGCATATTTGATGGAATATTCGGGAAATTATCCCCCCCCCCAAAAAAAAAGGTAGTGTGGCATCATACTACGATATATTTAAGACATTTTCTGTAATTCTTGTATGCAAGCCTTTAATATTGAAGGGGAATGAAACCCAGAGAAGTGAATGCAGCAATATTCGTAGAACACATCAGATTGAGGAAAAAAGTTTGAGGAAAATCAAACAGTCCATTCCAGGGTTTGAAATTGGCGATGGTCCGCTGGCCATTGGCCACCTGAAATCACGTCGGACTAGCTAAAAATCATAAGATTCTGAAGTTACTAGTCCGTCTGGCTAGCCAAAATATTGCTTCAGTGTCAAAATTGATTCTAAGTAGTCCGCCTGGCTAGTTAAAAAAAAAAAGTTAAGTGCGACCCCTGTTAATTCTAAAGTTATGAATTTTTAAAGTTTCAGTGCAGCCATTGCTGAATGAGAAGACTGCTGCAATTTGCAATGCCATGCATGGAAAGTGTTTACTACAAAGCTAATAGAATTCCACAAAATGTGTATGCAGGAGCGCAAGAGTTCAGCTTCAGAGCTGTTATAGCTTCTTCTTTTTTTTTGGGGGGGGGGGGGGTTGATTTTCAGCTTATTTTTTGCTTTTCGGGCTCCTTTCTATGTAGGAGCTTTTGTGACATCAGTTATGATGTTGAATTTTCTTTATATTTTCTTTACATATTACTTTCCAAATGTGACAAACATTCTGAAAATCCTGCAGGTTGTCTCACCTAATGCTTGACATTTGAACTTCAAGCACCCCGTGCTGGCTAGAGCTGAAATTTTGTGGAGATTGGACGTGTAGGCATGCAAAGCATGCAACATTTGACCTTTGTAACATTCATACAGAGAAGAAATATACTGTATATGCTATATATGTAGCAAGTTTATTTATTTTTTTATTATTTTTTTTTTTGGAGAATCAGGAATTCCAACAATTTCAGGAATGGTTAGATTTGTAATCATGGAATAGAGCAATGGATGGAGGAATGTATGTGTGCTGTTTCCATTCATGTCAGGAATCAGGGGGGCACTTCATGAAGCATTTTGTCCGACAAACTTGTCAGACCAATTTGCTCTCAGCCAATCAGATGCAAGGATTTCAGTAGCTTGTAACAGTTTGTCAGAAAAATATCCAACCAAAACGCTTCATGAAATGCCCCCAGAGCTAATATTTTCATTTGTTGATAAATTTGCAAACAGCACCCGATACAAAATTTGCAAAAATAAAAACACTGCCAAATATATGGTTTATACAGTATGTTGCACATATCTTGGCACAAGAGAACAAAAGGATTCAGACATCTTGGCTATATGATATTCATAGTGATTTATTGAATGAATCTTTTATTTTCAAGGCATTTGAAAATTGCATAAATTACTAAGGATCAAGTACAAGAGAGTAGTATTACAAAATACAAGGTATTCTCAAGGCACTACAGTATACTGAATATCGCACACAAACACAAACAATTACAATAAACCTAGGGACATGCTAACTCTTCTGGGATTAATCAAAATGCTATAACTTGCTCACAAGTCCCTTGAGCATTCAGATCCCACTTACCCAGAGCTTTGACAAGTTAGATACACTGTATTTGACTCTGGATGTCAAATTCCCCAAGGTTGTACATTGATATCACAAATACTACATTGTACTTGCTGTACACACAGGATTTGAGACATTTTTGCAGACATTTTTAAAGACACAGACTAAAAAAAAGACCAATTACACTACAGTATCTTTCCTTTTCTTTCTTTTTTTTTTTGACTGAACTTGTAACTGATATTAAATCAAGTAGAGCTCCATATTCAACATTACAGTATAATAAAATGTAATCATTCAAACAGTGTGTGTAATAACAAATCTGTGAACTAAAAATGATGTGATTAGCACTTCTTGTTAGCTGGTGAAGGATTCATTAAAATTCAATTGATGTGTATATCATATATCACGGCATGTCAACCTAAAATCAAATTGCAGTGTCTCCATAAAATACAATGAAGTTTAATTTTTCTGTCTGGCTGCAACACAGAGACAAAGTATTTAAGGAATCAAAGCACATTAGGCTACATGTCAAAGTTTTAAATAGGAAATGTGCCAATCCATGCATATGTTCAGAATTTTGCACAGAAATTTGAAATGAAATGTTTGATTCCAGTATCAGTATCAACATTGGAATTCCACAACTAAATGTAGTGGACACTTTCCCTTCTGAAATGTAATTATTCCAGTGCATATCGCGATTGCAAACTTCTTCTTCACAAATTACAACAGGCCGTCTCTGCTGACACCACAGTGTACTATCAAGTGGCCAAAATTTGGACTACGTGATTTCATATCATTACCTTTATTAATAGTTGTTAAAAAAATATGAGCTACACTTCGAAATTTTTGAATATGCCATGGATGGGAAGTGCAACTTACTATCCTGGTGGTGCAATATAAAAATAGACTGTAGATGATATTTACCATATGAAATGTAAAGGCTCTTAAAAACACACTAGTCATTACACAAACTGTTTAAATTATGTACTCGCTATTCATGATTCATCCCTTTTTCACTAAGGTTGTCTAAAACAACCATACTGCTTGCTTGAATTTGAGTGGCATGGTGACAGCTATTTGAACAATCAGATCTAGATTATATGGAACATGTCAAAAGCCAAGTTATGTGCTGTTCACTTTGCCTGATTCCTTCTAATGTTTTGTCTACAGCTTTGAATTTCTTTGGTATAACTGATATCACAAAGGTCAGGCAAGCCCTTCAGTAAATATCCCGAAAACTTTGCAGCTGTCACTAATATCTTAATCAGAATGTGAAATGTAAAGCGATAATAGAACCCTACATCAACATGCATTTGCAGCGGTAGGTCAAAATAATTGCATATCCATGGCATTCATTGCACACACTTTATATACAGCAGTGTATGTTGCTAAGAATTAACAAGCTGTTACATCATGATCATTGTAGAAATTGTAAATATAAACAATCATCAAATAATTCCTATTCTTCACCGCTTTAATCAATGCCTCAAGTCAACAGCAAATATTCTATTACCAAACCATTTCTTGTTTCAGAAAACAATCTTTTCACAACTTTTCCTTCTTAAAGATGTGTGAAAAAGGAAAACTAATTTCAGGCTCATATCAACAGTAACAGAAGTGGTACATGTACAACTTTGTGCTACTTGAATGACACACTAATGGAGAATGAATAGAGGTAAACTAATTTCTGGACACAAACCAACTTGTCACAATATACAACTCTGCATTCTCACTGAGTCTGCATCATATTTACACAAATATAAAGAACATGATTTTGATTTGAAAGAGAACACACAGAAATTTGTATTCACAACATTGTTATTACACCATGTGACACATTCAACAAGGTTTTAAATTGAATACATGCACCTATTACACGTTAGGACTGGACAAGACAACAGCTCTCTATGCTACTTCACTGTACATAAGAATGGTATACGTATTTCGTCAGATGTGATCGAATGCTTGCATCGGCTTTTACAATAAATCATGATTAAAATCGCACATTAGATGACTTAAAAAACAAAAATAAAAATAAAAAAATCACAAGAGTTGCACAGTAAAAGAGATGGTTGTACAATTTCACGTGAAAAGAAATGTTCCAATTATCATACAATTTTTTTTACACATCTTTACACAGAGATGATATCATTTTTACAGGTCTTTACACAGAGATGATATCTTTTTTTTAAAACAACTTTACACAAATACGAGAAATTCAGAACACCTAATGAATAATGAGTGAAGACTAACATTACACACTGGTATGTACAATTACTTGCAAAATGATATACAAAAAAAAAATTTGAATCGAAGCATACATTGAAGAGCATAATTTCTTCGTTTCCTCCCTCGTACAAAAATCCCTCCTGTACTAGAAACCGCACAAACCTGAGAACACTTGAGGATGCATTTCAAGAGGATAGCAAACTGCTGAGAGCAAGTGACAATATTTACATACAAAACCCCTTCTTTCTCCTGTACAAATGGCTACAGGAGAAAAAAAAGAAAAGAAGACAAAGATAGAAAATGACAGACATTGTACACGCACAATCTTCAGTACCATTTCCTGAGAGTGGACACACTTTAGAATACTTCAGTACTAGAGTCATACGACCCGTGTGATGATCACATGATGATGCACAGGTACTGTAAAAGCTGTTATTTTTGCAAGGGTTTAATTTTCGCGAAATTTCGCTACTCATTGTTGGGTGGCGAATTTAACATCATACGAAAATATCACCGAATCTTGATTGCATTACATTTACGCACAGGCATCAGTGCACCTACGACAGCCTCCGTGTCAAATTGCAAAATATGTCTGTGAACTCCTCATTCACAAAAATGTCTGTACACAAAAATAGCAGCTTTTACAGTACAGTAGACAGCTCTGTAGAGAACGATGCTGGAAAACCCTACAAAACTTAAACACATAGAAGTGCACTTCATTATATCTATATCCTGAATTTCCTGATGCCCAATTCCCTGTCTGTATATTTGTGTTTTCTTGCATCCCAAGCAATCTATGTCACTGGAAGTTATTGCTTTCTTTTTGGCTTTGGGCTTTTTTTTTTTTTTTTTTTTTTTTTTTTGCTTTGCTTTAAAAAAAAAAATATCTCAAGAGTTATTGCTGTTATATCATCTGAATGTGATCTAAATACAGCTGCTGAGATATGCATATCAAAAATGGCCACAGAGAAAAACAAAAGCAAACAAAGTGGTACACATATCTGCACTTTTTACTGAGCATTTGATGGGTAAAACATTTTAATGTTTCTCATTTCTGTTCAAGGGTGGCAAAACAATGATTTTATGCTTGTTAACTGTCATTCCAGGCAGGGTAAAATCAGCAATCATTGAGTAATTATAGCAACATGACAGATGCTGATTGGCTATTGACCTCCTGTTGCCATAGAAACTGCAACTTCCAATCATTGTCAAAGTTTTCTGAAGAACTCTGGGGGACACTATCACTATATTGGAGAGTGACCCAACCACTCTGCACTACAAGGACGGTAAAGAAAGAAAAAAAAAACACACAATTCGATGTACAGGTAGGTAGATAGGTAGGTAGATAGATAGATAAATAGATAAATAGATGGATGGATAGATAGATAGATAGATAGATAGATAGATAGATAGATAGATAGATAGATAGCTAGAAAGAGATATTGACATATTTATACATATATATGTATACTTGATATACATACTTAGAGAGAGAAAAAAGTACCTAAACATATATGTATATAAATTTTGTATCAAGCTGATGTCTGTGAGGTGTCTGAGTACTGCACAAGAGAACTTTCCAGAATACAATTTGTATTATTAGAGGCAAATAAATGATTTTCACTGCATTTCTCTCTGTATGTAGCTCACGGGATAAAGAGGATTTTTTTTTTTTTTTGTGCTGTGTGCATTATCCCACAGTATCTTGTCAATAAAAGAACTTTCACTGTCAGCGCCAGTAGATTGTGCGATAGATAAAACTGGCATATGCACTCCATGGAGTATTAACGGAAGTTCAGCTTTTGTGCTTGCTAAAACAAGTACTCATAATGTTGAATTTCAGGTTGAGAGACATGTGCTTTAGATGCTATAGACTCAAGGTATATTGGTTAACTTCCGGTAATAATTCCTAAAAAAATAAAGCGAAGAGTTCTATCTTGAAAATACATAGCCGTACACTCAAAAATCACTGCAGCTGATAATGACACAAAAGTGAATCACCAAGATATCCATATTGCTTGAAGAGCTGCGATTCTTTGATCGATATTTGGCTGTAGTGTGAACGGCTCCTTTGGCTGAAGTGCATAGCAAATGACATTAGACTGTGCAGAGAACTGTAATCTATGCAATTAAGACTCTGGAGAAACTCATGTTAAGGGAAAACAGTTTCTCACATCTCGGTATCAGTGAAAATAATGACCCACCACCATCAACCAAAATCTGAAGTGCACCCTCTACTGGTGACTGGCAGTCATCACATCTTGTCGGTTCCTTGAGCACAACAGAAGATGAGCACTACTAGTACTTTTCCACTCTGGTGTTTAATGACAAGTTTGGTGAAAGAAACCACCACTCCTGACAGGTACAATATATCACCATGGCTATGCCTCCAGAGGGAAGCAGTCCCCCTCACTTCTGGGTGCCTCCAGCTTTCCTCTTGGCGCTGCGGCGGCCCTTGAAGTTCTTCTCCAGGTTCATGGACACCTCCCGCTGCAGGTTGGGCTGGCGGCCGGTGGCGCCCTTCTTGGCCACCCACGGGTGCTTGAGGACCTGCTTGGCCTTGTAGCGCATCTTGACGTCCACAACAAGGAGGTGATCGATGAGGTCTTTGGCAGCTGAGGGAAGATTTAAATAGATCAAGATTTTCAGTGGATTGGCAGTCCTGGCTGTCTGTTTCCATGATGGCACTAAGAACAGCCATTCAACCACTGCTACACATACATAAATAACAACTGAGCATGTGATTGCACTGTGTAGCAGAGACAGACAGACAGAGATAGATGGACAGACAGAAAGGCAGACACACAGACTATTAAGAGGCAAAAATAAAACAAGAAAACTAAAAAAACAAAAATGCAGGAGTCTGATTAAAGGACAAGTTCACCTTCATAAACATAAGGATTTAGAGAATGCAGCAATATTAGTAGAACACATCAGTGAAAGTTTGAGGAAAATTGGACAATCGATACAAAAGTTATGAATTTTTAAAATTTTTGTGTTGGAACCGCTGGATGAGGAGACTACAAAAGCTCGTGATGTCATATGAGTATAACAGTATAAAGAAAATGTAAAGAAAATTCAACATATTTTCACTTTTTTCGCATAATAAAAGAGCACTTGACTTGCCTCTTTCTAAAGGCAATGGGAATAATATTACCCATAACATATGCCAGTAACGAGTCAAGGGAATGTGTACTTTTTCCAAAAGATGACATTTTGTGAAATTCTCTTTATATTTTCCTTATATTGTTGTACGCATGTGACATCATACACTGCAGTAGTCTTCTCATCCAGCAGTGACTGCACAAAAACTTCAAAAATTCATAACTTTTGAACGGATTGTCTAATTTTCCTCAAACTTTCAATGAAATGTTCTACTAATATTGCTACATTCTCTCAATCCTAATGTTAATGACGGTGAACTTGTCCTTTAAAGGAAGACAAATGGATGGCAAACTGAAGGAAGATGAATAAATGCTCTAGATTTATAAATAAGACGGAACATAAGAAGTTAAGTACTCATCAAATGCTAAAATGAATATGACAAACAGACGTTTCTTGGGTACAAATCGACAACGAAGCATGCAAATGTGTAGATTCAGGGAACCAAAATAAAGTGTAAGAGATTGAACCACAATGCTATCACCTAAAAGAAAAACATACATGTACATAAACTGCAATAAAAAAGACTTATTTCTTTATATTTATAATTTGATTAATCAATAGGATGAAGGGGGGGGGGGGCAGGTGCAAAATGAAACTATTGCCATGGATACCTTTGGAGATGTTGTCCCAGTAAGGGGAGATGTACTCAAAGTGGCCAGCCTGGATGAGTTCAAACAGTTCCTCCTGATCTCTGTCTGGGCTCCTGAAGGGAGGGAAGCCACACAGCAGGATGTAGGTGATGACTCCCAGGGCCCACATGTCAACCTCCAGGCCGTAACCTAGGCAACGAGGAGATGATGGAAGTGGAGAAAACTGGTCAGTGGATTGATTCAGCTCATAGAGGAGACAAAATAATCTATAGACAACTGCAGGTCTCAGATAGTGAGGTGGCAGTATTGATGTTTCATACATTCTGAGGATGCTTTTCTTTTTCTTTTTCTTTGTTTGTTTGTTTGTTTTTTGAAGACAGCTGCATTCACTTGAGATTGAAAATCATAGAATTCTGTAAATGTATTACTTTTCAACCTTCAGGAATATGTACATTGTAGTTTGCATGTTTCCTGTAATGAATGAGGGAATGGGTGGGGGGGGCAGATCTTAACTGATTGTCATTCTAGGAAATGCTGGAACATTTCCTAACCTTCTGCTGAATCAAAAGTGCGCACTTTATGATGTTAAACTTCCTTTAAAGGCACATACACTAGTTTCATTGAAACTATGAAACAAGTCCATGCAACTGGTTCAGCTTGACCCATTTAGTCCAACAAACTGTATTTTCTATGATTTGCAAGTATGTATATTCTTTTTATTATAATCTTTACTCTGTACTATTCATTTTTAGTATTTCACAGAGTAAAATACTTGCTCTCATTGGAACCCTTTGTTGTGCATGCGTAATTCTTTGTTTCAATTCCAGAATTTCCAAATAAAGCCATTCTCAAATGGGCAATATGTTTAATAAGTTTTAAAAATAAAACCCTGTTTCTCCCTCAAATTGTCAACTATCTGAAAATTTCTTCCTGATTTTGTGCAAATTCAATGAGTTTAATCACCTCTGTTTAATCCCTCTCAGATACATGATAGCCTATGTTGTGCAAATTCAGAGTTGCTAATTTGTTGATTAGGCCCAGCAATAAGATGACAATTTCTGCAGCAAAATTCCCCACAGATTTGTTGGGTCAAAGGTCAAAATTTTCACCCGCGCTTCCTCGGTCTGCTAGTGGATGTGATACACAGAATCTGAAGGCCAAATCGTACTCGTCACGAATGGGAGACTTTAATAAATCTCTGACCTTGTGCATGTTTTCTCCCTTGCCTTCGCTCTGACGTTTAATTATCATTTCAACGCATCGGAATGCAGACAATGCCAATACACAAAAATGTACAAAAAGATTTTGCCCGAGGCTAATTGCCCCAAACTCATGAAACATGTTTTGTTTTAGAGTAAAGCAACTCCTTTTCTTTCTGCAAGTGAGGTTTAATAAATTGATGTGTACTTGTATGTCCAAAACATTAATGTATACTTTATAGATTGTACTACATAGGGCAACTGTTGTCAGTAGAAAGCTGAGCACAACAACACAGCTCACTAAAAAACAACAAATAATGATATTATTTGGCATACATGTACATCAACTTCAAAGCCTGACATATACATTATGGACCCGATTCCCCCCCCCCCCCCCACAGCATCGATTCCTAATTTATTGAGTTCAATATAATACCACTTCTAACCTGTGTTATTGAATTATTCATGGCATTGATGATTCATCACAAAGTCCCCCCCCCCCCCCTCCGTGATTGATTTGCCCCAACTGCAACTGGATTCTTGATGCTGCCTAGCAGGTCACCTACAATGCAGAATTGAGAACCGAGTGCATTAGCATAATATTGCCCATGACACAGCCCGCCAAAGAGGTCATTATAGAAATCGCAGGTTCTGCTATAATGCAACCCAAGATGTTGTTGTATACGTTTGTCACACAACAGTAGCATCACATTATTGAAGGCAATACCATATCCCTAATGTATTCATTTATACACTTGCTTCAGATTTTGGGGTCTTTTCTCGAACAATCCATAACATAGTTTTATCTCATAAACAACAGTGAGGCAAATAGAAATGTGGTTAGAGTTTATATTGTTCCCTGTTTACTTTTTTGTTTAATACATTTTACAGTTATATCACTCTTCTTTTTTAAATCATCTAAACATCTACATAAACTGTAGACATGATGCCACATCTTCCAGACTTGGAAATGATAGGTTCCAATTCCAAAAACACAATGCATACATGTGCATGCCTTCAACCAAAGCACAAATCAAGAGATATTTTTCTGTGGTATTCAATTTTGCAATGATAGGGAGCAGATGTCACAAAGGCAAAAAACTGGCACCAGCAATAATAGATGTAGCTAGATGGATGTATATATTAAGGCATGAATAAATGAACAAACAAATGAATACACAAATAATTATAAAAGAGCTTTCAGAATCCCATTACAATAAACTGTGTAATTAAAAACAGACTAGGCATTAAAACTCATAGGTACACTGTACATCTGCCTTGAAGTCCTGTTGCTGAGTTTTGATCATAAGGAAGCATGGCTCTAATGTTACATGATGTGCGGACAGAAAAATAACAGCAGTCAAAAACAGAAACATTTCTTTGGTTCCTGTTTAAAGAGACTCTTACCTGTCTCAGCCAGGATCTCTGGAGCTACATAGGTTGGCGTGCCACACACTGTGAAGATTGGTTCCTTCACCTCCATGGCTAGACCAAAGTCGGCTAACTTCAGTGTGATATCCCCTGTCTCAGACTTGTTCACCTGAATTGAAGTGAGCAGGAGATTTTTATTCACTGGAATCACTGTGACATCATGGAGTTAGAAATTAAAAAGAAAAAAAAGAAATATCCTTATGGATCTGTTTCTGATTTTGTACTTCTGACAAGCTGTTCTTAGCTTGTCTTCAAGATTTCTGGAGAGTATAACTGTACTAAAGATGGACACGATATACAAATGTACAGGTAAAGTACAGAAAGAGGTTTCTTTGCATAGATTGCATGTTTTGAAGGTAAGTATTCTGAGAAATCTCACCGACTGGAGATTAACAAGATTTTGAACTTAATTATTAGACATGAAAGACATTCAATGAGCATTTCCATTCATGTTTCATTCCTTAACAAGCAAGAAAGTTAATCACAAGAGAAGAAAACAAATGGCTGAAGGAACGGATGCCAGACAAATTGTGTTGCACTCACCAGAAGGTTTTCAGGCTTCAGGTCCCTGTGTACAACATTGAGGTCATGAAGGTATGCAAGGGCACTGGCAAGGTCCTCAACCATGAGGGCAGCATCACCCTCTGTGAACTTGACGCTCTCGGTGATGGCATCAAAGAGGTCACCGCCCGACACGTACTCCATCACCAGGTAGATGTGGCCCCGGGTCTCGAACTCCTCGTAAAGGCGGACGATGTTCGGGTGCCGCACGTACCTCATGATGGCGATCTCGTTTTCCACCATATGCTCCTTGTTTTTCAGCTTGGCCTTCTCGATGATCTTCATGGCATACATCTCATCCGTCTCCACATGCGTGGCCTCGTGAACATCGGCGAAGTTTCCATCGCCAATTTTCGTGCCAATGCTGTACTTCTCCAAGATGTGGGTCTTTTTGACGAGAGTCCTGGGCTGTCGGACAAATCTTTCCTCCGGCTCTGATTCTGGAACAGGGCTGTCCTCTGTGTCTTTGTACGTAATGTTTTCATTCTCATCGCGGGGTGAGGCTGATTTTGAATGAGTGTCATCCTCCTCCTTTCTGCCCCTTTCTTCCTCCGCTCGCCGTTCTGCTTCTCTACGTAGCTCTGCCTCAAGCTGCGCCAATCGCTCAGCCTCCTCCCTTTTCCTACGCTCCTCCTCCTGAGCCTCTTTGTACTCCTCAGCTTCCTTGGCTTTCCTCTCTGCTTCCTCCCGTGCCTGTTTCTCTGACATAGCTCTGCTCTCTGCCTCCTCCCTAGCTATCCTCTCTGCTTCCTTGGCCTGACGCTCCGCCTCCTCCTGCTCCTTGACTCTCTCTTCCTGCTGCAGCCGTTTCTTGGCCTCCTCCCGCGCTCTCCTCTCTGCTGACGCACGCCTTGCTGCCTGTTCCTTGGCAGTCATTTCAGCTTCAAGTCTGGCCCTTCTTGCAGACTCCTCCCTCTTCTTGAGTTCGTCTTCTTCCTTGGCTCTCTTCTCCAGCTCCTTCCTCGCCCTCCTCTCCGTCTCCTCTCTCTTTGCCGCTTCCTCATTGGCCCTCCTCTCTGCCGCTTCTCTGGCTTCCCGCTCAGCCCTGGCTTGCGCCTTCAACTCTGCCCCTTCGATCTTTCGCTGGGCGTCTGCCTCCAGCAGCTCCTGGAGCCTTTTAGCATCTTCACTCTCCTTACTTTTCAACTTTTCCTCTTTCTCTTTCAGCTCTGCCTCTTTCCTGGCCAACTCTTCCTCCCTTTCTCGATCTTTCCTCTCCCGATCCTCCTTCTCCTTCCTCAGCATCTCCTCTTCCTTCCGCCTCAGTTCCTCCTCCCGTTGCTGCAGTTCCTCCTCCCTCCGCTTGACTTCATCTTGCAGCTTCTCCTCCCTCTTCCTCCTATCGAGCTCATCCTCTCCCTCTTTCCTCTTCCTGTCCGTGTCACCTGTCCTTTCATGGATGATCTCATCATAGTCTGAGCCCCTGCTTTCATTCCCTCTGGAATCACTGTCCTTTGAGACCCGGGCTCTTCTGCTCTTTCTGTGCTTTTCATCCTCCTCACTGATCCCGCTGTCAAGTTTTGCACCGTCCTTCTTCTTCCCTTTCTTTTTCCGTGCAAACTGCGAGTATGAACTGTCGGGATAGAGTTCCTCATAGATGTCAACGACAGTTTCCTCCGTAAGGCTAGTCCTAGAAGGGGATGCAATGAGCACCCCATCTTTGTCTCTGTAAAAGTCTGCCAAGCTTTTCACTTCCTTCCCTCTCAGTGTGTACAGTTTGCGGATTCTGTTGTTCTTGTACTTTGGGTAGCCGAATGCATCGGAAATGTCCTGTATCAGCTGTTCGTATGATTGCACACTCCGCTTGTTGATCAGCAGCGACACCACCTTCCGGGGCCGCGACCCCGTCTTCACGATCTTGACCACTTTGGGTTTGATGGGGCTGCGATCCGAGTGCAGGATGCCAATAGCCTTGGACTCGTTCTCCACACTTCCTCCTGCGTTTCCCCGGTTGTAGGCAAATGATCCTGGACCCGAATGGCCCGCGCCAAAGGTGGATCTCCCGTATGTCCCTGCATACTTTCCTGTGGGTGGGTAGGAGAACCCAACCGGGATGTGGGCGTAGAGATGAGACTCATTGTTCTGATGCTTCCCTGAAATGAAAAAGCAGAGAGAAAATTATCAATAGCAATCATATTGTAGAGATTAACATGAAGAAATGCAGAGTGGATTTTGTAATATCCTTTTTAGAGTGTCATCCTCATGTGATAAGTTAAGGGTACTGGGTTTGACTTTCGAAGTCAACCAAACATTCTAGAATATGGAAATGGTACAAATGGATTGCACATCATTGTCAATGATTGAAGCACAATTCACAAAATCTTAGACATAAAAAATGAATAAAGTGCCAAAGAAAATAGAAATACCACGGAAAAACACAGAAAATATAAATATGACTGACATGTCAGAACGTATCTCCTCTTATTCCAGTACATCTTCGAACATTGTCGTGCGGGGCGATGAAGACCAAAGGTTAAGTGTCGTGGTTAATCCGGTTAATGACGATCTGAATACCATACACAGTGACAATCTGTGAGACATCAGTATCCTACTGTTGCTCTCTCTCTGATACTACACAGAACCTTTCCATACAATGAGTATTTCCCTACATGGATGGAAATACACTGGTGCAATGTATTTATGTTTTGATCGTCACATGGTTGTCATGGAACAGGGTGTGACTTGACAAGAAAGTTTGGCAGAAATTTGCATCTTCCTCACTCGCACTCTGAAGAAACTCGCACGGGCTGTTAGCAAAGTGCGAGCAAACAAGCATTCCCTTTCAACCACCAAATTCTTCATGAGAAGCTGGTCCGTTGCCTGGACAATGAGCCAGAGATGGGTTGTGTGAACAGCACGTACAGTCTATGTAATTTGCTATATAAATCCACTTAGTCTTGCTTCCAGGCTCCAGGATATATATATATATATATATATATATCTTTTTTTTTTTTACTTTCTGCCACCTGTAGTCTGTCAAATTCATCACATGCATTAGCAACAGAGGACTAGTCTCATACAAGAAGCCAGCACATCGTGTTTATTGGTTTTGTATCTTCTTTGTTTCATTTTATAAGCAGTACAGCCTAGGTAATTTTCTCTAGTAAACACCATTAAAAGATAGCTGACTGCAACCATTACTTTATGCATTTATAAGCCAACTCTGACCTTCCTATCAGCATATGCAAAACACATGCAGAAACTTAGTCAGATATACCACCTACACATATAAACTAATATATAATCACCATCAACAAAGTCTGGAAAATTGCTGGGAATTCCTGAACATTTCCTTTTTTCTTTTCTGTTTTTGACAGATTGCGATACAAGTTAAATAATGTCATGAACACAGCTATCATCCACAGGGATTTTTCTCTGTAACCTGTCAATGTATAGACCCTATTATAGATTACTTATGGTTAATATCAAATTACAATGTACACAAAATTTGAGAAGATATTGATACTGGACTGTAAAATGTGTTAATGAGGTATTCTGGAAATGGCCAAATTGACACTGTAAAATGAGTACAGGACTACCCTTTTTATCATCATTCCTTACAAATATCAAGCTGAAGTACAAACACTCACCTGAATACTTCTATTGTATAGTGTAAAATTTCACACTGAATGTCGAGGACATGCAATTGTTTGGAGACAATTGAAAGAATTCTGACTCTTCTGTCCTTTTTTTTTTTTACATCTTACTGTTCACAAAAACATTTTCCTTATAGTACATTGGTCCCTGAGCATTCACCATACACAGTGTGTCTACATGTATACTACAAGGTTGGCCAATTCATTCTATGTGATGTCTGTCCCTAATACTAGTTAGTACATATTCTATTCTGCTTGGTATACAAACTACATGATGGGGGTTATTAAAGACACTCATGCACTAAGAGTGTTTAAGTGCAAATTATGTGTCATTATTATGTTTTTGGTTTTTTAAGTGCACTTGATAAACTACTCAGTACAGAAATATGATGCACATCAATAACTGCTGCTTTTACATCTCTGTCAATTTGACTTGTCAATAGCATATTCTGGCATGGGTCTGCAGAGAATGTAGAATAAAGTAATCAAATCACATTCTGCAAGTATAAGCTTTTGTCCTTCTTTCTAGGGGTGCATGGATGGTTGTCTTTGTTGTGTTTTCTGGAGGTGAGGTACTGAGCAGGTGGGATATCATATAATAACACACACTGAGTTCAGCTTGCATTATTAAAATGAAAGCCACTTCCTCTTTAGTGCCCTAGAAAACGGGTTTTCTTTCACAATATTTAGGGCTACATTGGCCTCATGCCATGTTAAAGGCGCTGTTTGGAATGTTTCTGATTTGAGAAATATGAGCTGCATTGCAAGGTTCTGCATGCTACCAAAGTCTCTATGGTGACAATATCAAGATACTGTATATTATGGTTGAAAGCAGTTGTTTAAGGCAGCTATAAATTAAAAAAAAAAGGCTGTAAAGTGCCTGGATCTAAGGTGTACCATGCACTGTAGCTACATGTACTCAATTTCATCCACAGACAGTAGTGTTTGAATTTGAAACCATTAGCACTAAACAAATTACTGTATACGCCATATATTTCGCGAGTCTAAATTTTCGCAAATCGGGAATTCCTGACAGTTTCGCGAGTGGTTAAATTCGCGATCCAGGAGTCCTGCACTGAACGGAGAAATGTACACGCGATCAGAGTCAATATTTTTGTGTGTCTTTAATTTCGCGAACAGCACCCAACTCGCGAAATTTGCAAAAATAAAAACCTCGCGAAATATTCGGCGTATACAGTAGCACAGATTACTGATTACTCACTTTCCTAATATGGAATTCAAAGGAACCGGATATTTGTGTGTGTGTGTGTGTGTGTTCCATACACAAGGGAAATTAAGTCTTCCATATTATAGTAACTACTAAAATAACAAGAACAAAGAGTTGCGACCACACAAAGTCTATTTGTAAAATAGTTTGGATATACGATATAGAAATTCCTGGTTAAAAAAAAAATATGCAAATTGAATAGGTTCAATTACATTTATGGATTATCTACTAACCTTGACATCATTAGCTACTTTTATGACATTAACAAAACACCGTAATGGCATTTCATGGTGGAAAATACACTTGGTTGATACTAGCGCAAGGTAGGTTTTCCATTCATTATAGTTGCTTTATCACTTAGATACCACAGGCAATACGATTCAATGCTTCAAACAGGAACGATAAAATCAATGAATATTGAATTTCATCCCACACATCTGAAATGAAGCATGGAGCGACAAACGCAGTCTTATTATTGTAGTTCCACGGATGGAGCATACATGTACTTCATTAGAATTTGTGTATAAACACACCACTGTACATATGAGCTAGTAACCCACTGGCAATAATATAGCATGAGGGATATCTTGTTTTGTTTTTTTCCGGGGGGGGGGGGGGGGGGTACGTGGTAGATATTTTGTAGCAGATTATTTGAGTATCACTTAAAAGCTTGGTCCTGACAACTTACACTGCTTCTGATCCCTACCCCAGGTGTACCGTCTGAAGTAGGTTGGATGTCCATTGAACATCTTTCAAGCAAGCATAAAACTAAGGACATTCCAGTATCACAAAACTCTTGCTAGAGATCAAAGGTGACTCCAGGAACAGGTGTGTATAATCCAGCATGGGGCAATCCTTGTTCCAATGCGAAATGTCATTTCACCCTCCATGAAGTCACGAAACCTCAGACAATTGTTCACATATTCTGCATCCTTCCAAAGCTGGCACAGAAGTAAAAGGACATAAGTGTACCTACAATTGTCTTTCTTTGGTCTAACTAGTAACACTTCACCATTGCCATTCTGTTTTGCCTCGATGAAAATCCTTATAAAGTCCTCATTTCGCACACACACTTGTAGAATCACGCAAAGGAGGGTAGAAGGAAACTATTATTGCCGTTTCATTTGGAACTTTAATGTGTGGTCCGCTCGTGATACTCAGAACGTTCACAATACGTTTCATGTGTGATAGTCTTAATTCAGTCCGTGTTACATTATTCTACATCTCCCCCCAA
Organism: Diadema setosum; assembly: GCA_033980235.1. Lineage (NCBI taxonomy): Eukaryota > Metazoa > Echinodermata > Echinoidea > Diadematoida > Diadematidae > Diadema > Diadema setosum. The sequence continues at coordinate 37,116,689 of CM067067.1, forward strand.
GCTAATTAATCTCACAGTCCAGAGTTCCGTTTGAAATATTCAAACTCCATTGAAATCAAATCAGTCCAGCAATTCTTATTAAATTCTTCAACAGTCCTTTTAAGTTTCTGTCTTTAGAAAAAGTGTTTAATAAATCAGTCCAAACTTTCATTCTGATACATATCCAAAAGTCCAAAAAATTCAACCCAATTTCTATTTTTGGTTAACTCCTTAGTTTAGTTTTTTCTTCTCAAATCGAGAGCCGCTGTGGTGGTTTTACTAGACGACCAGATCGAGTTCTCGTCTCAGGCGGCGCTCGTGGTTGTGAGTCCCCCTGTCGGCCTCTGGTTACCTGCCGGGCTCGTGGTGGACTCGAAGGCGCCACCGGCTCAGCAACTCGGTTGTCCTGTGGCACCTCCACGTAGACCTCCTCTGGTGGATCCTGCTGCGGCATTGTGGATGGCTGCCCCTGGAGAGCAACCAAGGCACTTCTGTTCCGTCGCACTATCCCCCGGTTTGTCTGGATATGGTAGGACCTCGGCTGTTCTGCTTTTCCCACCACCTCTCCGAAGCGAGCTTGATCTCGAACCCAGACGGCATCTCCTGGCTGAAGGTCTCGGAGAACATGCGATGAATGGCGCCTGTCATAGTTCGCCATTTGGTTTGTGCGATATCTGTCCTCCTTCTTTCTCACATTCTCCAAGTCCTGTGTTTGCACTCTAGGCATGAGTGTTTGAGGGAGAACAGGAAGTTGCGTCCTCAGTCGCCTTCCCATGAGGAGCTCGCACGGTGCCATACCATTCTGCAATGGTGTCGACCGGTAGCTTAGGAGTGCAAGCTGGATGTCCTCATTTTTCCTCAGCAGGGCCTTCACTGTGCGCACTCCCCTCTCAGCTTCACCATTCGCTTGTGGATATCTTGGTGAACTGGTTGTATGGACAAATCCATACTCCTCGGTGAACTTTTGGAAGTTTTCGTTTGCAAATTGTGGTCCATTGTCCGAGATTACCAAATCCGGAATCCCATGGGTTGCAAAGATCTCCTTCAGCGATTGGATCACTGCTTCCGAAGATTGGCCACGTAGTACTTTGACCTCGATCCATCTTGAGTAGTAGTCAACTACTATCAGGAACAACTTTCCTTTGTGTTCAAAGAGGTCCATGCCTAGTCGTTCCCATGGCCTTGTAGGAAACGACGATGTCATCAGTGGCTCTTTCGTCTCTTGGCGGTGGATGGCACATGTTACGCATCTGGAAATCATTTCCTCCACATTCTTGGACAGACCAGGCCACCACACTGACTCTTTTGCTCTTGCTCTGCACTTTGTGATTCCCAAATGTCCTTGGTGTATTTTCTGGAGGATGTCCATTCTCAGGATCGTAGGAATCACCAATCTCTCATCGTAGATCAACAGATCATCAACGACGGTCAAGTGTCCTCTTTGTTCATAGTACTGTCTCAGGACTGGATTGTGTGGCATGTAGTCTGGCCATCCTTTGACACAGTACTGTCTGATTTGAGCACATATTTCATCTGACTTTTGTGCTTCTCTGATTTGATCTAGTCTTTCTTTGGATGCTGGATGATTCGCGGTTGTGGCTGATGCGAATGTTTCAACCTCGTCGACCAAGGCGACTTCACCCTTTCCCGGCATCATGACAGGTGCGCGTGACAGGGTATCCGCCGTCAACTGCTGCTTTCCTGGAACGTAGACTGTCCTTGCGTCAAATCTCATCATTCGCAATCTGAACCGTTGAAGTCTTGGGGGCATTTTTGCTAGTTCTTTGGAGTTCAAGAGTGTGACCAGTGGTTTGTGGTCAGTCTCTACCTGGAAGTGTAGACCAAGGACATAGTCTGTGAACTTCTCGCATGCCCATGTTGCTGCTAGAGCTTCTTTTTCTATCACCGCATACCTCTGTTCTGTCTCTGTGAGTGAGCGTGATGCATAGCACACTGGCCTGCGCTTTCCATCTGACTGCGCTTGATACAGGACTGCCCCTATTCCTGTATTGGATGCATCTGCGGCGATGATTGTAGGGAGTCCTGGGTCATAATGGGCTAATACCTCAGGTGATACTAGCTTGTCTTTGATTCGCTCAAAAGACCTCTGCTGTTCCTCTCCCCATTTCCATGCATTGTCCTTGCATAGAAGCTGACGTAGAGGCTCGTTCATGTCTGCAAGTCCAGGTATGAACTTTCCTACCTGGTTCACCATGCCCATGAACCGTTGGAGTTCCTTCACATTCCTGGGGGCTGGGAATTCTCTGATCGCTCTCATTTTGTTTGGATCAGCCTTCACACCAGTTTCATCGATGATATGTCCCAGAAATTTCACCCGCTGCTGTGAGAACTCACATTTGTCATTCAGTGTGAGTCCTGCTTCCTGTAGGCGTTGAAGGACTGCCCGTACTCTTGTGTCATGTTCCTTTTGATTTTGTCCATGTATCAGCACATCATCCATGTGACAAATCACCCCATCCAGTCCTTCCAAGATGGATGACATTGTCTTTTGGAAGACCTCCGGTGCTGACGCAATGCCAAAGGGTAGTCTGTTGAAGCAAAATCTCCCATATGGTGTGATGAACGTGGTCAGGAGTCTTGATTCCTGATCTAGCGGTACCTGCCAAAACCCGCTGTTCGCGTCGAGTTTGGAAAATACGGAGCTTTTTCCCAGCTTGGCGAGGCTTTCATCTACTGACGACATCGGGTGGATTTCTCGTTCAACTGCCTTGTTGAGTTGGGTGAGATCCACACAAATTCGTATTGACCCGTTTGGCTTGGGCACTGGGACCATCCCTGAGCACCATTTTGTAGGCTCTGACACCTGAGAAATCACTCCTTGTGCAAGCATTGAGTCCAGTTCTTTTTTCACTTTGGGAAGCAGAGGATGTGGGACCTTTCTCGGTGCATACAAACAATGTGGTTTAGCATCCGCAGATAGGGTGATATGGTGTGTCCTCTTCAGATGTCCCAGTCCTTGAAACAACTTGGGGAATTCCTTTCGGAAATTTGCGTGAGTGTCCCCTTGATTGTCAAGTTCACCGACAAGGACGATGAGTCTCAAATCTGTACATGCTTTTCTGCTGAGTAGTGAGCATGGTTGATTTTCGATCACATACATTGTTTCTGTGATTTGTTTGTCTTTGTACTGCAGGTTTGCTTTCATTTGTCCAATGACTGTAAGAACTTTCCCTCCTGGACCATGTAGTTTCTTACTTGTTGGCTGAAGAATGCTTCTGTCCAGCCATGGCGTAGAATCTGAGAGTACTGAAACTGCAGCACCAGTGTCCAACTTGAAGTGTGTTTCATTTCCATTCACTTGAATATCAGCACTCCAGTACCGTTTGTCTGTTTCTCGGATTTCACCGAGGAAGGGAACCTCAAGAGAGGAATCATCATCTCCTTCCGCTCCATCTATTTCATTGACTCTCCCTTGTTTTGGTTTGTATTTGTTCGGTGGAGGCTTTCCGCTGTGGCACACAGACTGAAAGTGGCCCATCTTTCCACATTGATGACACTTTGCGTCTTTTGCAGGGCAATTTACGCGGTTATGTCTAGCTCTGCCACACCACTTACAGTTACCTTGTGATGGCAGGGACGTCTTCCCACTTCCCTGGTTGTGTGAAGTGAACGATTTGCCCCACGTATTCGTAGCCGTAGGCTTACGCTTGAAGCCAACATGTTCAACAGTAGGGTTTGATTTTGTACTCTCTGATTCCCCTCTGACAACGGGCTTATTTTGTTTCCTTGCTTCAGCTTGTCTGCTTAGTTGTACTGCTTTGGTCAGGTTTAAGTCCTCTCGTGATTGCAAGTGATCTGATAAGGCATCATCAAGCACTCCAACCACTATTCTGTCCCTTATCAGCTCATCTTTCAATGTTCCATATTCACAGTCTTCAGCTAATCTGTACAGGTCATTGATAAATGAGTCAACACTTTCACCCGGGCGCTGTGTGCGTTTGTTGAACTTTGCTCTCTCAACGATAGTGTTTTTCCGTAGATTGAAATATTTGTTCAGTGCTGTGATCACCTCATCATATTTCGTTGTTGATTCATTCACTCCGAGCGTTACTAGTATGTCATCAGCACAGTCACCCATTGCATACAGTAGTGTACTGACCTGTTCGCTGTCTGCCTGCTTTGCAAGCCCCGATGCAGTGCGATAGCGGCTGAATCTCCGAAGCCATTTCGGCCACTGTTCTGCCTGATTTAGTCCAGCGATTTTCTCGAAACTTTCTGGTAAAGGCAGATTTTTCTCCATAGTTCGTTTGCCGCCGCTGCCACCATGTAGAATCACGCAAAGGAGGGTAGAAGGAAACTATTATTGCCGTTTCATTTGGAACTTTAATGTGTGGTCCGCTCGTGATACTCAGAACGTTCACAATACGTTTCATGTGTGATAGTCTTAATTCAGTCCGTGTTACATTATTCTACAACACTGTTCTCGAAAGTCCTTCTAACAAACTGTCACGATGTGAAGTCATTTGGGATTTCTTTCACAGAACTTTCTCTCAAGGGTCTACCCTGCCACTACTGTTGGGGAAAGAGCACAGTCCTTTGCTTTCCGTCCGGATAAATGTCAGATAGGATTAGAGTCAACAAGCTACTGATCACTCACAAAGTGTGTGATGCGCCACTAAGATCATTTGTGATGGGAGCTAGTAAAATGTATTTCACCGCTGGTTAGCCACTACCACTGAGGAATTGGGCAAATATTTGATGATCCACTCGAAAGAAGGAAAAATCCCCTTTCTCTTTCTATTCATGTCTGCAATTCTATTCTACGGCCTCAAAAGTAATGAAAAATCAATATATGATACCTCATAGATCCTGCTGTGTGAGCACTGTTGAGAATGTGTGAATGCTAATTGCACCTGCTATTTTTCAGGTTGTAAAATAAATTCTGTGCTGGTTTGTATCACATTGAATATGAAATGTTTAAATGCAAGCGGAATTGTGCATGAAATGCATTTTTTTTCACTCATTATGTATGCCTTTATGTTTGATATGCGCAATCCACGCAAGATTGTACAAAATCCACTGCAGGTCAATACCAAACTTTGAAATTCTGAAGTTTTCATTTGCAAACCATCAAAGGAGACTGATTTAATGTTAATGAAGTCATGATTTGACCTTTAATACTCAACTCTCATGTTTACTGGTATTCATCCCCATGCGGAAAGCCAAGTTTTTGATTTATATGTTTTTTCAAAGAATCGGCAGACAGTTATTGCGTACGACTATTCATTATGGCAGACTGTTCAATTGTACGCCTGAGTGATTACCGAAGTCCCAATTGTACCTGTTGATGAGTCTTTTTACAACACTGAATTTTTTTCTCTTCTTTTTCCTTTTAAAATGTCTTTAAGTTGGATATACAGTGTATGTATCTGGCATTGGGGGCTGCATACAATGGCACAGACTGAAAACTAAGCAGGAACATTCTGCGCTGAAGTAAACACATCAAATTGTACGACATAGTATCACCCACACATGGTGTGCATTCACTGAAGAAAATACAACAAAAGTACATTTGTGATGTCTGTACTGAGCACCGTTTTTGATCAGTGGTGAAATCTGCACAAATTCTATTGATGAAAGTTCAATGATACATTGTATAGTGAAATATTTCTTTAAAATCTGTAAAAATTGTGCTATCATTGAAAGAAGGAGTGTAGAGTTTATGTCTGCAGTATTTCTGGCCTTTTTTCTGAAACACGCCAAAGCAGAATCTACTCCCTTTTACTTTGAACACTCACAAAGTAAAAATGTGATTCACAACATACACAATGTGTATGTGACTATTGTAAAGGTTGATGCACAATTTGAATCATGAAATACTACTTCATATTGTATGCATGTGGTGACTGTGTAATACAGACATTTACATTTTGTAAAACCTTTCATGAAGTAGCATTACATGGAACATTCGCTCTGAATCAATATTCAAAGATTAATATTCCTTTGTTTGGCAATGTCTGCTGCAAATGACTGACTTTGATGGGATTTATAACCAGACTTTATTCACATTAGATCTTCTTTCTACTGCAATTAAATGATTTTGATGGAAATATAAAACTATACCCTTAAATTAGAAGTGCGCGCTAAGTGGTCTCAAAATCCATTCCTACTGAGTGGATAACAATCACTACAGTCATGCACTGGTATGGTTGGGAACCACTTTAAATGACTATTAACAGCTGAGTACATTCTTTAGAGCAAACCATAATGGAGGAATCTTGTTTCTAATTGCAGCTCATCATGGTGAAATTGAAACTTTGAGAGTTCTTGAGAGACTATTGGAAATGTGCAAACTGTATGACATCATAATTCCATGACATGATATGAATGCCAATTAAAGGTCCTGCTTACCTTTGGGAATAGTGATTTAATTTTTTTTTCAAGATATGACATTTAATGCATAGTACAGTGTATGTGTACATGTCTGTTGCACCACAAAACACCCTATCATATAAATTTTTTTGTGAAAAAGCCTAAAATACATAATTATATTGGAGATAAATGGAGAGAAATATGTCCACAGATGTACACTTTATGATTTCATTTGTGTGTTGTGTGTGTACAACTGTTTTATAGTCATATTACTTCTTGCCATGACCTCTTTTCAGTGTGGGTGGTGTACACTTTGAAGCAAAATTAATTGAACACAAACTTTTACACATTTCTTCATTCTTGAAAGCAATAACCAGAGATGGTAAATAAAAAGAAAGATAAAAAATCTTCATTTTGAAAGCCCTTTAAACTTTTCTCCCGAGTCAGACCATTACCAAAACCATGGATGAATGTACCGTACTCCTAACACTTTTATTCCCATCTAGTATCACACATGATGACACTGTGCATCATTCAAGTGTACGAGGTTGTGGATTGTACATGATCAAAACTGAAGGACATCCCATTGTGCAAATCACATGGTATGTTGATTTTGAACAGCTGAGTCACACAGGCAGTACATCACTTTCACACTTCACTCTCTCCTCCTACACTAGTACGATTGTATTCATCTTTATACTTGTATACACTATCTTCAGGAACGTGCATCTCCGCCAGGCTTCCCTTTCTGTTAAAGGTATTGTTTACCACTGGGAGCAGTAATTTAAAAAATGTAAGAGTTATCACATATTTTTGTTTTGTTTTTGTTTTTTTGCATATAATGTGTCGGTCAGTTGTATTACAAAACATCTTTCCGCACAAAAATTTTGCAATAAATCCTTTATGAGGAGATATCACTATTTTCCTCAATAAACTATAACTGTAGACTGTTTATTCTTGAAACAATTTTATTATATTACTATTGTTTATATTCTGTATACTTATACTAACAGTACTTGACATTCATTATACTAATAAACATTTTACATTGGTTGTTTCTAGATCCCTAACTCATATTTTAGAACTAAAAGTATTTAAAGCACTAAAGATGGGTTTTTTTACAGTGTATTTCCTCTGCAAATGAAAAATAATGCCTTTAATAGATGTATTGTGCATTATAACAGGCATGAACAATACCACCCCCCTCCCATTTTATACTGATGAATGTTTCGTGGCTTTTATTTTTGTTTGTGTTTTTTTTTTCTTTCCTTCAAATACATACATTGCATCGCTGATGTTACAATGACAATGCAGTGCAAATGTTGCATACACAAACTGTTTGAAATAACCAGTGTGTAATATTTGAATATGCAGCTTTTGTTTTATATGTTCATGGACAGCTGAAATATTGATTTATTGATTTTTGGTTTTCTCCTCTGCTAAAATCCAGGTGGAAATGAGTTTTCTTTGTTTAGTATACAATGTAAATCTATAAAATAATAGCAATGATTGTATGAAAAACACACAACCTTGTACACCTCACTTCAGAATGCCACAATGCATGGATGCTGTACATGTGCATAGTCCAGTGTAAAAAGGCCCTCATTCATGAAAAGAAATAAAGAATCAATGTGATGATAAAATTTCGAAAATCTAAAGACCCTATCTTATTCTTGAAGAGAACAGACACTGTCCAGGATGTATTCTATGTCTCTCTTTCTTTTGCAATACATATAGATCTATTTCAGGTGTCATATAATTTACAGTACAGCTTGTAACCCTTGTATGAACTAAACAATTTCAAAAGTTCAATTTTTGCACATAAATGATAAACAAACAAACAAAGAATCCTGGTAACTAAAACAACATTAAAAAGGTGTTTTTTATGGAGGCACTTTCAGCTGTTTTTGGTTCACTGGTGCTTTTTGAGAGAAATACATTCTTCACTATTGTTTTAAAAAAAGAAATTGTGATTGCAGACATTCATATGAGAAATTTACGGTGACATGAAGTTCATGGGTAATTACCTTGGTCACTTTCGCTAACACTAAACCTCCTTGCTTGGCTTGGGATACTTCCCATGGCATATGAAATCAGGTCTGGTTTACAGTTCTAGCATTCTTCTTCTGTTGCAGTCTGTGCATCCGAAGAGTTTTGAGAAGATGTTTCGCTATCCATGATGCCAACATGATACCAATCAATCGTCTTTGGGAGCTAAGGGCTTTATGTTTCACACGCCATCTGAGTCACCATAAAGTTTGCGGATGACCCAAAAATTTTTGACCCCATCAGAAATCAGCCTGTTGCATAATCGGCCCAATAGATCAAGAAATTTAAGCCATAACATACCGTATAGCACCAATAGCACTGCGACGAATTCAACCACAATCCACTTCGGTGCATAGCAACACAGGTTGTTATGAAGTGTGCAAAGTGAGCACATTTTCACCCTTCTTGCACGTAAAATTTAAGAGCATGATTTATGATCAAAGCTTTATATGCATGTGTCTGAGGTCAAACTTCAAATCCTGTATAATATATATCTTCCATATGCACTATAAATACAAATGACTTAATTTGTAAATATGATGAGAAGCAAACTTCTCTGATTGAACAGCTCTTTGATAAATGTTGCTAAACAAGCAAAAATATCTCCCTTTGTAAAGAACATGAAAATATTTATTTGGTCCTGTTTATATTTGATTAATCCAAATCCATACTATAATCATCATGAATAGTGTTTGTTACAACACAAAAGAAGAGCATTGGTACCAGTGGGTGGCCAGAAAAAAGCAATACTCTAGCAGGAAATGCGGTCCCCGGTTTCTTGCTCCAAACGTCAAGTCACTGATATTTGTACAATGTACAATGTAGTTGATGCGAACAGTTGCAGGTGTTGCCGTTCATTTCTTCCCTGCTCTCCTGAACAGTTGACACTTCACTTTATACCACTTGTCCTTCCCAGGGGCAGAGTGAACACTCCCAAATAATGTCAATCAGTCAACTGTGCAATCGAAAAGAATCCCCGGAAGAAATAATCTGTGCAGAATTTCATCTCACTACAGACTTTATCACCAGACTTGTTCATACTAAGAACAACTTAGTATGAGCTACAACAACTCCCATCGAAAGAACACACCACTGGACTGCCATTATACATGTATGCTACCACCTCTTGCATGCCCTGCAACCTATCAAGCTGTACAATGCATGTCACCCACAACATTACCAAAAGTAAAGGCATGGAATTAGCAGAGCAAAGGTTGCTTCCTAATGACAAGATCATCACATTTAAAGTTTGCTCTTACTCTTGTTAATTACGTTAGCGCATTTTGTTTTCCTCTTCAGTGATCCTCCCTAGCAACCAAACACTCTGCCGTTACTAGGATCACTAAAGTCACATCGCAGGTCAGCTGCACACTATAGCCTCCATGTGAAATGTTAGTTTTTATGATTAAGATGCAATTAAAGCCAACATAAATAGTAACTATAAAAGACAGGGGGAAGAGGACAGGGAAAAGTTATGTTTAGATCAACATCCTACGTGTTAATGGTCACAAATCACACCAAGTCAACAAAATTTTAAAGCATACATTATAGTGCATTGTTAGTTGCCAAAGTCCTTCTGCAAAATCTCTCTACCAAAATTCATCTAAAATTGGCATTTGACATGAGGATTATGCCTGCGACGTAAATGTCAAAATGGGATGTTAATTCCGCATAACATTATCTGATACACAGATGGACTTGTTAAATTTTTTACCCGACCTCATTTTGGTATAAGATGACAATCATGTGATACATCAATACATAACACACAGTAAAGTTGTATGATGCATTACAAGTATGAACGTTCAAATCACTGACAAAAGGCATCTCGGTAACCTCGATAAAAGGATTACAACCAAGAGTCCTCCACACATTAAAGGTGAAATACAGCAAATCATGCCTTAGTTGTCACCTGTCTAGAGCCAACAGCCAATGTCATAACTATCCATAGCAGCCATCTGCCTGCAAAGTTTTTCTCACAGAAATACTCTGGTGTGCAAGCATTACTATGGTGTCAAGTTACTTATGGTGGTCACTGATTGTGCAATTTCAAGGATGATATCTGACTGCAATGGCAACTACCAATCTGAAACTACAATGTACGTAGGCCACAGCTTACTTTTCAAATTTGAGGATTATCTGGGATCAGATCCCTAGCAGTTCCTACTGCTGATGTGATTTTTAGGATTCCTGTATCACATTTTATGAGATTTTGTCAATGATCAGTATCTTGCAGTTCATGTTGCATACAGCACCATCCTTTGCTTTTTGTTTCAGGCAGCAAAACATTTTTCTTGTTTTTGTTTTGTTTTGTTTTTTGTTTGTTTGTTTTTGTTTCAAGGCTGTGTTGTGTTACATTGTACGTCGTGGCCTCAAATTCATCGATCAGACATGCTGAACTTGATATCACAACACAGCTCAGAGTAGGCTATACAATCTTCCTGGTACCGCTTTCTATTTTTACAAGCCAGTAAATGACAATCAAGTCTTGCAAAGGGTACTCTTTTATAACTTCCGTCTTCCAAATGATGATTTCCATCAATACTGAAAAGGCCTTTATACACCACTTTGCTCTGGTGTTCAAACATGAAAGAGGAAAGCAACATCCTGTAATAATGTTTCTTATATTATGTAGCATTAAATAACAACAACATGCTGGTATTTTCTCGCATGATACAATTTCAATTTCAATTTTATTTCCATTTCCATTGAATAAACAGGACAAATCATATACAATACATTTACAGAACATATTTGTAACAATTTCAAAGAAAACGTACAAGTGGTCACGAGTAACAACAGAAATTCCTTTCTAAGGTATAAATACATAATACAAAGATTAGAATGGAAATGGAGGGTCCCACTAAAAAGCAAAGATTGTAGGGTATGGGACCCTCGGAAATACGTACACAAAATCAAAGAAACCAATGTCAACTGACATGAAATTAACTTAGGAAGGAAAAAAGAAAGAAAAAAAAAAGGAAAATGAAGAAAAAAGGGGAAATGAGACTATGGTACAACACACGCCATCGTGGACACAAGCATACTGTACTTCATGATGTAAATGCAATGATAAAACGATAAAACGCTCCCTGGTTTGATATTGCGATTGATTGGGTGCATATACCGGTATGAATGCATAGGGACGGATATAAAAAAGAGAAAGAGAATAGACTCACTGTTGTCTGGTACAATAAAAGAAATATCTGTGGAAAACTTATGTTAAACAGATTATTTTCTTTAAAAGATGATTTCTGTGTGATATCTTAATACTTGTAAAAAAGATGACTTGATTGAGACAATAAAACCGAACCTACTTTGATTGTATATCATAAGATTTCAATAAAAAGAATTTTAATTTGTTCTTAAAAGAATTCAAAGTTTGTGCTGTTACTATGTCATTGGGAAGTGAGTTCCAATACTTTGGCCCCTCGTAGATGAAGGTTTGCTGAGCTAGCAAAGTCCTCAAAAATGGCAAATGAAATTCATTGGATTGCCTTGTAGGATAATTATGAACGGATTGATTTTGATTTTGATACAGAAAACAGGGGACTCTGCTTTCAACAAAGATATTTTTTTTTTTTAAGTTACAGATGATACAAAATACAAAGGTATATTATGTGCAATGATGATACTCAGAGTTACTTCTTCCACACAACTTTTTTTTTTCAGGTTCTAGAACTTAAAAGTCCTGCTATCATTCAAACGTAAGACTTTTGGTTTAGCATCTCATTGATTATATATACAAATAATGACTGGCGCTTTTGAATTGGTAGATAATGTCAGTTCTAAGATTTTCAAATTGAATAGACATTTATCTATTCCATATAAATCTGAACTGATCTCAATCATTGGTTTATAATAATGGTATTTGACTTTTAGAAAACAGAAACATTGAATGTGACCCTTACCTTCCTTCATGTGGCTCACAGGAAGCTACACAAGGTTTTATCAGAGTGATTTGTGGCATGACATGTTCCTGATAAGAAAGGTGATCTCTCTTTGACTGATCTAACATCCCAGTATCCTTTGATATGTCCATTTATCCTTCAAAGTTTATCAATATGTACACCATCAACAAACAGTGTCCTGAACAGCATCTATAAACACTCCAAGAGGATCTAACATACTTCATTCAGTTCTTCACACTGCCAACTTTATAGATGGCTCATAACACTTGTGAACTCTTAATCATGTTTCATGAAGAATTACACCTAATTCTGCCCACTGTATACTCAATCACGACTACTCACTCATCTATTTCTTTTGTACAATGAAATAAAAGTGTGCCACGCACGAAACGTGGACAGAGATTACGTAAGGGCACAAGGTGCTCCATTTCTAATCTGTTTGTTCTCTCTCTGCAGAGGAGTATACACAGTTATTGTAGGATAGCAACACACAAGTCGTTGGTATTTGAACTACCCCCAAATGCCTTTGTCCACAGGTGGATTGTTTATCGCTTCCATGGCGATTTGGGCCAGGTCTGATTGGCTCATTGTTGGGCATTTATGGAGACTACTTGTACTACACCAATGTAGGATAGCTCCTCCCTCTGAAGGGAAATTTGCCTCATGATACTAGAAATCAACATGTCTTCATTTTTTCCTATGAATTACCTCTTTTAGAACACAGGGGAAATTATATTACCCTTTTAACCCATTGAGGACAGGCTAATTTTGCTACAACACACATTTCCCACAGACCCCTGCCCGAGTATACTCTGGACCAGTACATTCTGTACCTACATGAACCTGCCCTACTGTGACATCACAAATTGTTAAATTGTTGTACATGTACATGTGGTCTCCTCATCCAGTGATTACAGCCTATTTGTACATGTATAAAATGCATAGCACATGGTTTTACTAAAACTTTAAAAAGTCATAACTTTTTTATATATTGTTTGATTTTCCTCGAACTTCATTGATGTGTACTGCTAAAATTTTTGCATTCACTGAATCCACTGTTATTGTTAGGTTGTTGTTGTTGTTGTTGGTGGTGGGGTTTGTTTTTTTTTTTGTGTGTGTGTGTGTAATTCCCTATATCTCCCAGTGCCAGGTTCATCCAGAAATTCTTGTCACCAGCATACCCCATGAAGTGTAGACAGGCTACCTTTTTACTGTGGGATCTCAGCAGTCATTTTAATAGAGTGATGGTTGCGAGAAGATAGATTTCCCAATCAAGGACTGGGGGCATGCAGCCAACAATAACCTTGTCCGTGCCAACCTTGTCATCCTAACCAGACAATGTTGGGGATTAGAAAAACAAACATCAAACATATACCTGGTATGTTATGGTAACGTGTTTTTATATGGTCCGCTAATTATGGTAGTGATGTATAAAACACAGACAATGTAAACCAGATGTGTTAATGAGCATGGAACATATTAAGTGTAAAACACAATAACCAACATATCGGAACTACAAGTTAATGAGTTTGTTTTTTCGTTAACCCCTGACAGAAAACGAAATGAGCATCTCTACAAAAACCTATATGTTTTGTCTATTTTCTACTTTCATATTCTGTTTGGTCAATCATTTTTTGTTTCTCTTTTCCTTTTACATCTGTATTAATACAAAAAGTTGATTGTGACTGATGAAGATGAATCTTTGTTTGGTGGAAGGTAAGCACAAATCCTACATGTATTCTTTCAACTAGACTAATCTGCTGTTTTAAAGAGATGGAACAGATTTTATACTCACTTGTGCTACTCCAGTGTGGGAGGCTGGAAGAGCCATACTTCATGCGTTTCAGTCTCTCAAATGATGCACAGACATACGACTCGCCATCTTTCAGCTCCTGAATGTCTCTGATCTTTGACCCCTTGGGGGTGAAGATCTGCCTGACCCCATAGGGCAGCTTCATGTTGCGGGTCAGCTCGCTGAGCAGGTCCTCGAAGGAAGTATAGCGGTGCGGCGTGATCAGCATCCGCTTGCCCTTGAAGAAGCGGTCGCCATTGCGGTAGAAGTGGACGTGGCGCGGACGGCGCATCTCCTGGTACCGCTCGTGGGTGAGCTCCTGCAGCTGCCGTGAGGCGGTCGCCATAGTGCGCGGTGAAATCATCAGCGGGTCGCTGCGTGGCGACAGCTGGCTGGGCATGGATCGCGGAGACAGCATGGACGCCATGGCAGTGGGCGGGTCACTGAAGGGGAGTCTCCGGTCGGACTTACGCGGGCCAGACGGCCGAACTGCCCTAGTGAGCGAGTTGCTTGGGATGGGGTACGGCACCAGGGTATCTGGGGAGGATGGCATCCAACCTCTGACCGGCTGTACTCGCTGCTCATCTGTCATGCCATCCACCAAAGGGGGCTCTTTACTTTGCCAGAGGGAAGGTCGTGGAATACATGGTTAGGTCTATCACCATCTGTGCGCCTTACATGACTGGTTTCCTTTCAAACTCCAAGTAAGGATGATCTGTAAAAGAGTAAGACCAGTTGAAATTACAGACAGGAATTCTTTTTCTTCTTTTCCATGAACGTTGTAAATACAACTTGCCAATAGTTTGTGTATCTTGAAGAAATTACAAATATTTATCAATGGTTATGGTAGAGCCCCAACTTCACACTGGAAGTCTTGCAACATATTTTACAACTATTGTATGTAAATTGATGTATATAAGTGGAATAACAGCATTCAAGACAAAATACTATGACCATAGATGTGTATTAGCAAAATGGACAAAATCCCAGCTTCCTTGGGCAAAGTAAAGGACAATAATGTTGCGACTAAATACATCCATAAAAGATCATCAGCATCATACGTGAGAAAGTAGCTACGGCTCCACTCTACAAGATTACTGTATAAGCTAATATTTTCACGAGGGTTTAATTTTCACAAATTTCGCGAATTACAGTTGGACTGTGGATTTAAGAACACACGAAAATGTCATCATGCGCTAAGGTACAATAGTGCCCTTATGATGGGCTCTGTGTCAATTCGCGAAAACAACATCTCGCGAAAATGTTTGTGCCCTCTTCATTTGCGAAAATAGCAGCGTATACAGTTAGTTAATTGTATTACAATGTAGGTGGAGCATCTCGTGCTACCATTAACCAATGGAGGTCTATGCACACATTTACATGTGTATGACTATGGTTGACTGTCCAACATGGCTGAAACTGGTTTCGCTTGGTTGTCCAGAAGTGGATCTGCCTTGTGATCTGCCTGAATGATACCATTCACTGACCATCTGCAGTCACCTGGGGCAAAATGTGCAAGGGGTTGATACTGTCATATTGCTTTCAAAAATGTGCATGAAAGGAAGTGGACCAATGCTACAGTGTAATGCCATACCAAAGAAGTATTAAATGTCCTTTTTTTTCCAAACAAAAGAGGAAAGCATACCATGACTGCCATACGCACAGTTCTCGAAGCACACACCTGTATCTCTCTCTGTCTCTCTTCATACACGTGTATCTACCTAGATCAACATGAAAGATCGATCTATCAACCTACCTACCTATCTATACCTTATCAGTCTTTTGATCCATCTATCCATCTATCAATCCATCTATCAATCCATTCATTAATCTTCTAAAGATCTACTTTTACTCATCTATCTGATCTATCTATCTATCTATTTATCTATCTATGTACATGTATATCTATCTATCTATTCATCTATCTACATTGTATCTATCTATTTATCTATCTATGTACATGTATATCTATCTATCTATTCATCCATCTACATTGTATCTATCTATTTATCTATCTACCAAATCTATTTATATTGATCTCTTATCTACCTTCCTATCTATTCATCTATCTATCTATCTATCTATCTATCTATCTATCTATCTATCTATCTATCTATCTAGATCTATTCACCTATTAATCTACCTACTGTACCTAGTATCTACCTGTCTACTGTATCTATCTTCATCTATCTCTATCTATTCCATCTTCTTTAAAAGCAGTGTACTGGTAGTCCCATTCAGAGCCACAAAGGCCTACTATTAAGTACTATTACTAATACAAGGAAGCCCTGCTCCAATATATCAGCATTACCAAGTGTGTGTAAAATCAAAAACAAAAACAGTTTTAACAAGCAAACGTTTAATGTTTCCAGGTTAGCATCCCTGGTCAGTGATGGGGCATTAATCTGCCCATTACTTGAATATGAGACCGTTCTGAAGCAAATAATTTTCACACAACAGTAGATATATAATGTACTCTTAAATGAATCCCACAAGGATTGGAACAATCATCCCTCAGCATTCCCACTGATTCCCACTGATCGGTTACTAGCCATCCCCTTTGAATAAACAATCAATTTGTAAGAGCATAAAAGACATTAAAAAAAAAGAATAAACATCTATATGCACAAGTGTTACCATGGTACATTGTACAGATCTACTAAGCTACATAGCTATAGTTCAATGGGTGTATCTATCTATTTTTAATATCTATCTATCTGCATGTTCCTATATACATTGTATCTCTACTCCTCCTCTTTCGCTTCCTCTTTTCTTTAAAGTCATCTCAGCATTCTTGCCAAGCACACATTCTCTCTTGATCTCTTCACCCTCTTTCGCCCATTATGTCACTGCCCCTGAAATCTGATAAATCTCATTTCCTCAACCTCAAATTTCCTGCCTGGGAGCGACAAAGAAATCCTAAAGAACTGGACTGTGCGAATGCTCTCCCGTCTGATTAGAGTACCAGCTCACAGCTGCACTCATGGCATTCTGTTCTTACAACCCGTGAAAGAGACACCTCATTGGATTGTGCCAGCAGATGCACACTTAGCTTTCGTGTCGGATCTGTACTGTTCTAATTTCACAGATTCTGGTGAGTAAGAGTATGACTTTTTCTCTACAATGTACTAGTAGTCAGGGTGGTGCCCTATTTTTGAGGAACTTGATTAACCAGTTCGGGTGGATTTTCCAAAGACTCATACAAGTACAACTACATGTATGTATATGATGGAAAATGTGTGTGTATGTTTTCTTTCTTTTTACTTGTTTGTAAAATCACTGAAGCACTTTTCTCTGCACATTAAAGGGACTGTACAGTACTGGTTGAGGTAGGGATTCGTGTTTTGAACATTCCTAAGTGAGATAATGAAAAGCCTCTTATGAAATATGAAAGAGCATGTAATTTTAAGAAGGATTCAACGTTTATTTGATGAAAATTGGTTTATCAAATGGCTGAGATATCCAAAAAAGTGCTAATAATAAAAGGCGACATGCCACAACTTTATTAGGATCTTTTGTTTCACCTTGTTTTTGGATGTCTCAGCCATTTCAAAACCGATTTTCATCGAATAAACTTTTGATACCCCTTAGAACTGCATGCTCTTTGACATCTCATAGAGTGGTTTCTGAATATCTCGCAAAACGTTAAAAGCTAAATCCTCACCTCGACCAGAACTGTACACACCCTTTAAAGTAGAAACTAGCCACTTACGAATGACTAACTTTCATCAGCCTGTCTCCATCTAATGGTTGTGTATGTGTGTCCATGATGCAATTGTGGCCTATTGTTTTAGTTCAGCTCAGATGCTAGCTGGCATCTACGTATATAAAGCAATGGGTTAATGCAGTCATTACTGCTTTACCTACGAAGCTTCTAGCCTATGATATTATCCCAGTCAGGTAACCTTGACTTTGTCTATACCATACTTTGGAAAGTGAAAGTGGAAAATAAGCTGCATATTGGCAGAACGAATGTGTTGTACACATACACTGTAAAGCGTGATTCCACTGGTCAAGGTAATAATGGTATGCATTGTGATAGCTCTTTGAGTACCACCACGTGGTGATCGAAAGCAACACTTTCTACTATTGTTAATCATTGTGAGATCATATTTCTTAGCTCACAAGAGCTACGTATTGGTCTAGGAAATCGTACTGTTACTTTAACATTCTAGTGACATCCTTTCTTAATTACTGCACACTGTCACTTCATTGATTTGGGGTAAAGTAGAGAAATAACCATTGGCTTTTATAAAGTGGTAGATAGTGTTCACTCTATTGAGTCTATAACATTAATATCATTTTGCTGCTAAAACCTTTAGTACTTGTCTCTGGTGACATTTAAAAAAAAATAATAATAATTCTAAATCACAGAACATGGCACATGCACCTTCTAGACACAAAGCTGCAGAGCACTTGAGTCACTGTTGAAGAACAGCATGCTCTACAAATGGACATTTTATGTCAATGCATCATAGAAATTTATTTCTCCACACATCTGCTACACTAGTAGGCCTACAGGTCCTGTCAGCTACTTGTACACGTATGAGGCTGCATAGTTTATTTGCATTTCCAACCAATCTTCTTTATCTACAGTTTATAAATCCCTGACAATCACACCAGTAATGATAATAAATGTAGTAACTTGACTATAGTAACTCAACTACTAAATATTTCCTTTGCTCTACCTGATCCTATAACTCCCATTGACTCCAGCCGGTAAATACTTCTGACTAGTCTTCAACAGGTTAATAACTATCCTCCCTGCCTTAACAAGTAAGTAAGATCTAATCATAGCTCACACAAGGTCTAAATCCTACTGATAAGACACTGAAGTAAAAGCCAACCCTAGCTACAATGGTAAGATGTCACGGTACGTTGGCAAGATATGCAGAGTGCCCATCACGAGTCAATTCTCGTGCAACTCACAAAACAGAGGACAGCAACGTCAGCAACTCCTGTTAAGACTTGTACAGTGTAGGCATATATAGGATAGATCTTCATTTTTTTTTTTTTTTTTTTTTTTTTTGGGGGGGGGGGGGAAGGTTTGAGGGGGAGTGTACATGTAGAGCAACTTCAAAGTTTGTTTATTTTTGCCATTCGCAGCCACAATGAATTGTTTACAAATGGCAACATTGGCATTTGTTCGCAGTTGAATCCTGGACATTCACAGTACAATATGTAAATGTTTAAAAAGACAATTGAATGCCAATCCTAAAATCCACTAGATGCCTTGCCAGAGTAAACAATTAGTTGGCCAAAATGTACAGCATATCGATATATTCTTATTCATCCAGAAACTAGGATCCTTGATTAGTGATAACTTTTGTGAATCTAGATGGCAATCAAGACCCTGAATTTTTATTGGCTCCTTCCTATATGAAAGATGACATTCCTTGTACACAGCCCTAACTACAGTTGTATGATATTTACTACCGGTATACTTGTTATTTGATCAAACTGAATTAGCACACTTTTGCAAAATAACAATATTAATAATTATAGTAATAGTAATAGTACATTGTAATAGTAATACTACTACTACTACTACACTAACTACTACTACTAATTATAATAATAATTATAATATACAAAGAAGATGAAAATACATTTATTAGGCTGTTTCTAAGTGCACGGTTTACCAGAAAATTAAGATATAAATATTCTCCAGATATCTCATTTCTTATTTGATGAATGCACAACACACAAGAAGAATTATGAGACAAGTCATACTGTACAGTTGTATACTTGTTTAAGTTACTACAGTTGTAGGTACAGCTGTATCACATCTCATTGTGGAGGTTGTCATGTTGCACTATTGACATCTGCATTATCTCTCAATGTTTCAATTCAATTACACTCAGAGCACCATAAAATTTACTGCATATCCATATCATGTACACCAAATATTTCATGAGGCTTTTATTTTCTGAATTCAGCGAGTCAGGTGCTATTCGCAAATTTAAAAAACAAACAAAAATAAAATCAACTCATATACGTGATATGGACATGAATGTGACGTACATGCATGTGCTTGTAAACACCAATTGATACAATTGTACATTACTCCATTCAGTACTGGGTGCAAACCCCACAATCGCGAATTTAACCACTCACAAAATTGTCGGGAAGTGCCAATACATTCAACAATTAGACTCACTATTAAAATATAAGGCATATTACACTCAGCTACAGCAGACATGTCAGTCTGTAGTTGAAATCTGTGAGAGAAATCAGTATATAGAGCTGCCATTTCCTCAACAGTTTTACATTACATAATTCATTCAATGTATCAGGTTTTACAGACAAGACCAATATGTGACCCTGCACCTCAAAACAAACAAAAAGTCGCCAGACATAAATTTTTAGTTAAGACCATATGCTGAAAAAACAGACTTTAAGCTTTAAAATGATGTATAACTCAAATCAAATGGACTCTCCTAACCTATCTAAATATTGGAAAGAAAGCACAAACTCAGGAAAAGTGTGAACTGAGAAAAGAGGCTCTGAAGTACAGTGTCTATTCAAGCGCTTAATCTTTACCAAACCGTGCTGGCTGTGCGATGAATGGGACAAAAAACAGGAAGTAAACTACCAGAGTAACAACAATGAAGGGATTATCAAATTAAACTGAAATTAAGCATGCCTCATCAACACATTCTGTCCATAATTAATGCCAACTTTCAAAGCAGTAGCACTATCCTTTCGAAAGTTATTAGAGTTGAAAGTGAAGAGTGTGGACAAGGTTTTTCAGAAATGAAAAAGGGATTCTAAAGACACACCTAATCACACTATTCTACCAAAAATGTTCGATATAAACTGCTAAAAAACACACTTTCCTGCCCGTTTCATGATACCAAATTTTAGCATAATGTAAAAGAAGACCCGCTCTTTCAGAAAATATGAAAAAGTCAAGTTCGGCTAGGTTGACCCATTTCACTTATTTTCAGTCCTCACGCAAAATCAGTGTGTGCGACTTTATGTTCGTTTTGAGGTGCACGGTCACATATGATCTCTGAAGCATATAAAGAAACATACTTTGCTCACTGTGTACTCTTGTACCTACAATGTACAGTGTACATGTATTCTTGAGGATTCTACAAGTACATCACATGTACATTTTATACAATAAATTGAAGTGATAGCATACAAAATGTACCCAGTGTACGTCACTGAGTCAATGCAATTACAGATTCTATTCTTTTTGCACGATAGTCTTTGCAATGGTATTGTAAACTAGGATTTTAGTTTAAAGCAGTTTAAAAAGAAGAAAAAAGAAATGGTAAAGTGTGCTCAATGTAGAAGAGTCAAATTGATCTTTATATATGATGATCTAATTTCCTCCATTTTGGGTGGCCATGTCAATTAAGTTGCTATAAGCTGTGGCTATGTAAAGAAATGGCACTTTGACAGGTTGGCATTCAAATTACATGTCAACAACTTGTCATATATAATGGTATCAATAAAATGGCAAAATGAGTTTATACAAATACATTGTATTCATAGAAATTTAGAAGATCACAGATACAATCTAGCACTGCCATACCATATGAACAGAGCAATGATGCCATTGTAGTTTCAAGATCTAGGGCTTATTATTGTTGGTCAGTTCAACATACAGTGCACTCCTGTTATAACGAAATGATCGGGACGGGCAGTTTTCTTTCTTTATAACGAAATTTCGTTATAACCGAACAAATAGAATATATATATAAGTATAGTTTTCTTGTTTTCGTTAATAACGAAAACAAGAAAACTATGCATATCATTCTGTTTGTTGAATACTCATCATACACTGGAAAGCTACATGAAATGGGATGGTATCTTTTTAATTTTGTTTAAATATTACATTTAAAAGAGAGCATAATGTTGTTTTTATTGTCACACATGTATAGAAAATTATGGTTTAGGATTCGGTTACAATTCCCTATTCTAAAGGTTCATTTCTTACTAAAGTTTGTTACTTCAAAGGCTCCTTATTCCAAAGTTTTGTCATTCCTGGGATTCCGAAGGTTTGTTCATCTGAAGCTTTGCTCTTCTGAAGATTCGTTATTCCGAAATTTCATGATTTAGATAGAAATATATTGTTCGTTTTCCGAAGGTTCGTTGATCGGAAAATGAAATTCGGTTCATCATTCCGAATTCTTGTAAATCAAAAAATGAGAAAGGTTCAATATTCCGATGGTTTTCTAATCCGAAAATAAAATAAGGTTCGGTATTCCAAAAAAAGGTTTTTCAATCAAAAAAAAAAATGAGAAAGATTAGTTATTTCGAAAGTTCAGTTATCTTAAGATGATTATAAGGTTTGTAATTCCTAAGTTTTGTTAGTGGACTCACCTATTTCACTTTTGGATTAATGAAACTTTTTTTTTTTGATGTTCCGATTAACGAACATTTGGAATTGCTATCATTTTCAGACTAACGAACCGTCATAATAAGAATCATATTTCATTGTCGGATTGACGAACCTTATTTATAGCGAAGCTTTGGAATATCGCCAAAATGTTCGTAATAACAAACCCTATTTCATTTCCAAACTAATGGAAATTTAGGTATATCAGAATCTGTGTGTTTTGTAATAAAGAACCTTTGAAACAATAAAACGAACCTCATTTAATTTCAGATTATTGTATTACAATAATGCAACTTCCTCTCGGAAACTGTGCGTGACACACAGAGCAAACACACAGTGATGTGAAGCGTTCACCCATGCAGAGACACTATAAATGCTTGTTCCGCTACGTATTTTTGAAAGCGACCCGCATTTCGTTATAACAGAACACATTTCTTTTGTTTTTTCTTAGTCAGTGGGGTTCGGAAGAGACTTCGTTATAACGAAAATTTCGCTATAACCGTGTTCGTTATAAGCGAATTTTGTACCACAGACTTAAGTGGCGATAATTTTGGGACCAGAAGTTTTACTTTGTTTTCACAAAATTTTGTTATAACCGTGTTCGTTGTAATGCACTGTACAAACATGTCATGGCAGTCCAGTTTGTTATTGTATGGTAGCTCTACTACACATCGACCTCCCTTTTTAAACCAACCACGTAATTTTTGGCACACAGAACGCTTAGTACACACTGTACTGCGCGCAGAGCACATAAAAATGTATTGGCTTTGACAGTTGATGAGGATGTGTGGGAAAACGCAAAAATTCACTGTTCATTAATGATTTAAATCCAGGACAAAATTTCGAATGAATATTCTAACCGAATCGTAATGTAATGTCAATTTATTTTCTAAAAAACTTCATACAACACAGTGTTCAATACAACTCACTTTGTGTGCATTGTCAATACAAAAACAGTGGTCGATCTAAAAAAAAGCAGCGACACCGCGGGGAGCTGAAAAGAGGCCACTCAAGTTCGATAGCAATATTTTTGCACTGAAACTTCGAATTGAAAAGGGAACAACAGCATTTGATAGTGCTGGATTTTCTCAATCACGTAGGTCAAGTTTTTATGTGAATTTCAGTGTTAAATATTCTTATCAAGCAAATAAAAATTAGGCGGTCGATGAGTAGTAGGACCAACCTACATGTAGGACGGGTTTAGAGATCTACTATTGTAGATCTACATTGTACAGTATTTGGACTTGCTAAATTTAGAGTCTATCTTCATTTTTCTGCACAAGACCTTTCAATAAGCCATGGCACCAATGTGAAATCACATTCGCAATCTGCTTTGCTTGGTAGAGTCTTCAAGCTGACAAGACTTTCTCAAATTCTTTGTGCTTTCACATTTATCCATCCATTTGGTTTTCTAATTCTACTTTGAGTGAGACCCTTTCATCAACATGTGGCTTGTACCACATCACATTCGCAAACTGCCTTGGCCCTGCTGGGTGAAGTCTTCCAAGGAATTTTCTTCTTGGGGAGCAGTGCTTTATACACTTAAACTACTTTTTGTACTGTAGTTTGTACTGTAGTTTTCTAGACTCTACATGTACGCAGTGTAGGCCTAACGTTAGGGACCTAGGCTAGGCTGTTGTACATTTAACTCCTGGTTACACGTATCCATCAATTTTTACTGCCACTGGTCTTCAGTGGACTAGTGGTAAGATAAGAATAGCTTTTACCGACTTTAGGTAAGATATCAGTTATCATCCTCACATATCCATACTTGATTTTGGTACATAGAGAACATAGTCAAAGGTTCTATTTTTACCACTAGGTCTACGGCATAGAAAACTAGTCTATGCTCTTTTCTAGTTTTCTTGACTGACAAGTATGTCTAAGGCGAAAAACTTCTCATTTATAATAATGACATTTGCTGGGTCAGTTGTTCACTTCTGACCCAGCAAATGTCATTATTATAAATGAGAAGTTTTTCGCCTCATAAAATTTTTAAATATAATTGTCGGTCAACCATCCATGCCAGTGGCAGTGCAGTGCAATACACATGTTGTAGGTAGACTCTACCTGTGAACATCATAAAAGTAAGTTAATGGGACTACACTAAGAACTCCCATAACAATCAACATCGACGACTTTAAACCGAATTTACTTCAGTATTTCACACCTTCTCGCCAGAACCAAATGAGAAATATATAAAGACATACCTATGACATTTGAAATCACATCTCTCATGCCAACTGAATGGTCAAGTGTGCCATTTTCTAGCAAACTTTTGGCTCGCTGCAGCTCTCAGCACGAAGTCGCAGGCGATACGATATACGATAATGACGTCACAAACTACGGAGATATGTTGGTTCCCTGGCGACGGGCAAAGCTTTCCCTATCTCTTGTATACAATACACATAAGACGGTACACGATTGTGTACCGATGCGTGTGAGTGCCGAGAAGTTCAGTGGTTTCAGTACTTTTTGTACACTGCCACACAGCCGTATCCGGGATTGTATACAGTGTGCCATCCTATAAATCCAATTTTATTCAACTGTGAATATGTCGCCTTTGTTTAATTTTCCGTGTTAACTTCCTCATCCAAAAGCCCTTTCTAGGAAACGAAATTTAGTACCGGTATAAGTTACCATTCTTCATTTTGAGTCTCATAAAGTGCCTATCGTAATCTTCTTGTGTGAGCACGTTGAAGAATTAAAACGGTTTTTTAACATTCTATTAGGCCTACTCCTGGCGTTCTATCGGTACAGATAGATGATTTCTCAAAATTTTGTTGAGACACGAATGTCTCACAGAGATATGTAGGCCCTATAAGGATTGCAAAACCCAGCCATTTACTGTAACAAGAGAAATGGAACTTCCATTTTTTCGACACTGAGAATAATATAGGTCATATTACAGATCGATAAGCTTTTTTTTTTTTTTAATAGAAAATCACGAGGATGAGACAAACATATTATTGGTTCGTGTTTTAGATATGACGACTGAATTGCACAATATCTGAAGTCTTCCTTTCGGGAAAATTCAATCGGGTTCAAATTAAGGTTGATGTGACTGTTGATAGCTAGAACAACAAAATCAAACGATAGAACTTTCAGTTCTATGGGTTGATAATAAGCAACGTTTTTTTTTTTTTAAGTTTTGTAACCATCTCATTACTGGTCATGCTTCCTAATGATTGGCTATGGTGGACTATCCAGCTGGTATTTAAAGCATGGTAGCAAACGGATGGAAGTTATTTTTATATATAGATTCACTCAGCATGCTTAGCTCGTCAGATATACTCTAGTACATATTTCTCTGCCAGACAACAGAATATCTTTGTGACGTTTGCCAGTAATCTGCATGACCACACGACCCAAGGAAAAAAAAAAGGAAGAATAATTATCAACAACAATGCACTGATATACAATAACACGTGCACCAGCACTCACCTCAGTCACCTTACTCTCGAGCAGTTCGAGCACCGGGTACATTGTATCTATACATTTTTTGTTGTAGCAATGTAATGCCAGAATGACACTCTGGTCTTCTCTCTCTCTCTCTCTTCTTTTCTTTTCTTTTCTTTTGTTTTCGATAAGTATACATGATGTATGTTTGGCCCGCTCTCGGTTTCCCTCTCTCTTTGGGCTGTCGTATATTCAAGCTGTATATGTTTATTTGACGACAGTCCTCTGCATTCACACTCCCAATACATGCGCCATAATTCAGTCAGATCATTTGTTTCACTACATCTGATAGTAGTTCCCACTCGACTTGTTTTCTTGTCCTTTTCTTCAATCTCTACACATACATTTCAATTATGTTTGGATGTATACATGCACTGTGCTTTACCATGATGGGGAAAAAGGAAATTACTGTATTCCATTTGGTAATAGGGCCTATATCTTCAATGCAGAAAATTTTTAATAAATTCATTTGAATTTGAAAAAAAAAAAGCAATTGTTCAAAATCTACGCAAGCACCGATTGGCAAAGGTGAAAATTAACATTGCGAACGCATGAGTCGGTCATTTCTCTTCTGATGTATCCCTTTAATAACATAATCGTCTCCATGTGAAAATATTTGGATAAAAGTGTGCTTTATGTGAACGAAAATGTTTTACTGTGAATATCACATATGTGTGTGTTTGCGTGTGTGTGTGTGTGTGTGTGTGTGCGTGTGTGTGCGTGTGTGTGTGTGTGATATCACATATAGGGGGTATGCATATATATAAACAAATAGATACGTTATAGATTGATGCGTAATATACAAACAATCCCATCATTGATCTAGAGAGAGGTTAAAACGATACTATATACAGTTAGTACTATACATGCATACTAATAGTAATGACGGAGATAGGCGAGAAAGGGGAGAGGCAGAATAACAAAGCAAAAGAAGAGAGAGAGAGAGGGTCCAGTGGGTGCGGACTGACGAAATATTATGTAACCCAGTACCTGGCGTATTGTACGCCGGGTCACTTTGAATATGAAAGGAAATTATTTTTACGCGTGCTCGCTATAGGAAGACACCATAGACAATCATATACACAGACTACGCACAATCATAGATACGTTGATAGCACTGTCACCGTAACCACGAGATGGCACACTATTGTGTGTTGATAACATCCAGGTAAGCAAGTCGTATTCGTTGATTATAGTCATGATAATATCATTAAGGTGGCAACTTGACAAAATATGCTGTGATCATTTACACGCCTTCGATAATAAAACCCATTAAAATCATGGGTATACATCTCTACTTCGTTGTGTCAAGGCTTGACACCGCAGTGGAGTATATACTGCTATAGGCATCATTACCGTTGATTAGCAGGGTCCGCTTGGTGTGATAGCCAGCAAGTGATGCAGCCTTCGTTTTCTAGCAACTGTTCATCTAATGATTTTGATGTATGGCGATGCGAAGCGTAAATGTCAAACACATCAAAGCCATTATCACTAATTTCTGTTATACTGTCATCTTCTTTGGAAGTGTGACGTGCAGTG
This sequence comes from Diadema setosum, assembly GCA_033980235.1. Classification (NCBI taxonomy): domain Eukaryota; kingdom Metazoa; phylum Echinodermata; class Echinoidea; order Diadematoida; family Diadematidae; genus Diadema; species Diadema setosum. The sequence continues at coordinate 37,144,104 of CM067067.1, forward strand.
TATTCGTTATTTATGCGAATTAGGATTGCAATTCTCCTATGTGTTTACAATATAGAGAATGATGTATTGCACTATATAATTATATGCGAACGTTCGAATCATAACATTGTGCGAATGATTGTATATAGTTTGCGAGAATAACGGTATGAATTATATTAAACTGTACATGATTTCCTCCCCGAATAATACAGAAATGCCAAATTTTGTTGTTTATTGACGTTACATAATATCACCCACATAATCACACGTATGGGTGGTTAATGCCAGAGAGCATGAATTAGACATTGTTACGGTATGAACGACATTGTAAGAGTAATGTGTTTACTATGAAAGCACCACCATGACAAAAAAAAAAAAGAAACACTAAAGTCTGTCTGTATTTTCTCGCTTCAGAAAGAGGAAAATCTATATTGTCCATTTGAAATAATAATTATCAAGACAATAATCTTGTCCAGCATCGTAACAATCCTGCACATCTGAGTGGTGCGATACTGATTATCGGTTTTACCTTTAAATACACATTTAACCACATTTTTAACATGTATAGGTCTTTTTTATCTATTATTAAGTCTTCTTTAAAAGCAGGGTAGTCCCATTCAGTGCCACAAAGGCCTGCTTTACAAGGGAGCCCTGCGTTGATATACATTACATTACATGTGCACACAATAAAAAACAAGAACAAAATGAACATAGATATGATACAGCTAAAGAACAATCGGTTCGTGAGAACATAAAACACATAAGAAAGAACATAAAACGAGCAGAGAAAATAGATATCTGAATAAATTCATAGCTATAAAATAGTGCAAAGGCTTCGTATCAAATGAGAGATTGGTGTTGGCGTACACGATTCTTAATGTTTGCAATGAGGAGGCTGTTTGAATAAAAATGGGTAACTCATTAAATGATTTGCTTGCAGCATAAGTGAAGGAGCATTTTTTATATTCAGTTCTAGGTTTGGGTATATGTAATTGGCAAGAAAGGGCATATCGAGTGGTATAAGTAGCAGGGCGTTTGGTCACAAGTTTTACGGGGGGGGGGGGGGGGAGGCTAAATTGTGTAACAATTTGTACACCAGGACACAGTAATGATATTGAATTCTTCGTTCAATTGACTGCCATTATTTTGAGAGCATTAGTAAGAGCTTGCGCTGACATGTAATAACCTCCATTCAATACTACACGAGCATACCGTTGACAGCGTTGTAATCTGTTTAAATTTGTCTTTGTTAGTGACCCCAATACAGAGCAACAATAATCAATATGCGGAAGTATGAAAGAAAAATACAGCTGATTCATGATTTTACGTGTCAAACACGATTTGATTCTTCGTATACACACAATAGAACGAGATATTTTCATGACTACTTCATCTATATGTGGGGAGACCAGTCAAGAATTTGTTCAAAGATTACCCCAAGGTGTTTGAGACTCGTGACAGTTTCCAAAGGCCTGCCATTCATACAAACTTGAAAAGAATGTCTCTGTTTTCCTCGGCGAGGTCTGAATAACATGATTTTCGGTGTTTTTTTTTTCTAAATTAACAATCATACCATTATCTGAAAACCATTTACTGAGGAGTAGAGTGTCTGCTTGTATAGTTGTTCCTGTACTTTGTAAGCATCACGTCCTGGGTGAAATAATGCCGTGTCGTCTGCATAAAGAGATACTTTAGTCCAAGGACTAAAGTTTAAGTTAGGAACATCATTGATGAACATACAACAGAGCAATGGCCCTAGTATTGAACCCTGTGGGACTCCTGTTTGAACGGGGAGAAAATCGGATCTCTTGCCTCTAAAAGAAACGCACTGCTCTCTCCCTATATACGTAAGATTCAAACCACTTAAGTTCAGTTTTGTCTATGCCGAAGTAGGACAATTTCAGCAAAAGGAGGTCATCGGGTATGACATCGAAGGCCTTTTTTAAGTCTAAAAAGACTGCCCCAACCACATTGCCTTCGTCAAGGTTATCAGACAAAAAATCACTAATTTCTGTTAAACACGTTGTGGTTGAGTGGCTGGGTCTAAATCCCGTTTGGCGTTCAGTCAACAGCTCGCCTTCATCTATGTAACTGAGGAGTTGCGAGTGGACTGCTTTTCGAAAATTTTTGCTACAGTGGATGAGAGTGAGCTGGGACGATAATTGCGTATATCACTCACAAAGGTTCAGTGACTACAGAAGAACAAATGGGTGAAATTTGAAGAAAATTTGACAATACCAAAGAAAGTATAAAGAAAATTCCACATGTTTTATCATTCCTATAAAGAACGCTGGACTTACATTCTTCAGACGGGCTTTAAAATGATCAGTTACCCTTACAATGTCCATAACAAATCTAGAGAATTATATTCTTTTCGTAGAATATGAAACATTATGGCTTTCCTCTCTAGTATGAGGCAAGACACCCTGTCCCTCGATCGTATAGGACATAAAAATTGAACGTCCCATGTGTGTGAGAGTCACAAATTATTCACGCAAAAGATCTCGCTATAATAATTCAGCGCAAAGAGCAGGGTGCATAACCCGGTGAGGTGATCCATCCCATGCAGGTATACATGTACCTAAAACTATTAAAAGACCCCATGCATATAAAACCAGCTAATGTGGCTGAATATGGACTATCCAGCCATACGGATTGAAAATGAAAATAGACGAACTGAGCTTGAATCCTGCCCGGCGCATACACCTTGGACAGGATGCTTTTTAATACCTAAGACATTACAATTCCTCTTCATCCATCAGGTGTATCCATGGATACTCGGCAAAACTTATTCATGACAGGGCATGAGCAGTGCTAGAACTGAAAAGAACTATCATAGGAAAGCGATTATCATGTCGTTGATCAATGTTATATAAGATCTCAACATACAAGATTTAGATAATGATTAGGCCCGGTTTTTACGTCAGAGATAGAGACTCTGCGTATCAAATTTGAAAATGTCACGACAATGCTTCATTAGCCATGTAAACCAAACATTATCACTTTATTGACCAATTTGATTTTCAAGTATATCCAACACTACATTGTACTTTCGTTGACTGAACTAAATGAATTATTGTGCAAATTTCATGCCAGACCTCTCCAGTTGTCACTATTATATGAGAGATTTCGATCCCTGTGAGGAAGCCTCTCCACGATATGAGCTGGCAGGACAGCTATTTGCCATGGTATCCAGCCTTGTCGCAATGGGATTCGATGATCATTTCACAGAACATGATGGTGTGAGTCATCGCTTCTCTTCTAATGTTGTCTCGACACTCATTTTGCATCATTTGAAGTCAAACCTAATCATGTCTTGTCGAACCTAATAACCACCACCCACATCCAAATCGACTTCAGACAGGCGCATGCTGTTTGAGACAGAGAGAGACTCGAAATTATGAATTGTTGTTGAAACGTGGAATATTGAACGATAAAAACCAAACAATCCCAAACGTTCTGAAGCGTGAATAATTACGTTCTGCAATACAAAAAGGGTTATTACCACAATATTGTCATAATCGTCACTATCATTACCGACATCATTATTATCTGGGTTATCCCGTCTTTCTTTTCTCCTCCTTCCCTCCCTCCCCCCCCCACCTTTCTCTCCAAGTTGTTGTGCTGTTGTTGTTTAAAAAAAGAAATGGCACCTATTAAAAAGAAAAAATGTCCCAAACAATACTGTCATCAAATTAGACTGCAATAAATCTTAAGCAAATCAAACATTTACATTATCCATCTGAGGATAGCCCTCAAATAGAAAGTGAAACTTAAATGATTTCCTTTTGATATATACGTCACTCTGTCCGCAGTGATTTCCACTTCACATGAAGAGATCATGAATGCAAGGTTTAAAGCTGTAAGAGAGAACGGGGTGTAAAGTTCGGGAGGGGTGAATCACTGGAGAGAAGAGGGGGGGGGGGGCAAGAATTAAGTGTCTCAGTTGACATGAACGAAACGTTCAGTTCATGTGAGTTTTACTGTAGGGAATATAATATATCTACGTCTTTGAAGAACAGGAAATGTGGGAATTAAGAGTTCTTGAGTATCATCCGATAAGAGAACCATTTTAATCAATCAATCCCTGAATCAGACAAGAACATGGACTACGTCATTACGGAGCTATACAGCATGTGATTATGTCACTGTGAATAATTTGACATCGATGACTCTTGATTTCACTGGGAGGCGCACATCACACAGCTGTCGTTCTGACGTATTCATATTCATTCCATTTCATTTGTTCATTTTCAACGAAGTATATGTGTACAAAAACATATATTTCATTTCATTCTATTTGCTAGAATAATGCTAAAACAGGCAATTATACAGTACATATTCTGCATATATCAATATACTGTATTTAATCACACAAAAGGTTGTGAAGCCGGGTTACATGATATTTATGGAACTCTTTGGTAAATTTACCAATATTTGAATCTACACTTTAGGAGTGAAATCAAACAAAGAGAATGATAGAAATTCAAACGAACTCATACACAAAATCATATAATAATGAGACTTACAATGATAACTTTTCGGGGAGAAGGTGTGGTACAGTTGCTAGGTTATGGGACAATAACATGATTTCTATGATAACATACTTGTGTACAGAATATAACGGAATAGTTGCGAGTTGATGACATCATCACTTTACCTTATTTGGATGTATGAACATTATGAGGCTAAACAAAAACGAAAAACAAAAACTTTTCCGTGAAAATTATGTTTGTAAACATTATGAATTAATGTGCCATTCGGGTGAAATGTTTGGCGCCCAATTCGTTTGATTTTATTCATTTTTTATCAAAGATCAAAGATGCACTTTGAGAAACAATGCCCCGTCACTGTACACATTACTTGAATATGAGACCATTCTGAAGCAAATAATTTTCACACAACAATAGATAAAATGTACTCTTAAATGAATCCCACAAGGATTTGAACAATCATCCCCAGCATTCTCACTGATTCCCACTGATCCGTTACTAGTCATCCCCTTTAAATCAAGCAAGTTTGCAACCAAATCATCGACCAGTTTGTAAAGCATTGTAAAGTCCCGTGTTTTGTTTTGCTTCTTTCACTTTTGCAGCTATGGGTGTTTGTTTCTATTGGTATCAAAATGACCTTAGAGCAAAGCTTGCAGCAAGTTTCATCTTAAAACTGACTTCAGGCAAGATGTGACGATAACTATCTCAAGTCCTCTTTACTAGACTGGAGTCATTTTGTTTTTCTCGGTAATTCAAAAAGTGCTTTTCCTGCGATCCCGCTCAATTTTCCTGACTGAGGGACAGTGCACTGGGGGATTCCCAGCAGCCCAGATGAACTCCACACGTATGTATCAGACCGGAGTGTTGGGGCTCATTTTGACCTTATACTATCATGTCTCGCTAAGGTCGAAATTTTATAGGCTCGTTCTGCATGGTGCTTTAAAGGTGCACTCCACTAAAAAGTCGAGGTTGCTTTTGTTGTTGTTGTTGCAGCTGCTTTTTTAAAAGCACACAAACAGAACCGATAGTTTTCGCGAATTGTATATAATATGTTGGAAATTACGCTGTCGGGTTGCAGGTTTACATTCACGCAGTCCCTAATCAGAATAGATATGGAGGAAAGTTAAACTGGATATTCTTGTAGTGGGGTTGAAATATAATGAACAATAAGTTGCCTGAAATGGTCATGGGTCAATTTTAAAGGTCACAAGAATTAGCTATATGAATTTAATTTTCTGCCAATAACTTCCACTTTTATAGTGCCCAATAATGATCGTGTAATTTTCTTTTGTGTGTATGTCTCTCCCTGTGTGTGTGTGTGTGTGTGTGTGTGTGTGTGTGTGTGTGTGTGTAATGGACAGAAATGAATCGGGGAAAAAAACTTTTATGAATAGAAGGTTAAAGGTCACTCCTGTATAGAGGTTAGTTGTCGAGATAGATTCGAGATAGATAGACTCAATAAAAATTGAAGTCAAAGACCAAGTATGCTTTTGGCAGAATAGAGTGATTGTGCAATGTGAGAAGCGGAGAAGTGGAGGCAGCTCAGTAGATCGGATTATTTAAATTACGAAAACTTTACGAGACGTTTATTGGTCAGTATGCACTCATACGCAAGTAAAATGATTGATTGCCTCATAACTCGACATAGGTTTGTACATACACCGTAAAAGTACCATAAAGAAATAATTTTCACTGTTCTGTTTGCTAGATGTTCCGTTGTTTGCTTATGTCATTTCTAACATGGAATAGCGTTTCTCTCCAAGTTTGTATAAATTCCAGCAGCCAGTGGAATTTCGGTGAGGAAAAAAAATGCCGCCACACGCAACAGACATAAAAGTGCACGTGATCAACGCTTTCCCGCGCGATGGCATTAAACTGTATGGGGAGATTGTGGGGGCTTCCCCATAGCCCTTGTCGTGCTTGTCTCGTTAGTTCGGTCAGGGAGGTGTGTGATACCAGGGACCTCCCTGGTGATACATACCTTCTTGGTTCGGTGGAATAGTCTCATCAAAAACGCCTCTCACCCCATCACGGCAGTCACTGTTCCATGTTTTAGGGTACGAGACATAGGCCTACATTGACTTTATCGTTTACCGTGATAGACTGATATTATCATCATCATTGAGTGCTTGCATGCTTTTCCTTTTATTTGAATTTCAGTGCATTTTGGTTTTGGGGGAGCTATACTGTGATCATGCGTATAATAATGTCATCTGCAGAAGTTGTAAAGGAGAAAAAAAAAAAAAACTCCGATCATTCCCGTATACTGTAGTTGAATGCCCTCATCGAGTCCGTATACCATTCTTGCGACGGGTTTCCCGCCGTTTGCAACGCGCGGGATCATCAGACGGTTGCTATCGCTGTGAAGCTTGCTATTTCCTGATGTTCATTAATCGTCAGCGATAAGTCGTGTCTCAACCAATCATTTTATTTCTTGCCTGAGCAATGCACTTGCAAAAGCTTTTCATGTACATTATGACTCGATTAGGTTTGTAGCGTGTACGTCCATGATTTCAGGAATGCTGACAATGTTTCTAAACAATTTCATCTGTCTTTTGTTGACAATATATCTCCTTTTGTTGACACCGTATCTCAAAAGCACTGTGCATTGGAATAAATCATTTGATTTATTATCATCTCCTCTTTTTTGTTGTAATGGTATCACTCCCTCGCCGTTGATCAATTCAGCGTGTCCATCACAGCGGAGCGCAGTAAGCGCAAGGATGCATCAGTGCATGGCAACACTGGTTAGACACATCCCTTCTAATTATTACATGTATACGACATGCACTCCGGACATAATAGCTGAGTTCATATACTCTTGCCGGCGGATGCACTCGTGGGAACGTAATGAATGTTTGAGTGAGATAAGTTGATTATAATTATCATTTTTATTTATACTGCGCTTCATTTTCATGGCATTTTCTCTGCAGTGACACCCAGTTGATAGCTGCTGACGGAAAAGATGTGCCTTCGCCACTAGGTCGAACTCGATCCTAGCTTCCTCTCCGGGTTATGGTGACGAAATTCATGGTAAGCATGATTATATACCGCAAGAATGGTATCAATAACAGGCTTGAAATTATATTCATCTCGTAAACTAGAACTAAACCAGCGTTTAGAACACTATTTCCTGCCTGAGCCTCGATATAAATCTCCCCCACAATTTTTGCCCGCTTTGTTCAACAAAATTACCAGGGAGGTACTTATAAATACCTTCCTAAAAATACCGTCCGCACCCCTATTAGTGCCATGGTGACGCGTGTATTTACGACAACGGCCTAAAGCCAAACCCAAACGAACTGCAGATCGTTGCGACATTGCGCACTTCTTTAGCGATAATCAATTTTGTCATAATCATATATCAGTTTTGACGTGCTCCCCGTCTCATCCTCGTATACCCCTTCAGCCTAATCGTTTACTATACTGTACATGCATGTAAGCTGAGGTGCGGGTGTAGCATGTACGTGTTATGGTATAGAGACCAACGGGCCATTAATCATGTATGGTACCGGAGTACATTTCACATCATAATATTTCATATCACATACATTGTATACTTCACACATGTACTGGAGTATTGTCATGTACATGACGTTTTGCACGTAAAGTCCTTGTTGTCAATGTCATGGTCAATCATGATTATTTGCCATCGTGTTTTACACAAACATCATGTGATTGAAATTTTCCTCATCCGCTTACTCTGCTCAGGGAGGTGGATCCACCTCCCTGCTCTGCTGTAAGTTGCTAAAGTAACGGCTCCACAAAACTACCTCTCCGACTAAATTATATAGACAGCGAGGATGAATGTATAATCTTGTATACTCTTGGAAGTGGAATAATTTTACGTAATTTCGTCATACTTGTTTCCATTAAATATATTCTATATACCATACCATATACCATATTGTCTTATTGACTTGACAAAATTAATAGCCACTGGGGTAATAGCAAGTCTCTACAATAGTATTCGTAAAAAGTAACTGGGGAACGATATGCAATTCGTGATAATTATCATGACATTGCATTGGAATCAGTGTCACGTATCTTGACTTTCGTCGACCACGGTTTAGCGTACTTCTTTAAGGCTGTATTTATTTTTCCTTTGCGAACGTCACAAGATTGAGTGTGGTTGAAGAATAATGTCTCCCAATATCGTTTATGGAATCTTACGATAGTACACCTCAGAGTTAAACAAAAAAATGAAAAACTAATCCCATGGCACTCGAGAATACACCCCCCCCCCCCCCTTGTACCGAGAATAATGATAATGATTTTTTTTTTTTTTTTTTGGGGGGGGGGGTCCGAATAAATTCTGTGGAAATCTATGATATTGTTTTCCTCTTTATCATAAAGACGTTTCCAGTTTTATCATTCTAAAGAAAAGTCGGAATGTTGCCTCATGTATACTAGCTTATGACAGGGATCCAATCTGTAGGGTTGCATAAGGGACACACGAACTTTAAAGGGATGGTACAGTATTGGTGGAGATGGAAATTGGGCTTTTAACTTTTTGCGAGATACCAAGGAAAAACCTATGAAATAGTACAGAACATGCCATTTTAACAGGAATTCAAAGTTTATTTGATGAAAATCGGGTTTGGAATGACTGAAACATCCAAAAACAAAGTAAAACAAAGCGATCGTAATAAAATTTAATGTGGGTCCCACATTTAGAATCACTCAGTTTTGGATATCTCAGCCATTTCAAAACCAATTTTCATCAAATAAATGTTGAATTCCTCATGGAATTACATGCTCTTTCATATTTCATAAGAGGTTTCTCATTATCCTACCAAAAAACGTTAGAAATCTGAAATTAGGTCTCAACCAAAACTATGCAATCCCTTTAAATCAGCGACTTAAAGTGGCTGCATCGTCACATTAAGGTGATGCTAAGTCTGGATGCCAGCTGGAGAATGTCATCCTCGGGACAACACACATACCAACTGATGAGGCCCAAGCCGTTGGTGCCCAACCCCATAGCTTCATCGACTAGCATTAGACTTTAAAGGTGCTAGGTTGTTACAGAAACACGAGCGTATTGTTTTACAAAAAGCCTTCCCATTAACGTTAATTCTCATGACAAACGTAGACAGCAATCGTCCTCAGAATAGCATCTTTTATATTATCATATTTCCCCCGAATAAATATAGTTTAGCATCTATCATGATGGGACAATATTAGACGCCCGAAATGTCCAATGTTTTTACCGGTGTGATGCCGAATTATTTCGTTATTTACCGCTGTGTGTTAACCCCCTAAGGATCACGTCCGATCTATAACTTCTACAACTATTGTATTTCCTTTGGCTGTGATAGGGTTTATGGCCGCCTCGAAACAACCTTCCAAGATCTTATCAAATGCCGTCGAATGGGGTGGAGTGGGTGTAGGAAGCCACCGATGATGTGTGACGAATTAGAATAACAACACACTGAAAGCAATTTGGGTCACAGCACCGCGCTTGCAAAGCTATGGTGTATTAAGTTTTGTTGAAGACTAAGAGAAAAAGAAAACAAAAAGAAGAAAAACTTCGTTGGATTGTGTGTTCTCTAGTTGCGTTATTCTATATCAATACAAGGTTAACCCTTCCTGTGCCAGGGACTATAGACAGTACATAGTTACTCCCTTACATTAATTTACATGTACCCCTCTATGTGTGTTATAATGCAGTAGTACGACCAAATAGATACAAATAAATAAATGAATGGATTAATGAATAAATGAAGGAATAAATAAATGAATAAATAATGATGATGATGTTAATAACGATAATAATAATAATAATAATAATGATAATAATAATAATAATAATGATGATGATAATAATAATAATAATAATGATAATAATAATGATAATAATAATAATAATAAGAATAATAATAATAATAATAATAATGATAATAATAATAATAATAATAATAATAATGATAATAATAATAATAATAAGAATGATGATAATGATAATAATAATAATAATAATAATGATAATAATAATGATAATAATAATAATAATAATAATGATAATAATAATGATAATAATAATAATAATAATAATAATGATAATAATAATGATAATAATAATAATAATAATAATAATGATAATAATAATAATAATACAGTGCTATCGGCTTTTCTGTGTCAATCGGCACCCAAAGCACACAAGGTGTTAATGAAGAATTAGTGCCACTGGTGCAGCAGTATAAATAGCGCTTCTCGTCTTGCAATACGGTGATACGTGTCAGCGCATCTTCGTTTTATCAAGACTACAATTTCCTAGCGATTAATAAGCTTCATAAGCTGCGTCATTGCATTGTGATTCTATAATCATACCTCCTCTCTCAATTAGTAACATATTTTCTTATGTGCCAGGAGCGCAAGTGCCTACTCAGTATTACTAGTAGCCCTTGTGCGATTTGAAGCTCATGATTAGCTCATCGTCATTGTAGTGCGAGTTGCGTTCACGCACGACTCAGGGTTATTACTTTGCATTACTCACGCACAACTCTGGATATAACGGAATCCTCGTCATAAGCTCACTTAATCCTAACTCAGCGTGGAGAGATCGACAGACGAAATTTTTGAAGATTAGTTAACATTACTCAAGCTTTCCTTTTTTTTTTTTTTTTTGTTCCGACGCTTGACAACTTTAAGCATCGGTCAACCTGTCGTCATTGATGTGATATTATTATAAACGCTATAGTATATATAGGAAGAGCACAACATGCCCGGATAGCGGGATAGAAATCCATTTCAAACAGCAGGGTATACCGTCTTTGTTTTCAAAATGAAATATTCGTGGTTGTGTTGTTGTTGTTGTTGTTGTTGTTGTTGTTGTTGTTGTTGTGGTTGTTGTTGTTGTTGTTAACTTTTTACGAAGAGCCTGAAACCACCCAGCGCTTAGCACGGAGGCTACGATGTTGCTTTCTTTCCAGTAGCTCTTCGCGGCTTCAATCTTTACCTTGCCGTTCACATCTTGACAGTATTGGTTACAGTCACCAAAGAAAAAGAACAATCACAACCAACACCATAGAAAACACTTGGAGAGGGCAGACTGATCTCCGCCAAGCAGCTCATTTCCACCCATATTGTGATTTCCATCCCATAGTTCTACATTCATAATCATCTGTATTATGAGATTCCTTGGGGTATCTCACTGAGCGGCGAACGTTTGCGAACGTAGCGAACTTGGGATTTCGCCAGGGTTCGTAAAGGGTTGCAAAAGGTTCGTTACGACAGATGCAAGAAAGTTCGCAAACGGTTTTTATTGTCGCAAAGAATCGCAAAGAAATTTTGAACATCTTCAAAATTTCTTTGCGAATTTGTATTTTCGCTAAAGCTGGTATCTCACTGAGCGGCGAACGTTTGCGAACGTAGCGAATTTGAGATTCGCCAACTTTTCTGACGAACGTTTGCGAAAAATCAAGGTTCGCTTCTGCCATTAGCGACAGTTAGCGACTTTTAGCGATGTTTAGCGACAATTAGCAACACTTGAGCGAACGTTTGCGAAAGTGTTTGCGAAACACAGATGGCGACTATTAGCGAATGTTAGCAAATGTTAGCGACAATTTTGCAAATGTTAGCGACAGCTTTGCAAATATTAGCAACTGTTTGCAAATCCTTTGCGACAATTTTGCGAATGTTCTTGGACCTAGAAAAGTACCAGGCGATTATGTATAGTCAGACCCATAAAACGAACGTAAAACCTTCCACTGAATTCAGATCTCTTGTGAAAACCGTTCAAGATGGATTTCCAGTATATGGAAATAAATTTCTGCCAAGAAGAGGCTCAAGGTGTTGCTATCCTTGTAGAGCTGCTTTGTCAGGCTGCAGCTACAGCTTGTGCAGCATAAGAGAAATAAAATAAAGAAGATCAAGAAAGGAAGAAGAAAAGAAAGACTGTTTGGGTCAGAGAGTGGTTGCAGAGGATAGACTTGCAGCAATTACATGATGGAGATGTCAAGAGCTTCAAGAACTTTCTTAGAGTGGAACCATGTCTGTTTCAGAAGCTTTTATATAGGAACCATATGGTTACTTGTTCGCTAGCAGTGGCGAATCAAATAAAAATGTTAGCGACACCGTATTACGACCGTTTGCGAATTCTTACGAGTGTTTTGCGAATGTTTGCAACTGTTAGCAAAAATACAAATTCGCAAAGGTTCGCAAAGAAATTTTGAACATGTTCAAAATTTCTTTGCGACAAGAAAAACTGTTTGCGACAATAAAAACCGTTTGCGAACTTTCTTGCGACTGTTAACGAACCTTTTGCAACCCTTTACGAACCCTGGCGAAATCCCAAATTCGCTACGTTCGCAAACGTTCGCCGCTCAGTGAGATACCCCCTTAACAGTTGCAAACATTCCCAAAACACTCGTAAGAATTCGCAAACGGTCGTAATACAGTGTCGCTACTGTTTTTATTTGATTCGCCACTGCTAGCGAACAAGTAACCATTATGGTTCCTATATAAGAGCTCCTGAAACAGGCAACTTTCCACTCTAAGAAAGTTCTTGAAGCTCTTGACATCTCCACCATGTAATTGCTGCAAAAGCTTTTCATATTGACCAAAGTCTGTCCTCTGCAACAACCACTCTCTGACCCAAACAGTCTTTCTTTTCTTCTTCCTTTCTTGTTTTTCTTCATCTTCTTTCTCTTAAGCTGCACGATAGCTGTAGCAGCAGCCAGGCAAAGCAGCTCTTCATGGATAGAAGCACATTGAGCCTCTTCTTGGCAGAAATTAACTTTCATATTCTGGAAATCCATCTTGAACGGTGGTCACAAGAGATCTGAATGCAGTGGAAGGTTGTACGTTCGTTTTATGGGTCTGACTATACATGATCGCCTGGTACTTTTCCAGGTCTCAAAACATTCGCAAATTGTCGCAAGGGATTTGCAAACAGTTGCTAACATTTGCAAAACTGTCGCTAACATTTGCAAAACTGTCGCTAACATTTGGTAACAGTCACTAATAGTCGCCACCTGTGTTTCGCAAACACTTTCGCAAACATTCGCTCAAGTGTTGCTAATTGTCGCTAAACATCGCTAAAGGTCGCTAACTGTCGCTAATGGCAAAAGCGAACCTTGATTTTTCGCAAACATTCGTCAGAAAAATGGGCGAATCTCAAATTCGCTACGTTCGCAAACGTTCGCCGCTCAGTGAGATACCAGCTAGCCACCAAGACATACCCTCACTGCCGACGTCCAGTCGTCGTTACCTACGCCGTACTTTCTGGCCAACAGCGCAAATGCTGCGAGGGTCCCCAAAGCAAGAGCGCCATCTAGCGTTTATGATTGACCCCTATGTACCAATACCAAATGCTTATGAATACAGAATCCTTCAAAAATTAGAAAAAAAAAAATCGTGGATTCAGACGGTGATCCGGATCAGTACCGAAGTTTTAGCATCTGTTCAATGTGTCATTATCAACTTTTGTTTTTTTTTTTCTGAAAAATTTATCCAACTCTGTTCATAACTTTTCAATCATTTTGCAAACAGACAGAACTGGCAGACAAGCAAACAAACAAACGCCGGCAAAGAATTAACCTCCTGGTGGCGGTATAAAAAAAATGGAACAAACAGATGGATGATGGAAGATTATGCAAGATACACAAGGAAGAAAGAGAGACATACATGTCCTGAGATGTAGGACCTACAGACAAACAGACAGACAAGACAGACATCATGTTATGTTTCATCGAGTCTTCGTATTACTGTTGATGGGGTAAAGTGTCGCTTTACATGCCAAAGAGTGAGTTGATTAATCACGTCTAGTAAATAATTATTTCCAGATTGTTTTCCTGATTTTGTTCGTTTGTTTGCTTTTTTTGTCTAGGTCTTGGAAGGCGACTGACACTTAAAGGCAACTATCCGTACACTATTCAACAACATGGCATTCCAAGTCCTGCTCGTCTACGTTCCAGTTCTACTCCTGGCTGCAGCCCGGCAACTTTCGGCGGCATCCGATGTGGTTCGTGTATCGTTCGGGCAGGATCCATTCGTGGTTCTCGAAGCGGAGAAAGAAATTGAGATCAATGTAACTATCACTTGTCTCACCGCTGAGGGCGGAAACATAACTTTGGCGTCGGCAGATGAGAGTGTATTCACAGTAAATTCCAATTCGACTTCATTTCCATGTTACGCGGACAACGTAACCACCAATGTTACCTATCCCGTGTTGATAGACGGTGTCGCTCTAGGAGTGGCCGACTTGACGACACTATTTTCGAACTTGTCTGGAAATTTTGTAATTAACACCTATTTGGTGAAAGTGCTTCGGAAGCCACTGTTTACTTCCACAGCGCTGGCGAGCGTACTGCTTGTGTGGATATGCGTGTCGTACGTTGCCATGGGAAGTAAAATTGAGTTGGATTTAATCTGGGAACGAGTGAAGCGCCCTCATGGCGTCATCATTGGGCTTCTGTGTCAGTTTCTGATAATGCCTCCGCTGTCTTTCGCAATCGCCAAAGCATTCGCGCTCGACGACGCGGCAGCCATCGGGCTCATCTTAGATGGGACGTGTCCCGGAGGCTGGTTCAGCAACGTCTTCACTCTACTGCTCGACTGCGACTTCAATCTGAGTCTGACGATGACGTTCAGCTCGACTGTTCTTGCTCTTGGCATGATGCCGCTGAATCTCTTCATCTACACGCGTTTCTTCATAGAACACAACCAGCAGCTTCGAGCGCCGTACGCCGAGCTCGCCATCCAGTTGGCTTTCCTCGTCGTCCCAGTCCTGATCGGGGTCGGAATAAGCCACAAGTTCCCCAAGGCTAAACGCGTTTTCCAGAAAATGATCCGGCCGACCCTGGCGGGGCTGATTATCGTGAGTCTCGGTATCGGAATCCCAACGCAGTACTACGTGGTGTTGGTCTCTTGGAAGATCTGGATAGCCTCTGGTATCTTTCCGCTCATAGGGGGCGCCCTGGGCTTTGGTATCGCGCGCGCTCTTTGCCTGGATACGAAATCGGCGGTGACGATAGCAATCGAAACGGGCGTGCAAAACAGCCTCCTCGCGATTACGGTGGTCGCACTTTACTATGACCAGCCGGAAATCGATCTCATCGGCCGCGTACCAGCACTCATTGGACTCCTGGTTGTCATGGAAGGAGGGGTGATGGCAGCGATAAAAGGTATTTGGGATTTTAGAAAGAGAAGGACAGAAGTGCCCCACGTGGAGTTGGAAGAGAATGTAGCAGACATTGACATCAAGGATGACAGCGTGACGACATCTCACGAGGTCACTTCGGAGAATACGTCAGGCGGAAGAGAAAGTACCTTGGCGCATGCGTGCAACGGACAAGAGCAGAGTCCAGGCATCGGTGTGTTGTAGCGTTAGTAGGCCCTACTTCAGAAGGTGTCAATCATTTTGCTGAGGCTGATAACATTCTTATCTGTGACTACTAGTATCAAGAACGATCGTTGTTTTTTTTTTTTTTTCCTCTTTTTTTTTTCGTGGCAAAATGATTCCAGAAAGCTAATGAAACATGTACCACCTACAACGTGCTTTCACAGGCTGAAGAAATGTTAGTGTCAGGGGCGGCGGTACGTTTTCATTATGGAGGGGGGAGGGCAAAACTTTGATTGTTTGCTTTATGGGAGAGAGCATTGAGACCGAGGGAGATTTTGAATTTTCAGAAGTGAAATTTAACAATTTGGTGCGCACTTTTTTTAGATCAAGAAAATTTCGCACACAACCGGGAATTATGGGGGAGGCAAACTGTCACCTGCTGCCCCCCCCCCCCCCCGATTGACGCCCTTGGTTGAGTAGATCATTACAACCCAAACATTCCATGCTGGTAATGAGGTGACAAGACAAGTGACCAACCTTTCTGCTTTCACCATTATCCTTCGTGCGTCTCATCATGCGATTTAAATGGTTGTTTGTCTGTTGGGGAGAAGGAACTCCCGACTAGCTACTTGGTCACGTGATAGTGCCCTGGTGGGCTTATAGGGCTCACAAGGGTAAATAATTCCCCATAGAGACGTGTGTTAAAATTCAAAATTCAAAAAAAAAAATCTGTAAAATATAGCTGGGAAAAATGAGGTGTTTCATCTTCACTAACCAGGACAAGTGAGATATATCCTTTCATCCATCAAATTCCCAAGGCGTGTTCTTCGGCTCAAACTCTGTCCAAGGGTCCGCAAAGCCAGACTACGAGTTCTTTTTACTCAAAATATCACCTATTTTCTGTACATGCACCTAATGAAACATAGTCTCTTCAAAGCCCATGAGAAAAGCTTTCATCCTCCAACCAAAATGCAGTTTGTAGAAGAATTCATACTCAATATCTGCAGCTATTATTTTTTTTTTTTGCCAAACTGCATTATTGATATTTAATTATTTTTTTTTCCTTCAGTTATTTTGGTATCTTTGGTACGAATTTGTGAAGGGGTCTGGGACATTCCATTTTATGTACAGGTGTGAGCCCTATGCGTTTTACTGGGCAAAGTGCCATTTCTTGACGTCATCATTACTTCATTTCAGTGGCTCCAGCAATGGCTGATTCCTTCAATCATGGACCCTACGAGGTAGGGTCCATGCTTCAATGAATTCTAAACTGCATTCTAGAATGAGAAGTGATTACTTAATATGGCCGAAAATGGTTTCTGATTTGATATTGACGTATTCATTGTTGTGATGACAAGTCAATCCTTTTGATTAATCTATTTATTGATTCATTAATCAATATTGATAATCAAAATCATGAAATATGAAGGATTTGTTTTTGTACACCATTTTACAATTGGTACTTAAGTGATTTATCGTTTTTATGATAGATTTTAGAGTATACCATGTCTGATCAAACAGAATTTAATACTAGTACATCGCTATAATTTTAGAATGCGCACATACCAGTTGACAGAGATTCATACTTCGCATGTTGCCTATGACTATCAACTCCAAGAAGATTTTCTACTTGCTAAGTCAACTTGCAGTGGAAATGACTACATTCTTAAACACTTGTGACAATGTATGCAAGATGAAATTACCAGTATATATATATATATATATATATATATATATATATATGCGTATTCTCTCATTTTTACGTCTCTTCAAAATCTGTTCGTTATTTATTGTGCCTTATGGAATTCAACTGAACCAAATGAAGTTAGCACGGTCAGGCTATATCGCATTACATGCAACACCATGATCACAATGGATTTGGTAGACACTAAGGAGTAAAATGAGATAGCGGTTTCATCAGAGTCGGATTTTAAATATCGAAGCTTGATATGACAATATGATTTTACAAAGCGGCGATAGTCGCAAGCCTATATCAAGTGTTAATAAAAGTTGGGTAGGGTGATGACGTTATCACCACTGACCTGTACATAATAATCATTATCGTAAAATGTTGGAGCAGATCCTAATCAAATGATAATTGGTCGAAGGTGCACACGTCACAAGGTATTCATTTTTACCTTATTTATACACGTAATTTTGAGTATGACCGGTCATTAGTAAAGAATAGTGATCGGTCATTAGCACTGTCGCGTGACAGAGCGAGATTTCGACATTTTCTCTACTTGCGGTGAGGATGATTTATTAAACGACGAAGATCTGCCTTATCATTAAACAAACAATACAAATCATCGTTTTCACAGTTTTGGCATTATTGTGATTACCCACACTTGGTACCTTCGAAACAGTCCAAACACCCTCAGCTATTGCCTCGTACGTGTTAGACTGTTCCAAAGGTACCTCTATGTGGGTAATAATGTCCTCACTGATATGTATTACTTTTTAGCTTTCTTCTCTTTTTTTATCAATACGAATAATTTGTATCATTCGCATTACATTATTAAAATCAAGTTATAACTTTGCAACAATGTCGTATAGGAAGAAATAGATTGGTTGTAGCTGCTAAATTATGAAACACGATAACAATGTTGTTTTGACAAACATGCAATATTTGAAGAGTTTAAATGCAAAAATAGGCCCTAAATCTATTTGTATCTCGAAATGTTTGAGATTAAAGGTGTTTAAAACAAAGGAAATTAATAAGATATATGTGATGATTTAGATAATAACTTAAGAAATAACTTGAATACTAAAACGACTTCAAAACATTTCTTGTTGTATAACGATATTTATGGCACTTTTCTGGTGTAACGAGTTCAGTATCATTCAAAAGATCTTATTTCTCTCTATCTGATGATGACCTTACTTTAAAAACTTTGAAAATGGCGTTAATCTGCATTCAAACTTTTCATGTATATAAAGAACTTTCTTCAAAAAGGCACTAAATCCATCATTTTCAATGGATTTAGCGACTTTTGGAAGCAAGCTCTTCATATGTAGAAACCAATGGGAGAGATTTAAGGTGAGTGCATCACTTTTATATACCCGGTTTTAACTTCTATTATTTTTCTTGGGAAAATTTCTAAGATTTCAAAACTTCATAACTTAAATTTTATCTTTTGTCGTATAATTATCTGTACTTCTTCCATCCTGTTAGTCTGATTTGATGTGTTCTGAACTTGAATATGGACGCTGGAATTGCACTGAATTTTACGATAATTCAAGCAGACAATCTAAATAAAGCATAACGACTGGTCTTATGTTTGGAAGAACAGAGTATCATAATATTATGCTGTCTATTTCCAATGATGATCACATTAATCAGAAGCTCGTAAACATGTACAGATTGAGGCTGTGGTGATATTTTATATTTCACTTCCTGTTTTGTACTTAGCTGGACTCAAAATTCCGGTGCAATAAAATTCTATACTTATACAATTCATATAACGTGGCGTTGAAAGTGTTTCGCTTTCATAGAGAGTGCAACAGAATGGTGATTTTGAAATTGATTTCAAATGCGTAGTGATTGCTCCTATTGAGTTCAGTTTTCTATTTCAACGTTTGAACCTATTTAAAGGGTACTGGACTGCAAAAATCGCTTGACACATTTACTAGCAATAGGTCAAGACATACTGTGATCCACAGATTTGAAATAACATAGCTACACTGTATACTAGCATCTTGTGCCCAATGCCCATTCGGTTGATGCCGCTCTTGGCCATACCACGTACTATGCTATGGTATATAGTGCCATCTACGGTGGGATTAAGCAATGTATGGTCCTTTGCCGCTAAGAAAATACTTGTAGTGAGCGAGGATGCTCAATCTTACGATTAATCCCCAAATTGATAGTATAGAGCTATAGGTACTTAAAGACATAATTTACCATTTGCAAATGAAACAAAAACCCAGCATTAGTACTTTAAATTAGTTCTAAAATGTGAGTTAGGGATAGAAACAACCACTGTAAAAATTTAAATCGGTAAAATCGATGTTAAGTATTGTTAAATATACAAAATGTGAACAATAGTTATAATAAAAATGTTTCCAGACTAAACCGTCAACAGTTACGGTTTATTGAGAAAAAAAACAGATACATGTGTATCTCCTTATATTTTAGGCTTTATCGCAAAAATTTTATATGACAAGATGTTTTGTGATACAACAGACCTACACATATGCATTAAATGTCATATCTTGAAATTTTTTTAAAATCACTGTTCCCAAAGGTAAACAGGACCTTTAAGTGATGCACAAAAGCACGGTTAATTCAAATGTGATATTTCATTATTTCTCTTATTTTCTAACAGCATAACGCTATGTTATGAAATTACAGTCAGCACTTTTCAATAGACTTTTTACACTTGGACTGTCAAAAAGTGGATACCTCCTTGACTGAAAGTTTTACTGGAGGTATGTCATCATTTTTCTTTCTCCAGGCTACTTATCCCCTTTTACCGTTAATTGAAACGACATACCGTACATGTTTGGTTTAAAATATTGAGCTGGAGTCCACCTGCGTATAATTATTCAAAAAGCTGCCAGTCTTGTAGGGATGCACAAGAAAGTTCCACAGGTCAATTTGTGCCTTTGATCTCGGCGTTCGATGCCGCCATCTTTCTGAGCAATCTAAAGATTGAATTGTAACATAATAGAAATAAAAATAATGCTAAAAAAATGATGATAAAAGGAAATATCACCATTATGAGGAAAACATAAAACAAAAGTCAATCCAATTTCCGTAAATAAAGAGGTTGATATTCAAGTATAGTATTTCAGAATTTTATATGACCGGACATGTCAGGTCGAGTGATTTTTGTTTTTATTTCATCACGTGAATTCTTGCACAATTTCTATTCGCGCATCCCGTGTCTTTGCCACCATGTGTTGGTTATCTTCCTTTAAGTAGAGATGGCGAAAAGTTATCACCGTCAGAACAAAGACATACACAAGTATGTAATGAGACGTGAATCACTTGTCTGCCTGCGAGGCAGATCATGAGGGAGATTCAGTTTGGTCCTAGAACTAGAACTGTTTTTGAGTGGCGGCATCAAAGTGAGTTCAGAGGGAATCGCGAAGACCTGTTGTAATATAAACTCCATCTCTCTTACAGTACCTCTGTGAGTACACAGAGAGGCTACGAGTGTTGACGACCATTTTCTTTTCTCTTGTCCGTGTTGGCCACCCCTAGGCATACAATAGTACTGTCCCATAAACAGCTGGTTGGGCATCATCCGCCCCCCTCCCCTATGGATTTGAGAGTTATGACTATAATATGCAACGTATGGGTATAAGGGCATGTGTTTAATGTTCCTAATGTATATTGATCGATATGTCGTATATACGTCGTATATCGAAAGAAACGAAGGATTGAGTGATGTTTAGATTTATGACGTATGTCTACACGACGTTTATTCGTGTGTGAATGTTCTCATAGCCATACGATGTACATCCATACAACGTTAGATTACTCGTGTCTGAATGCTCTCCTTTTCATCTACGTAATCCATACGACGTATGGACAAACAATAACTTGGTGTGTGTGTCCAATACATGACATTGTCCTGTACAGTTCCTTCGGAGTAACACGACAGCAAATATCCGATATTATATCCGGGTGATGGCAGAGGGACGCAAAGAATTCCAGACGGGAATTCCCCAATGACGGTTGAGTGAAATGTTAGATACGATAAACAAGGCAACAACAAAAAAAATTCCAGAAAAAAGAAAGAAATGTCCACCATAGTGTCACGCAATGTCGATGACATGTCTGTGCATGAAATCTGAATCAATATCGACTTTTTTACTAACATTTTCAAATTCCATGCATGTATACCTACATGACAGGGGTTGTTTGGGAGACCAAAAAAGCTTACCAGGGCATGCCAGAGTCTTGCCCTATATAGCAACAACTAACACAAATTGATTCCAATTCTTAAAATGCATAACGGTACTGTAGAAGCGTTACTGCAAAATTCAAATTTCGGCAGCGACAGCTCTGTTTTCACTCGCAACCCAAAATACGCTCGGCAACCGCCCGGTCATTAGCCTTTTCGAGCGGTCGCTGTCGAGCGATTTGTTGAAAAAAAATGATGAAAAATGAAATAAAAGCACAGAAGAAAACCAAAGGACTAGGGGGGGGGGAGAGCCAGGGCTATCTGGAGGAAGCAGGGGGAGGGGCAGAGGCAAGGACCCCCACCATATATCTGAAAGAAAAAAGAGGTAGTTGCAGCTATAGCTGACACTCTCAGAGGTAGCCCACGCAGGAGAGGACTCGGATGACAACATGGGGGACAGGGAAGACAGGGGTAGCCATCTTGGGGCGGATGAGATGGAAAATAAGGCCCGAATTCACGAAGGTGGTACGGTCTTTGTCCATGGTTTAAACCATGGACAAGATTGTACCACCTTCGTGAATTCGGGCCTAAAAGTCTGTGTAGCTCGTGAGAAAATTTCGGCAGACACCGATACGCCTACGGGACACCGGCAGATATCCCATCGATCACCGGCCGGCCGCTGGGTGATTTCTTAAAAATCGGCCGGCGGCCTGTGGGAGATCGTCCAGTTGCCGGTGGGTCATCACTCTGTGACTGCTTGGACTCTGCGCGGAGAAGATCCCCCTATTTCACTAAGTTTTAACCAAAAATCGACCGGTGACAGACGGAAAATCGACAGAGCATCGCTCGGGCATCGCTCGGGCTTTACAGCCTGCTCAACTTCTACAAAAATCGTTGGGCTATGCATAAATTCCAGCGAGTGCCGAGCAGGCTGCAAATCGGCCGGACGCCGCCCTGAGTTGTGACGGTAGCCTAACATCATGGAGGTATCTCCATGGTAACATAATGACACATCACCACAATTTTTTTTCCTCTTTTAATCCATACAACATCCTACACGTCGCGAAGGGAAGTCAAACATATGAAGAGTTTGATCGAAATGAGTTATCTGCGATAAAAGCTGCTAAAAATAAAGAAAATAATAAGAAAATATGGGACATTTTTAAGCATTACTTCAAGAATATTCCTTGTTATGTTCTCATTAAATTGTTCTGTGGTTTTATTTAGTTCTATCTGATGATGGAATTATTTTAAAGCGCAAGTTCATCTTCATATACATTGTACATGTGCATTGAGTGAATGCAGCAATATGAATAGAAAACATCACTGAATGTTTGATGAAAATTGGACACTGTGTTCAAAGTTATCAATTTTTGAAGTTTCTGTGCAGTCACTGCTACATAAGGAAACTGGTACAACTTATGCGTAAAACGAAGTTGGGGAAATATAAAGAGAATTTCACAAAACTTCATTTTTGGAAAAAAATACATATTCTCTTAACTTGGCACTGACATATGTTAAGAGTACGCATTGTAATATTATTCCCCCTGCCTTCTGAAAGAGGCAAGTTCAGTGTTCTTTTATTATGCGCTAACGTGAAAATACGTTTGTTTGTTTTTTCCCTTATATTGTTCGACACGACATCACAAGTTATAGTAGTCTTCTAATCCACCTGTGACTGCGCAGAAACTTTACAAATTTATAACTTTTGAACAGAGTGCCCAGTTATCCTCAAAATTTCACCGATGCGTTCTACTAATATTGCTGCATTCTTAATTCACATGTACTTGAAGGTGAAGTTGTCCTTTAAAATGTTAAACATTATGATCACTTTTGCGATCATACACTCTTCGCTATTATAATAATAATCTCACATTTCAGAGGTCGAGAGGGAGAGATGGAGAATGATAAACTGACCGTATGTCTCATAATAATTTGCGTACCGTTTCCTGTATCGAAGTACACTTCTATTATAAGCATAAACTTTCTGCCAACAACTGTCATGATACAGCTGTATTCCAAAAGTTGATGCAGGGGAACCTCGTAGTACCGAGGACCTAAAACAGACAAAAACCGTGACGATTAAGTATATCAGGTTTTTCATTGTATCAGGGTACAATGACATAGACATTTCATTCGGAACCTGCAAAAGAGGGGTTTGTTATATCCGACCTCTTTCATGTCGTTATACTGTAAAGGTTCCGCTGTAGTGATCGGCTTTCATGGTCTCGGTTAATCCTGACTGACACCAGCCATAACTGTTTGCAGACTGACTGATGGTAACGCAATCAATCCCTCCTCTACAACAACAACGCTTAATACAGTCAGAGTAGTTTCACTCAATCATAAATGCGCTTGTTTGCAATCCTATTTCTAATTCTAATGTTAACCATAATTTCTACTCGTGAACATTATATTGAAATGAGCCTGCTGGCCAATCGGTCATTCCGAATGACATTTCATGCATACAATCACTGTGTCACAATTACCAGTGGCTCTGCTTGATGATCAGTCAATCGAAAGCGAAACCATTTCCCCCCTTTCTTTTCTTTCTTTTGCTTTTCCTGATTGTTTGTTTGTTTGTGTTTTTACGGGTACGTGCAAAATCCCGCCTGGCACTATAATTCCGCCTTCTAGGAGTAATCCAAGGTGGTTATACTGGTGAGCATACAGGGTGAGTTGAAAGTAAGTTTACTCATGTGTGGACAACAATGTAAAGAAAGTATAAAGGGGAATTCCACAAAAAATCCAGTTGTCATGAAAATTACACATTCCATCAACTTGATACTGACATATGTTAAGGGTAGCAATTGTTCCCCCTGCTTTCTGAAAGCTTTTAGGCAAGTGCTCTTTCATTATAAAAGATAAGTGATTTTTTTTTTTTTTGGCGGAATTCCCTTTTTATTTTCTTCATAATCATGGTTGTCCACACATGACGTCATAACCTCTAGTAGTCTCCTCATCCAGCGCAGCGGTTCCACCACCAAAGATTTAAAAATTCAAAGCTTTTGCTCGATTTTCCTCAAACTTTCCCTGATGTGCTCTACTAAACTGCTTTCATTCAATCCACATTTTTCTTCGGGTTTTGGTTCCCTTTAAAAATTGCCATCATTATAAAACCAGCCAACTCACGAAAGGTTCTCATACATGTTTTTAGAGGAGTGTTCTTTTTTTTTTTTTTTGAGAACCATTCAGTTTACAGCTGTAGTACTATATACATATATATATATATATATATATATATATATATATATATATATATATGTATATATATATATATATATATATATATATATATATATATATATAATATAATATATACATATAAGAAACAAAACTGGAACAAAGTTCATGCTGTATTCACCAACGGTTTATTTCTGCTCACAAATTTTCGAGCGTCTCGCCGCACTTTCTCTCAACACTTGAGAAAGGGCGGCGAGACCCTCGAAAATTTGTGTGCAGAAATAAACCGTTGGTGATACAGCATGAACTTTGTTCCAGTTTTGTTACTTAATTATATATATATATATATATATACAATATATATTTATATATGTATATTGTACATACACGTACATGTATTGTGTGTGTATGTTAGGTGTTTTTGCTTGAATGAACAGGAGACATTCTTTACAAGAGTGCAAAAATGGAATTGCGCAAAGGTATTAAAGTGAGATAATGAAATGAATGTAAGCTTATGAAATGAGATGCATTGCATTTTTCTTTTTCTTTTTTGTCAGCAGCAAAGTCGTGCACATAGTCTTTTTTTTTTTGAATCACCCTGTAAAAACCTCTTTGGCGTAATCATGGTCGCAGGAATATGGCGGAAATGAATGTATTACGGTCAATCTAACTCCATCCGTCCTCTTCTGCACGGAAAGTCATGCCGTCCAGTCTGCAAAAGGGCGTGCATTAGTGATGAGCAAAAATTGGACCACATCAGGCTGAACGCGCATTGAGTTGTGTGACTGAAGTATGCTTTAAAGGGGACATTCAGTCCATATACGTATAAGTTGATTTGATAAAGAAGAGTAAAATCTTAGTAGTTCATTGGTAAAAATTTGACTGAAATCAGATGAAAAATAAGGAATTAAGGGAGGGGGGATGACATTTTGAAGATTGCTAATTTTTCCAAAACAGTTCTTGTATAACAGTGGATATGACTATGCAAATGAGTGAACTAACATGTCATAACCCCACAATTTTCCATTGATTGTGTAAAAAAAAAAAGAAATGATGAAAATTCAACGTTTCTGTCATTAAGTGTCAAATATGATAGTATTCCTGGTTGAATGACTTCAGAATAGTGGTCAGTTAGTTATACCAAGATTTGAGCCTCGAGCATTATTGCGTTTGAATGAGAAACTGGAAATTTTATGTACTAATTATGTGGCAAGTTGTAAGGGATGACATGCTCACTTTTCCATTTGCATAATTCATATTAACCGTTCAAGAATTGTTTCCCGAAAAATTAGTGAAACTTCAAAATGTCATAACTTTCTTAATTTTCACCCGATTTCGATCAAAAATTTACCGTTAAACTCATAATATTTTACTCTTTTTTGTCAGACTAGCCTATATTTGGAATGGATTTCCCCTTTCACCCTTACTGTACTGGGCTATATTTGGCTCCATGAAAATACTGGGGCGGGGGGGGGGGCATTGATCTCGGAAACGCAATGTCCGATGAACTTGAAAATTTGCATGCTGATAGATCTTCGCGTGCTGAATCTGATGGTGTAATTTATTTTAATCAATTATGCAATTTTTTTGCATAATTAGCTAATTGATTATTCATAATGCGTGTTTTATGCATTTGGGGGATATTTTCATAATTTCAGCCTAAACAAGTACAAAATTACATGAAAACTGTGTAATAATGAAGAATAATGCTTCCCAAATAAATCTGAGAGAGAGAAAAAAACTAATGACTTGTTTAATGTTTTGTATTGTTTTTATTTCTTATGTTTTCTATTGTTTTATATTCCTTATGTATATCATTGTTTCTAAACTTTGCCCAATTTATTTCAGAACAATATAGAAGCATCAAACAAGTGGAAAACCAATTCCTGAGCAAAATTTATAAAGTAATGCAAGCCATGGTCTATTGACAGTATGTGACTGTACACAAATATATGCAGCGATTAGCCGTTTTAATGACATGCACATACTAATTGGCCCATAACACCCGCTAGGTAGATCCGATATGGACAAATGTGGTATCAAAATGTGCGCAAGACTAAGGGGAAAAAGTCATGAAGCGAGAATCCGATATTCCCAGCGGTCGCGATGCAATCGCCAAAAGTATGGAGGGGGGCCTCCCCCATCCCCCCCCCCCCCCCCTCCAGTGCAGTTAGGGTTAAGACTCTGCAAAATAGGTCGTCTAAAAGGAGGCATGTGTGTTTTTTTTTTCGAAATGCGTCTAATACGAATCATTTCTATACACCTATGAAATAAAACAACATATTGATCCTGAACATTACGGTTGCATATGTTATCATGACTTCCTGCCGAAAGACTTGTTACAAGGTAATCCCAGATTAAAAAAAAAAAAAAAAAAAAACCTGTTCAAACGTATTCCGTATCTGAAATAGTATTTCAGTACTCTGTCTTGACAATAATAGGGACTTTTCGATTTGCACGTTGAGCCAGGCGTCACCCTGTTATGACGTAGTTTTTACGTACTGCGCATGCGCGAGTGTCGACCCTCGGCTCATCGCACAAATTTCGAACGCGTTAACCCCGGTTATCACCGTCCACCCAAATCGGTTGCGCCGCGCTCAACCCACCCTTGCTATGACGTCACACTCCTCTCGGGTATCGTGCGAAAGAGCACGATGACTCTCGGGAAATCCGTGCTCAGTTCACCTGTTTTCCTTTTTCTTTCGAGAGAATATCTATATTCTAATTACATGAAAGCTTATGATCTTGATACGTCACAGCAGCAGCGCTGACATACAAACTACAGCCTCTGGTACCTACTTTATTTGCCCGTTTTCACTGTTTCGCACTTTGCAACTGCCTACCGTAGTCCCACACATGCATTTACACGTAATGCTGTACGCAAACAGATTTTGGTGCTTTTGTTTTTGGCCTAGCTAGTGCAGCAGTGCATTTGCCTAGTGGTCTTACCATGCATCATGTTTTAAAATCCACATAATTCCTCCCAGGATACGCATCTAGTCAAAGACAAAACAAATATTGCAAGTACAGAAACGAGTCACAAATTCCGCTTATATGCACGCAAGGCACAGGGCCTGGTTGCCTCCTGCACACGCCACGAGACGTGACGCCGGTGCCCGAAAGCGAAATGTGTTTTAGCAGCGGGTCAACGTACAGACGTGACGCCTTGACGTACGGTTGCGCTCGGCGGCACGTCCTTCTCGTTCACCCAATCGAAAACTCCCTAATGTCGTTTTCTCTTCTTTTTATGTTTACTCTTGTCTGTGCACACATAATGACTACGTAAACACTCATTCAACGTCCCATGTGTTTGAAACAAATTACTGTACGCAGGGGAGAAAAAAAAAGACAACGTCATCGAACACAACTTCAGATGCACATTAAACTCAGGGCGAGACACTTGATGGTAAGCAAGTTGAAGAAAGAATCAAGTTACAATATTGCATACTCACCTTCAAAATCCGTCATAAGTGGTACCTACTTATTCAAATCCTTTAAGCACTTCTTATTCAGCTAATTATTACAAAACACGATACTCTAAGAATTGCACTCTATCAATACCTTACCCGAAAACCGAATATACTAAACGTTCCTTTTCGTACACCGGTAGCTCCCTTTTCAACAAACTTCCCATTGAAGTACAAATGTCTTCGTCACTGACTATATTCAAAACAAATAGTTTAAGATTTATCCGCACGCTTTAATTTTTGTCTTCCAATGAATCCAATAAGACCTCCTTTTTTTACATAGTCACACCCACTAGACTTTTTTCTTTGTTTTGTTTGTGGTTATATACTCTTCCCTTTTCTAAATTGTTAATTTCTTATTTTTTTATGTATACATGTAACAGAAGTGTAGTTAAGTTGATTTCTTTTGTTTGTTTATGTCATTGATCTGTAATTGTGTGAATCATGTTACTACAAATGTATTTGTTGTTTTATTTTGTGCATATACATGGCGCCATTTTAAATCAGTTAGCAAACTGAATGTGCCTACCCTGTATTATTTTTTAAAAGAAAACAAGAATAAATAAATAGATAAATAAATAAATAAATAAGTAAGTAAATAAATAAATAAATAAATAAATAAATAAATAAGTAAAGCCCCAGATCCTAATGAAGGCCAGGACGGACGGTAAACTTGTTTTAAAGGATCGTACTATAGTTTTGGTTTGGACGTGTCTTCAGGTTTCTATTTTTTTTTTTTTTTTTTGGTGCGATAATGAGAAACATTTTATGAAAATCAAAGAACATGTGATTCCAAGAGGAATTCAACGTTTATCTGATGAAAATTGGTTTTGAAATGGCTGAGATATCCAAAAAAGAGCGATCTTAATAAAAAGTGGGACCCACCTTTTATTACCATCTCTTTGTTTTACCTTGTTTTTGATGTCTCGGCCATTCCAAAACCGATTTTCGACAAATAAATTTTGAATTCATCCTAGAATGGTACGGTCTGTACTATTTCATAAGTGGTTTCTTAGCATCTCGCAAATAAAAGCCCAATTCTCAGCTCCACCAATGTACCGTAGTATACGATCCCTTCAAAGCGAAAAGTAGAAAGCAACGTCTGCCTCAAACTTGATTTCTTCCACATACATACGTATTTCAATAATACAAAGTATTGCTACAGACATACGAAAATAGGGTATAAAGATGTACATAAAACCTCCAATACATATTTCCACATTTCTACAAAATGCACACATCCGATATGAAAGTAACAAAGTGAAATGTCGGTGGTTTCTCCACTTTCGCAGTGCATTTATTAACAAGCTACAAAAAGGGGAAATATAAGCAAAATATGTATATATGTAATATATTTAGGTAGATTCTAGTTGACTTTACATTTCAATATAAAATGATTGCCTGCATACGGTAAACCTATATCTAACTGCGTATATTCATGCCGTTCGTTATTGCACTGACGCCATTGTTGCTGTTGCTACTGTTTTCAGGCTTTACAAAACATCAAACAAAGAGTAGAAACAATGTATGCATAATGTTAAACAGTAGGCATGAGCGCTCCTGAGTTGACGTAAAGTCTTCCCATATTTGACGCTTCTCTGTCATGGACATCGAGTTCAAATGGGTGGTAAAAATAGATTTATATCTGCAGAAAGAGTACGCCACAGGGTAATTATTAAACTCTTTGTGCCGGACGGGCTTGACGCCTAACTTTCTGACGCAAATACCGATATAGACGTCTTCCAGGGGAAGGTAAGGTGTGACCAGAGATGTCTCGTAGATTTTCGAAGGCAAATCTCCGGAGAGAATGTACCCAGAACCCGAGCAGAATGGAGGGTAAGATCGGTCAGGGTAGAGTGATTCAGGGATGTACCACTTGCTCTCGGGGTCACGGTGAGGCTCGCTCCGGATGACCAGGCCCATCATAAAGTTCTCGGCGGGCACCTCTGGGTTGGAAAGGTACCTCACGATGCTCTCGTACCCGACGAACATATCGTCGTCCGTTTTCATGACGTAGCTGGCGTGGGAGCAGAAATTCCCAGCCCACTTCATACCCATGATGGTCTTTAGCGTCAGGTGTTTGTAGGTGTCGACGAAGTTCTCCTTTAGCAGGTCTCGGAGCTCTTCGCTCTCGCGTTCGACGCGCCGTTGTAGGATTGCGTCGCTGGTCTTACCTAATAGAAAAAGAGTGATGATGCGTTTGCCATCCACGGCCCGGACCCCGCCCCATGTATCTCGGACCACGCTACGCAGAGCGAAATTCTTCGGCGCGCTGTGGACTAGAACGAGGAGGAAAACCTCCTTGGCGGTGCCGTCTTCGTTCTGGCACGCCGACGGTTCGTTGATCTCGAGCTCGAACTCATGGCGGTTCGTCGCAACGACGTCCAGGAACTTCGTGGGGTCGCTGTACCACCCATTCAGAAGGGAGTAGGTGTACCACGAAGCGACTAGGATTCCTACGAGTCCGAGGACACACACCAAACGCCAAGCCCTTCGTCTGGCCAGCATAGCTCCGTAGGGTCATACCAAAGCGTTGTGAAAGGCGCATCCTTCTCTGGAAATCTATCATTTTGACAAAATATAACAGACCGATAGAAAAATTAATGATCATCTCAATTAGTAAATGAGTTATGCAGGGAAACATACTTGTTGAACTGGAACACAATGTGGATATAATGACAAACATGCTTTTCTATTCATAACAAAGACTGTCTGTTACTTGAGTAATGATTCTGTATTCTTTATGCATACTCTTAGATTAACAATTATGTAAGGGGCGCTGTGGCACAGTGGATAAGACTCCTGACCCCCAATCGGAGGACCCGAGTTCGAGTCCCTCCTAGTGCTTGGACACGATGTTTTACCTACCATGTCCCTCTCGATCCAGGTGTATAAATGGGTACATGGCAACGCTCGGTGATAACAATGGCAGGGCCCTCTTTTAGAGAAGTGCCAACACTGACGAAGAAGAAGATCTTATTATTGTTATTGTTTGTGATGATGGTGATGATGATGATGATGATTATCATTATTATTATCATCATTTATTTACCTATCTATTTATTTATTCAGTTTTCTTCACCCAGGGTAGCCCTATCAGTGATTTATACACTGTTATCCTAGGGGGCCCTGCAACAGAATGACGAAATATATCATTATTATATAAACTTCAAATTACATTGTAACTTCACAGTATTGAAAGGTCGTAATTTCCTCTTATCGAAGCAATCATAATATACCAAAATTGCCAGTTGCAATGATTTCCTTTTTGTTAAAGAACAAACAAACAAACAAAAGAAGACCTATTCTGCGTGTTCGCTTTTGATGAAGATCCCTTTTAGGTGCATGTTTTTCATCAATGAATTTTGTGTGCGTTCTTGTTCACCTATGTAGTAAGCATTGCCAAAGAGGACAAGAATGATCGTCCTATCCCCTGTCACAATTGGAGAGCAGATAAACCTAACATTTCCTTTGTTACTTTAGACAACACATTCCTGAAGATGACACATTTCTGGGATAGAGAGATGGCATATAAATGTACAGTATAAACTGAACATAACAAAGTATTCAAGAAGGACTGTCATTGTAATTGTTGCAATGTATATGCACGTTATATACATACAATTGCCCCGTGTATATGTTATGTACATATTTATACACACGACAATGCAAGAGTATAATATATAATTATATGATCGTATTCACACAGAAAGAGACATGGATACAGTAATGTACACATATAATGAGTGATATGAGTTTTAAGAGAGAGAGAAGGAGTTCTCTCTAACCTTAGACCTCTATGATATATAGAAATGAAGAAAATGGGATAGATTTATGGTGTTTGGAGACATAATGGTAGGTGCAGTCACCAAGAAGACTCACTTTTAATTGCATGAGCCTGGACTGAAAACTAATCGAACATTGTACACCTAGTACCTGCGTTCGCTGCACAAGTGAAGTCTGATGGCACGCTGACAAAGCTCGCCCTATCGCAACACAAACAATCACGTTGTAATTTTATGATAATGATACATCATGCATAACGCAGATCGGAACGTCCTCCATGCACTCCCTATGGCATAATATAGCGATGAGTGTCATCAATGCCACTAGCTTAGCCTGCACTCAAGACCCTAATATGATAAATCATTAGTGATTGGCAGAATCACTAATGCCGGAAACAAAAACGCATTCCAAAATGTCATTTGAAATTATGGCATAACGTATGCAATGCTAACCTACAAAAATAAGATTGGGGTTACTAACAGTGGACTGAATCTGTCATATGTTGCAGAATTATGCCTTTAAATATCCATCCGACTGAGTATTAAGCTTTGAGGTTATCAATCGATGGTACAGTTTTACCATAGTGCCATGTACGTATGCCTATATAATTCGTTTAAAGATTAACTACTCATCCTGGCAGGGAGATCATAAAATCGTATACAGTCAAACCTGTCTATAGCGGCCACCCAAGGGATACAGGAAAAGTGGCCGTTATAGACAGGTGGCCGCTATAGGCAGGTAACATGTATCGTCGTTGTATACATCTATATATACTTACATGTACATGTATGTGTGTACGTATGCACATGTGTGTATCATGCATAGAACAATGCCGGTGTTCATGAAATTGTTGCACAGTATACATGTAGCATGTGCACAGTCAAGAAGAAAGCTTAACACTAGTGCATCATTGTGACTGAATAAGTGATGAATGCAACGGTGGCGATCACTGAACGTTGCCCACGAATGACTGGCACGGCTAACAAGCAGAAAAACACGCTGAATTATCGGCTCGGCTACGGCTCCACCGGGTTTATGGCCGCTATAGACAGGTTAAAATCTACCACGGGAAACAACATTATGTGGCCGCTGGCCGCGTTAGACAGGTGGCCGCTATACACAGGGTCTTTAACATTGCTTTTCTCTCGGGGGGATTTTTCAGTGGCCGCTATAGACAGGTGGCCGCTATAGAGAGGTGGCCGCTAAGGCAGGTTTGACTGTAGTTACACTCATGTTACATCCCTTGAGTAAGACGGTCATTGCATGCGCTGTGCAGATTACCGTATGGCACCTGAGCAGGTCGAAGAACACGTAGTGGTTATCAATGTACAAACAAAAAAGAGCTGCACTCACAACAGTCGTATTCGTATGATCAAGGAGCTTCTGAATCTCCTTGGTATGATTATGCTTTCATGTTCGTTCTAGCCACTCACTATTATGCTACGTATGAACCAAATTATGCACCACACATGGTCATGTCTCATCAAGGAAGATTATTTTGTCTTTATGATGGTATTACTCTTCGCCATCGCTAATATACTTAAAAAGGATAGGCGGTAGATAATGGTAAAGACGCGGGTTAGCGCTAACAGAAATTGCGCGATTCAATATCACTCAACGGCTGTATGTCCATAGCAAATTGTAAAGAACTATACTGAAAGATTACACCATATCAGAGTACCACTAGTACGCTTTGTCGGAATTCCGCGCGAAAATAATGACAACTTCCAAACGAATGCGTCCTTCCCAAGTGCTTTTTGGTTTATTGTATTCACACACACATTTATACACATACAATGTCATGCTTCCCCCCCCCCCCCCCGCCCCCCCCCCCCCCTCAACAACAGCAGCAACAACAAAAAGAGAAGACACGGACAGTTTGCCGCTCGCCATTCATGATCTCCAAATTTTTTCTGGCAACCGCCATTATATTCGTCCTTCATGTTGAAAACTGTGTTCGCAACCTATTTGAAAATAGTGCACTATGTACAGCACTATGTACAGGAGGCCTACTACTAGTATGTATTACAGCTATACTGGGGCCGCAGAGCGGTTTTTTAAAGGGAGCTGATGACTGGAGGGGAGCTGGCGTCAATGCGTCAACATTTCACGCGCATTCATGGTGAACTTGAATCACTATGAAGCATTGGAATTTAATCATGCACAGTAAAGATACTGTGCACGACCCACCGTATGGAAGCTGTACAGAATGTTAATTGGGTTAATGTGTGCGTGTGTATTGCATGGGTGCACGATTTGAAAACAGGGATTACACGTATTTGGAAGGAAACGAACATATCAGATAAAGTAGTAGTTGAAGGGTATACAGTGTCGGCTTGTGTTAGCAATTTTATACTGGGATATTGGAGTAGGCCTCCCATACGTTTGGGGCAAATGTTTCAGCAGTGATAGCAGTGCCAGTATAGGCACCTTTGCGGAGTGGTAGTTGCTATAGTTGTTGTAATTTAAAGGGGCTGTACAGTACTGGTTGAGGTGGGGATTCATGTTTTTTACATTCCTAAGTGAGATAATGAGAAACCTCTTATGAAATATGAAAGAGCATAATATTATAATTTTAAGAAGGATTCATTTATTTGATGAAAATTGGTTTTCAAATGGCTGAGATATCCAAAAAAGTGATAAAAATAAAAGACTACAGGCAACGCCTTTTATTAGGATCTCTTTAGTTCACCTTGTTTTTGGATATCTTGGCCATTTCAAAACTGATTTTCATCAAATAAACTTTTGATACCTCTTAGAATTGCACGCTCTCTGACATCTCATAGAGTACGTGGTTTCTTAATATCTCGCAAAACGTTAAAAGCTAAATCCTCACCTCGACCAGAACTGTGCACACCCTTTAATAGTATTGACAGTGGTAGTCTCTTCAGATTTGAAGTTGTAGCTGTGTTGACACTATTTTACCTGAGAACCCTGTCATTACTATCACTCTTGCAGAGCCAGTTTATGGGCCGGGAGGCCACGGGACATTGTGGATAGAAACATCTTGTAAAAACATATCTTGTCCAAGAAAGTAAGCACTGGGCTGGATTCGAAGTCGGGTCCTCTAATTGGAAGTCCAATGCACAGTGCCCCCGCTAAGCAGCAGCATAAATATATAGTATACGTGATAGAGATAGTGGTAGTGTAGTATACTGGTATGGTAGTAGTTGTGGTAGTAGTGTAGTAGTAGTAGTAGTAGTAGTAGTAGTAGTAGTAGTAGTAGTAGTAGTAGTAGTAGTAGTAGTAGTAGTAGTAGTGGTAGTAGGTAGTAGTAGGAGTAGTAAGTAGTAGTATAAGTAGTCGATGTAGTACTTATTAGTATAGGCCTTCTCATAATTATTTGTTGTATTAGGTAAGTACGCTATCGGTAATGGTTATTATAAGTGGTCCCATGAGTGTAAGAGTGGATTTGAGTTGTTAACAGTGTACGACCAAGAAGGTATAAAACCTGGTATGACGTACGCTATGCTTACACATGCTAGATGAAAGCACATATAGGTTTTCCGCAACTACAACTTCCATTACCAGGATTACCCTACACCCTCATTGAATTCATTCCACCACGTACACAGACGACGGAGAATATGAACGGTACTTCCCTGTCGTTCTTGCAATGCAGACTGCCTAGAAGATGAATTCGACCTGCGGGCTAAGTTGTTTTGAGGAGGAACGTGCTCTCTGCTCAAAGAGGCTGTTGAGAAATGGCCTGCCTATGGAGATCTCGGAATTTTTCGACTGGGTTAAAATTCACGAAAGAGCTTGGTACAGATCTTTCCACCACTCAGATATTGATCTTAAATCATCGGTGCATTCCACTACAGGGCACGACTATCTATGTATAGTATACGAATGTGCAGTTATAGACGACATTCTACTCCAAGTATACTCACCCTGTAGCAGATGTAACCCGGGGAAACCTTGGGGACTCCAGTATATATGTTAATTTACTTCGGCTCCATTCCAGCGGCTGTACGACGTACACGACAGTCGCTGTGATTACTAATGCTGCTGTGGCACCGGCTATCAGCTGGGTAGGGTCGAAAGACGTGAAATAGAACCGACTGTAACCGAGAGAAGCCGAAGGGAGCCGAAGGGACACGGCATGAGCACAGGAAATGAAGAACGGTGGAGTATTGCGGAATGCACATAAAAGGCAGTTATAAAGATTGAACGAAAGACACTATCCACTAGATTTATAGAACAAGCTTTATGTTGGGGGGGGGGGGGTGGGGTGGGGAGGAAAACATAAAGGACGGGTATAAGATTTCAAGGGAGTTGCAGTTGTATATATCTAATACAGCGTGTACTCCGTTATGACGAACACGGTTATACGAAATTCCGGTTACAACGAAGTAAAAATTCGAGCCGCAATGTTATCCACTCTGTGCTTTTTTTATTGTTTATTTGTTCAGTTATAACGAAATTTCGATATACTAGTAACGAAAGAAAACTACCGGTCCCGAGAACTTCGTTGTAACGGGAGTCCACTGTATATGCGAATGCTATAAACTCTGTACTTCTGAGTATTTAGGAATCAGTAACGTAGGCCTAAATTGAAAAAAAAAAAAATTAAAACTCAATGTAAATCTTATTGCGAAATTATTCTCTTCTTTTACACAATATAGGAGCCTACTAGCATGCTGACGGAATTCAAATGTTCTAATATCTCACAAACCAAAATGTTTATAAGACACGTATTTATGTACATTATATAGGTTGATCTGAGGATATTTCGCAGTTTCTGAACTATAAACCGAAAAACATGTTTTTATATGTAATATTGTAGCTAGCCATGTCAGTGCCTCTTAGATCTCTATGTTGTTCAAAGAACACGGTAGTTCAAACTTCAAAATGTCATTATTTTGTTAAACAGGTTTGAATTCCGATTTCGATGCAGTTTCTGTTTTTCTGTTAGCCACACTGGCGTAGCCAGGGGGGGGGGGGGGGGGATGGGGGGGGGGGGGGGGGGCGATGGGGGCGGTCGCCCCCCCCCCCCCCCCCCCCCCCCAAGATTTGGACCGGGGATTTGGGAGGCGAAAA
Organism: Diadema setosum; assembly: GCA_033980235.1. Taxonomy (NCBI): domain Eukaryota; kingdom Metazoa; phylum Echinodermata; class Echinoidea; order Diadematoida; family Diadematidae; genus Diadema; species Diadema setosum. The sequence continues at coordinate 37,181,197 of CM067067.1, forward strand.
AAAAAATGCGTGTATACTGTATGCATGAAGCTGGTCTCCTTTGCAACCTTTCATCAAATAAGATATTTTTTTTGAATATTTCACTCAAAGTGTGCACCAGATCGTTGAATTTCAATTCAAAATATGCAAAATCTCCCCCTCTGTGCCTCTTTCCCTAGCTTAGTACACTTTTTAGATTTACAAAAAAAAAAAATATATATATATATATATGAATCACTAATTCTGAGTGCACAAGACTTATCACTTATATTCCGAAAACTCAAGGTTCCCTCATGTATAAGGGAAATTTCCCCTTTTAATCGACCCTTTCCTCCCTCAGCCCCCCCCCCCCATCAGTTTTTTTTTTTTTTTTTTTTTTTTTGTGATTTCCCAAATGTTGATTCCATCAAATATGCGTATACGAAATATCTCAATTTCAGGCAAAAGCTCCATCGGAAGGGAAGGGTGGAGATAACACTCGCCCACGCCTTCTCCCTGCTCGCCCGCCCCCCCCCCCTTCCGCCATGCATAGAAGTACGTGTGGCTATACCCAGATCGCTTTATTTCAATTCTAAAAACGCAAAAGCTCCGCGAGCGGGAGGGGGAATCCCCCTTCCCCTAAGCTCTACCTCACTAGACTTTATACATACACACAGATGGTGCATATTCGGAATAAGAGCTAAATTCCGTGATTTTAACACTTCGATGAAAAAGTATTGCACCAAAACTTTGCACCAGATCGCTGAATTTCAGGTCTGAAAACGCAAAATTACCTTCGTGTGGGAGGGGATATGCCCCTATGGGGATATGCCCCTATCTACACCCTCGTGTGCATGCTTTTTTCTGTTTGATTGCTGAACTGCAGACAGCGTTCATGATATTCAGTGTAAGAATTAATACAAGAAGATTATTTAAATGATATACCATTTTATGGGCAAATTGTTCAATAATAATCTACATCAAAATATACTGCTACCTTAAACACGTGGGACTGTTTCTCGTCGATAAAACGCGCAAAAACGTGCATCAAATTGCACCATTTGCAACATCAAAATGCAAAAAGTTCTTACCGTCGGAGGGGGGACACCCCCCCTCCCACACCCCTCCCCTCCCCCCCCTCTCTCGCTCCGCTCGCTCGGGTTCAGTCGGGTTCATGATATCAGTGAAAAGAATTAACACAAGAAGTGTATTTAATTTGTACCATTTTATGGGCAAATTGTTCAATAATAATCTACATCAAAATATACTGCTACCTTAAACAAGAGGGACTGTTTCTCGTCGATAAAACGCGCAAAAACATGCATCAAGTTGCACCATTTAACAACATCAAAATGCAAAAAAAGTTCTAAACCATGGGAGGGGGGGACACCCCCTCCCACACCCTCCCCTCCCCCCCCCCCCCCTCGCTCGCTCCGCTCGCTCGGGTTCAGTCGCGTTCATGATATTCAGTGAAAAGAATTAATATTGAGAAGCGTGTTTAAATTATACCATTTTATAGGCAAATTGTTCAATAATGATCTACACTAAAATATACTGCTACCTTAAACAAGTGGGACTGTTTCACGTCGATAAAACGAGCAAAGACATGCATCAAATTGCACCATTTACAACATCAAAATGCAAAAAGTTCTTACCGTGGCAGGGGGGAAACCCCCCTCCCACACCCTCCCCTCCCCCTCGCTCGCTCCGCTCGCTCGGGTTCAGTCGCGTTCATGATATTCAGTGAAAAGAATTAACACAAGAAGTGTATTTAATTTGTACCATTTTATAGGCAAATTATTAAATAATAATCTCCAACTAAAATATACTGCTACCTTAAACAAGTGGGACTGTTTCACGTCAAAAAAACGAGCAAAAACATGCATCAAATTGCACCATTTACAACATCAAAATGCAAAAAGTTCTTACCGTCGGAGGGGGGACACCCCCCTCCCACCCCCCCCCCCCTCCCCCTCGCTCGCTCCGCTCGCTCGGGTTCAGTCGCGTTCATGATATTCAGTGAAAAGAATTAATATTGAGAAGTGTGTTTAAATTATACCATTTTAAAGGCAAATTGTTCAATAATAATCTCCAACAAAAATATACTACTACCTTAAACAAGTGGGACTGTTTCACGTCAAAAAAACGAGCAAAAACATGCATCAAACCGCACCATTTACAACATCAAAATGCAAAAAGTTCTTACCGTGGGAGGGGGGACACCCCCTCCCACACCCTCCCCTCCCCCCTCGCTCGCTCCGCTCGCTCGGGTTCAGTCGCGTTCATGATATTCAGTGAAAGAATTAATATTGAGAAGTGTGTTTAAATTATACCATTTTATAGGCAAATTGTTCAATAATAATCTACACTAAAATATACTGCTACCTCAAACAAGTGGGACTGTTTCACGTCGATAAAACGCGCAAAAATATGCATCAAATTGCACCATTTACAACATCAAAATGCAAAAAGTTCTTACCGTGGGAGGGGGGACACCCCCCTCCCACACCCTCCCCCCCCCCCCCCCCTCGCTCGCTCCGCTCGCTCGGGCTCGGTCGCTTCGCTCCCTCGCAGACTAACCGCCCCCCCCCCCCTAAGATCAAATCCTGGCTACGCCGTTGGTTAGCCAGGACTTAAACTCTTTACTAATAGGAAGAAGTACAGGTATTTTGATATCCTCTTCTACAGACGGACCGACAGACAGACAGACAGTCAGACAGATACGGTCACAAACATATACACTTGTGACTCACACACATTAATGAAACCAAGAACATGCATGACTTTTGAAGGAGTTTAATTGTGACAGATTACATGGGTGAAAATGAGGGACAGCATACCTTCATTGGACACAAAAGACTAGTCAACACGAAGTGAAATGGTTTTAAGAGCCCTTGAGATTCCGCTTTGGAAACCAGCATTCAGTTACTGGTAGGTAGTGTGACAAGTTGAGGTTTCCCCTTATCTCAAATTTCGCATCTGCAGGTAGGCTGTGTCAGTATTACTCATTGTATCAACAGGGTGACAGTGTAATACGTGTGGATAGCGGTGGTTTACCAACAGGCCTAAATGACGAGGTAAAAATTATGTGTATAAACATCCCAGCCCGCTTCCTTTTTTCTTCTTTTATAATGGAAAAGTTATTATGGGGGGAAAAGCAAAGAAAAATAGTTGTTGTTTTTTTCAACAAATTTGATTTTTTTTTTCTCGTGGAAAATATCGCATTCCATCAAATATATATATATATATATATATATATATATATATATATATACACATAATTATAGTACATTTTATAGTACAACCTGGTAACGAAAAGGTCATTACCAGTCAATTCACATGCTCCCTTCCATTATTTTTGTTACGGAAATAAACACAAGCAAAAAACAATAAAACAAGCCTTGCACCTGTTTCTTCTCCATTTCTCACGTCATGATGCTTTAGTTGACACACCGAATTATATCATGTGTTCTAGCATCATATCATAGAGAAACTTATAGTAATGATTTATTTCATTGACTGAAATTAAAAACAAATGTGAATCTTGAAAAAAAAAACCAACGATGTTAATTACCCCTGTTCTTGAAGTTGTGGACACCGTTGACTTGAATTCGAGTTTTCTGCCCCAAGAGAAAACAAAAATCCTGTTGGTGTACGTTCGTTCTTTGCATACATGCATGTGGCATGTGAAGAGACTTTACATCAGTCATTGCTCTCATTGAAAAAAAAAAAGTTCTGTTAAAATCGCATTCAAAGGAATTAAAACAAGATCTTCATCGATGAGATCTTCATCGATGAGATCTTCTGCGATTATATACTTCAGAACTTCTGTACGGGGTTTTCCTGTATTATGTCCTTTATCCTGTACTTCATCGAAGCCACAAACGGTCTATTTCATTTACAAGTTGACCCTAATAACCTAAGTACATCCATTCAAACCGAATGGCTAAGGTTATGATAAAATTGAACGTAAAATGAGAAAGATCTTTATGTTCATAAGATTTTGAAATTTCACACAAATTTATATATATATTTTTTTTTTCGTGGGACAGCGTGAGCGGTTGCATCCCACATATGAAAGTCTGTCATCAACCTAAAGGATCTCTGTTTAATTTACATGAAATTGATAGAAACGCTTTTATGCTTCACATTCAATCTTTTTTTTGTTGTCGCTATGATTTAACAATGTCTCCAGATGTGAAAGGAATGTGTAGCTGCAAAATCAAAACATTTCAATATGTTTTTGCACTCTTTTGATTTTAATGACTTTTCACAAAATATTAGTAGTCATGCTGAAAAGAAGGACTCATTGAATATTGAAGATCACATGAAATGTTGAGCAAAAAGACATGGTCAGATGAAAAAAAAAATACAAATGTTGGTCCAATGAAAGCGATCGCTCGAATTAAAAGCGCTTGTAAGTGCATGGCAATCACACTCATTTGAAGGCATAAAATCCTGAAAATGTCGAAATTCATTCCCAAATACTAAATTAAATTCTGATATCCTAATATGAGCTTTAAACACGGAACCATTAAAGTGGAAGCCTCTGAAATCGAATCTGAAGCAATAAATGTGCAACCGTTTAACCAAAGTCATTCGACCGCTTCAATACACCAACGAAATTCGAGAAATTCGAAAGCACATGACATCTTCTTTGGCCTACCGCTTCCCTTTTTCGTTGACATGGTCAAATATTGTGTGTGTGTGTGTGTGTGTGTGTGTGTGTGTGTGTGTGTGTGTGTGTGTGTGTGTGAGTGTGTGTGTGCGTGTGTGTGTGTGTGTGTGTGTGTGTAGAGGAATTTCATTGCAACAGATCCTACCACAGTTGGTACGAGGATAACGACTTGATCCATACAGTCTACAGCAATCCTGTCCAATCCTATATACCAGTCATGTTGCAAGATGCGAATCCTGATTGCTCTTCTTCTTCTTTTCTTCTTCTCTGATTCTTACACTTCTTCTACTCCTCCTCCTTCTTCTCCTTCTTCTTCTTTGATTCTGTTTCTATACAATTCTTTTTTCTTCTTCTTCTCCTCCTCTTTTTTCCTGCTTCTTCTTATTTAATACTTCTTGTTGTTCTTGTTGTTTTTCTCGTCATGAATATGCATATGTACAAAGTGGGTGTGGCCGGTTCGGCTCCCGTTGGGAAAAAAAAAAGAAGATGGATCGAGAGACTGGGACTGAGGCGAGGGAAGAACAGAGATCTTGGTGGTGGTGATTTGTTTTATTGTCAGAATGTGTGACGTGCATGTTGTTGCGCCACCAACATTTCCCTCCCTTCCCTAATATCCTCCTCCACTCCTTCTTCTTTATATTCACATGCTTCTGCTTAATCTTCTATAAACCTGACACAATATTATTTTTCTCACTCGGTGCTTTCTGGTATACACGTTTTTGTGAAGACACTCTTTACCATCGATATGTATTTGTTTTTTTTAAGATTTTAACAGTGGGATATTACTCAATCGTGATTTACTACACGGTTCTTTTTAACACCACTGTCTACGTGATGCTTAGAACGTGGTAAATCCATTCACTTACAAATTTAGGAGTTCCCGTCAGTATCATATAGGTCGAGTTCCCCATATCATACATGATAGCGGCGTACTGAGACTTATTTGATTTGCCAGCAAAGTAAGTCTTCAGTCTGAAAAGGAGATGCCTGTGAATCGGGAGTTGTACCTTTAAAGGGATGGTAGTATTGGTTAAGATGAGGATTGAGCTTTTTAACTTTTTGAGAGATGCAAAAAAAAAAATATATGGAGTGGTACAGAACATATAATTCTAAGCGGAATTCAAAGTTTATTTGGTTAAAAAAATTGTATTGAAATGGCTGAAATTTCCAAAAACAGAGTAAAACAAAACTAATAAAGGATGGGTCCCATCTTTATCTAGTATGAATTTATGTGGATATCTCGGCTATTTCAAGTTCAATGTTCATCATATAAACTTTGAGTCCCTCTCAGAATTACATGCTTCTTCTTGTTTCAAAAGAGGCTTCTCATTATCTCGCAAATAAAGTTGGAAACCTGAAGCCTCATCTAAACCAAAACTATACCATCCCTTTAACTTCTGGTTACGGACGGAGGAGGCAGTGTATTGCTTTCTTTCGTCTAATGCTAACGATGAGGAACTAGTCATTTGTATGTCCATGATCCTGATCCTACCAAAGTTCGGTGCACATAGTCTGTAGTGTGCAGCCCTGGTATTTGATGTCTTCTACATTGCACCATAGTAGCCAAATCATCTGCACATGATGGCCCATTTTACCTTAAGTGGCAGATCACAGCAATGATGTCATCACAGCAATTACCTTTGAGGTTTAATTCTTATCAAACTTACTCAAAATACGATAATATTCATTGAGGTGAATTCCCTTTTTTTTTTCTTCTGAAATATGCATATTACAGCTGTACAATGTTGGACATATCCGGTGCAGCACGTGTCTTTCCGCTGCAGTTCCGCCTATATCCGCCGAGAGAGAAAGGGATGGTGTCCCCAACACCAGAGTATAGCCTTTTGGTCACAGTTTCCGACTGATGTTTGTACATGTATAGGGGAATAAGTTCTCCTGAACTTCCCTCTGAATATATCATAGGCTACTGTATATCATGTGATCTGATCACATGACACACGGCCTTGCAAAGAAAACATTACCCATATAACCACATCATGAAACGGACACAGCAGACAACGCTCGTAGCTAGAGTCATATTAGTCGTTGCACCTAAAAGCTGCCACTGTCGTCACGGTTCCATAGTTGCTGATGTCCTTACCAAGTTCAGTCAATGATTTCTGTGGCCTCGCACACCATCTTCGAAGGGTCTTGGACGAGGACATTATTCTCTTTGCTGTTACCTCTGCGTTGTAGAACAGTACCAGTGAGAACCAATGCACGGAGAGTTTAAGTGATGTCCACTGGGGCTCACAAACACTGTAGCACATGAAGAGCATAAATTGTCCTCCGTCACAATATAGCGTCATCAATACTGCAGACTGCACAAAGTGTAACCTTTAAACACTATAGCTCATGAATACCTTCATCGTTCTCCATACTGCACGTCATTGACTCTGATTTACAGGAGCTCCTGTCCAAGGTTATCGGTCTGCTCATCGACGTGACCGTTTCTTTCTGACGATGTCGCACGTAAATCTTGATCACGAAGCAGTTACCAACCTCATTGTCTGACATTTCTTCCAGTTCGCCTCACTTCGTATACCCATTTCACACTAAAAATATAAGAGATAGATCATACTGGCGCAGGGCATCTCAAGATTCATTGCCCTTTACCTCACTTAAGAAAAAGGGAAAGAAATTATTATTGATGAAAAATAGGATACTTCTAAGTTAAACGTCATGAACGACACGGATTATGATTCTTCAAACAGCTTTTCAAGCTTTTCAAGCTTCTTTTCAGGAGAGGAAGCCGTAAGAATACGCAATCGCGATTTCGTGCTCCGTAATTCTTCTGGAGATGGTGAGCTTACCAACGCTACGACATCAACGATGGCGTTTAGAGGGTAAGGATTTTCTTTTTTTCCCTTCCTCCCAATCTCTCTCCCTCCTCCTTCTCTCTTTCTCTCTCCCTCTCTCTCTCTCTCTCTCTCTCTTTGTGTGTACACTGGTGTATGTGGCGGAGGAGAGAAGAGGAGAAGGGGGGGGGGGGGTCATTTTCTATGACGAAATCTTCTGAATGCAGAACCATAGAACATTCTTAGGCTTATATGCATATGGGCCTACAGTAAACCGCCCCAAAGTCGAACCCCAGGGACCGGAGAAAAAATGCTTTGACTTACGTGAATTTCTATCGACGAGATAGAATCAACACAAGTATATATCTAGCTCGGAAGAATCTCCTTCGAGCAAGGCAAATTTTCGACTTAGGCGAGGCCAACTTATGCGAGGTTGACTTTGTAATAGCTAAAGTGATTAGCTATTATCAATAGGGTTGTTTAATGAAAGTGACTCGCAGATGGGGGGGGGGGGGAGATAATCAAACAGAAAAGATACTTCCTCTTTTTGCATTACACCATCGTTATCATCTCTGAAAATATGAAAATTTTATTCACGATGAAGTGAATGGATTTGTAGATTTAAGGAATTTAAACTGTAATAATTGTGTGACTCTTACTGAAAGGTGCGCAACAAAAGCTTAAAGCCAGAGATATTCAAAACCAAAATATGCAGGGATTATGCTCTCCGGTATGTAATGAGGGTGTTAGACATCAGCGTTCTGCATGGGATTATTCGTTATACAGGCATCCCCAACACCTAATTAGCGGTAATAATGATGTCGGTAATGACAAGATGAGAAAGACCTACCAAGATATACAGAATAAAGGGGACACTGTGGCATAGTGAATAAGATTCTCGACGTTCAGTCGGAGTTCCCTTGTTCGAATCCCATCAAGAGTCAATGTCCTTAAATGGACAAGATATTTTTGATACACCAGTTCCCTCTCGACCCAGGAGTATAAGTTGTTACCTAGCAACGATAGGGTGATGATAATTATGGTAGGGCCCCTTTGGTAGAGCATATGCAGTATGGCAATAATGCAGATGGCGTCCATGTATTCTCATATTATCATTGTGGTCCCAGCACAATATAACAGATATGAATAATCGGTGCGACAATTATGTTAGTATGCAAAACGAAGATTGACGAATGTTACTTTTACCGCACAGGGCGCAAACCACTGTAACCGTGGCAACATCAACGAACCACATCAGCCAGATGTCCGTCGTAACCCCCAGCGGCCAGAAAGGTTGGTATCAGGGCCCCTCGACGTTTTTACAGTGCGATGCCCGTCTATGTTCAAGTCGACTAAAATAATGATTTGGCAGTCATAATGACGTCACATCAAACATTTAATTTACATGAAACACATACTTTACAGAAACACACATTTCTTTCTCACGCATTCACATCTTGCCGATCACTCATTCGTTTGCTTTTTAAGTGCTTTATGTTCCTACATTTATGTTTTTTAGTCTTATGATTCTATGGCCTTAATTATACTCTCTTTTGTTCTTTATATCCGTTTATGAGTATATTCTACCTAATTTACAAAACTTACGTCGACATGACAAATTCTCGCTTTTAACAAGTAAACTGGTCATGTCATGTGTGATCTTTTTCTTATTCCAATGACTGCTCTTTTCCGTTGTTGCTGTTTTTGTCTACTTGTTTGTTTGTTTGTTAATTTGGATTTGAAGTTATCTAAATCTGTTTTTTTTTTTTACCAGAAATAAAGTTTTTTATGCCAAGTGGATCTTTTAAAACCAGTTTTTCTGACGATGTCATCCATTATATTGGAGGGATTGACAGATAAGTTAATGAAAACGAATAATAGTTGAAAGACTAGTTATCATTAACGTGTATCGTTTTTGTTTAACCTCGTCCTTGTACAACTTTCTTTCTGAATCTCCATTTCACAGGAACAGAATTGAATTTTACGCAAAGCTTCTTCACTGGGTTTTGCGCCGGAACAGTGGTAACCATCATCATGGTAGTCGTGTTCTGGTTAATCATCCGTAAGCGCAGACAATCTCGTCAAGTGGCAGCGAAGGGACCGACTGTTAAGGCCAACGAGTTCTCGGCACTTCCAGCGGGCGAATACTGCGAGTACCGGCTGAAGGGGGACGACAACTTGCCGTCCGATGGCGATCGTACCGCGTACAGTGAGCTGAAGCTCACACACGTTGAAGGGCAGACAGCAGACAACAAAGGAAGCGATGCGCACAAGGAGACTAGCAAATCTGACGCGCCTAACCAACAGGCGCGCCTCACTCGTCTCATGTCAAACGGAAGTTACGTGGACATTGATGTGCACGCGTACACGAATGTGCGAGAGTGTCGAGGGTACAAAGGAAGGGAAAACAGCTACGTGTAGACTACTCAGTGAAAATCTCTCATATAGGAAACGTAGCCGTAAAAAAAAAAGATAAATTATGTAGAATACGCTGCTTTCTAGTGAGTGACACAACAGCACGATAGTGAATCATATATCTAAGCTTGACTTCAATTCAAGACAGTTTTCAACTCTCCTTGGAAAAATTTTGCCCGCGATTATTGGAAAATTTGCGTTGTTCGCGTTTAAGTTGCGGGCTCTTCGAGTATGTGACTGGTCATAGTTCAGCAATGGTACGCAGGACAATCGTACACGCGTCGTGAGAAGTACGCATTAACTGCGCAAGAATGGTTTACCGCTCCATTGTCGCGAAACATTGGAAGGAAAACTTTTCCTGTTTTCGACATTCCTTCGCAAAACGTTGGTGTGCTCAGTGAATTAGCCCTGGAAATGAAAATATTGGGAGACATCGTTGAGAATAATTATTAGAATGATGATATGTGGAACCCAATCAAACTGTTGGCTTAAAGCTCTCATGCGTCCAAGCCTTTTAATTTTGTCTATAAAGGCCCAAAGTTACTTTTCACCTGGTGTTAGTATACTAATGACCGGTATACTAATTGCCGGTATAGAATAAATCAATTACGATAGTTTGTGTGTGCGGTTCAGTTAATAGCTCTGAAGCTTGTGGTAGCCTTGGGAAAACGGCTGCCGCTGAATTTATATGACATCACCGTTTTATAAAACAAATTAGGCACCTTACTTGGTTGGTAAAATCATCCCCTCCGTCACTCTTTGAACACTCCAAAAATTCAATCGGCCTTGCGGCGTGTATTTCGGTCTGTTCCAAAGGTACTATTGGTTGGATAATTCTGACTAATGCCCCGTGTGTGTGTGTGTGTGTGTGTGTGTGTGTGTGTGTGTGTGTGTGTGTGTGGGCGTGTGTGTGTGTGTGTGTGTGAGTGTGTGTACATGTGTGTGTGTATATAGATGTGTAAGTGTCCATGTGTGTGTGCACAAGCACATCTTATAGTTTCTATTACGGCGAAGTAATCTAGCAGTAATATTATGCGAATGCACGAGCAAAATATATGGTGTCTTGTGTTTAATTCTGTTTATATATATACATGTGTATGTATATATATATATATATAATAATTATGTATGTATACTGTATATATCATGCGTTTTGGAATGATGGACAACAGGAAACCACGGCTATTAAAAAGTTCGCCTATTTTTTTCTTACACAACGCTGACGATATAAACCACTATGCTTTTCGAACAGATTCCCGCCTCCCCTTAAGAGTTTACCTCCTATCAGAGTTTGTCTATATACTTCTTTTTGGAAATATTATTCTGTACCTCTGCTCTGATATACAACATTGATTGATTTCCTATGATTATGCTGATTATGCTTAAAGTAAATGCTGTACATGAGACAGTCATATCATTATTAATTTTTGTAAGTCCTATATGATTAGAAAATTGAACTCGTCAGTCGTACCGAGAGAAATGGTAGTCAGCAATAAAGTTGTACAATTTTATACGACTAATGTGATATCTTGACCAAGACATTTTGCTGTTTTTCTGTGTGTAAACAGACACATACTTTTCTTCTAATAGTGATGCAATGAATGAGAATGAGTTTTTTCTGTTTTTGTTTTTATTGCCTTGAATTTAATTATTTTCTTGTTTGTTTTTAGTGTTGTTACAAACGCGTTCTCGACCAGTTTTTTTTTTCTAATTGATCAACATATAAGGTCCATATGTCATGAGTATATGGATTTTGTAAATTGAGCTATATTCATTAGTGAGTGAACATGATTTGCTACAACTTCTAGATAGTATTAAGCAAACGAAATATTATATTCACGACGCCATGTACGTAGATTAACTGGAACATGCAGTTTTACAGGGGGAAAAAATAGCACGATTGGTTAGACATTCCGATCTAACCTCATCACTTGTATTCAAAAATAATATCATCTGTCTCTGTTTTAAATGCAAACTTATGGATGTAAAATACTTCAAAAGGATTACAATTTTCTTTCTTTAATCATGATTTTATATAAAAATGAAACAAGAATAAATTGTACACTAACACCTATACGAACAGACACACACGTAAACTATACAAATAGAAAGCTTGTGGTAAGGTCTGATGGTACAGAAGAGAATAAAAAAAGTTGGCCTAACAGCAGCAGGAAGGAACTATCTTTCGGTTTCGAAACGAAAGTGAAAATCAGCGACTATAATCACGTATACAAAGGAAGCAAACGAAAAGTACATATTTATCAAATGCTTTTACCTCCCACGTTCTGGTTGTTCATGGGCTCGTTATAACCATTTTTTTTTCTAAATTCTGTTACCTTAACTCTCAGAGAAATGGTAACAGGAAATTGAAATAAAGAGAGCCTCTTAAGTGGCACCTAGATAAACACTTGACCTTCCCAATAGTGAGAGATGGGTATCAGGTTCAAACGCCGTTCAGGTCGTTTACATTCCACCGAAAAGTTTGACCTAACGGGATAGGCCAAGATACTTGTGGTTTCAAATTCATGAATATTTGTTGTTATTGTTGTTGCTTGTGTGCTTATTTGTTTGTTTCTCCAAGGATCTCGTACCAAGCTATTTCAGTCACCTCTACATGTACTGCCTGCAGAATTCACAACCGCTATACTTTTGCGACACATACACACTAGCACACACACTCACACCCTCGCTCACGTTATCGCGGCATGCACCCTTGGGATTTTTCTTAAAGTATGAATGCTGTCTTTCACAATGTACTAATATTTTGTAATATTTAAAGGTCTTTTTGCCCTCAAGGATCATAGGAGTGCATTTAAACGGCACATGGCTCCCTAATTTCCCGTAGATGGAAGACGAAACCTAAAGGAGACAATACTTACGATATAATGTTTATCAAAAAAACAAACAAACGTCGATTTGTAAAGAAAAAAAAAAGATTAGTGTTGTAATTAAATTGCCATAGTGTAAAGACTTTTTCGCCTGAGAAGTAAAATTGGTATGCATTTCTTAATTCAATGAAACTATTTTGATAGTCTTCCTGGGGATATCCTATCTAGAGTCATGCATATATAAATTGTATATGTATAAAGACACAGACAGAATGAGAGTGTGTTTATAGGTTAGCGTCATTAATTTAGGAGTTACGATCCACGTTTACCTTTCAACATACTAGTATGCTTCAGGCCGTGTCACACCAGCCTTGCGTGCGACTTGCAAAGAACAATTTTGACTACCCGGAGGTCCCCGTAGATGATCCGCACATGACAGTACCTAGCATGTATCTCAAAAGTAGTCGCCCGGAGGTGCGCACGCATATTTTTTTACCCGCAACAGTGTTTAGGCCCTGTCACACCTTTCCGGACAAGCTACTCGGGCTTGTTACGTGTAGGGGGTTTCTAGCATACCGGACATTCCTGAGGGCGGAAAAAGATTTGTGCGAGTCAGCGCCACAGAACTCTTGTGGTCAGCGCATGTGTCTTACTTGCTGGACGCGTTATACTTGCGAGTATACTGTGTGACCTTTGTACCAGTCGCGTGGGGGCTGACAACTCAGTGAAGGAATTCATCTAATGGAATGGCTGAAATCTCACAGAATTTCATTATCTTGGCTGCATACGGGACTGCGAAGTACCTGCGTGGTAATTGCCTGGGAAGTACTGCCGCTAAGGTTCTCCTACTGACGTTCTGCGTCGACCTCTACGGGCATTCCCGCGACTCACCCGGAAAAAGTTTTGGTCATGCTCAAAACTTGGCTGCGATTAAATCGGACTTGCGTGAGCACCTCCTGGCAACTACGCGCTAGATACTGTCAGGTGCGGACCAACTGCGGAGAGCTCCGGGGAGTAAATTTGTTTCCCCGCAAGTCAAGCCGCAGAAGTTCCCCCGTACGGCATGACAAGGCGTGAATGAAAATTGCAAACATTCTTGTTCGCCCGCTGAAAATCTTCTACGTGCTGGAAACTACATGTACCTCCTCGCCACAAGCCCGCGTAGCTTGCCCGAAATGGTGTGACACGGCCTTTCTCGCTCTACGTTGTGTTGCAACTGTATCATGTTTCTACGTTACAAATTTCAACACTCAAAATGCTAAATACTAATTTTTCAGCATAAGCGTTGGTAAATAACACGAACACCGTTTCAGCACTACACACACATTCGCTTTTCTCCTTTGAAACAATTTATAGTTTAAGTTCTTGGCGTGACCATCATTCACCTAGTTCACATACGGATGGTATAGGTGCTGGTATTAAAGTAATACAAATAATTTCTCAGAATTCAAAAGAACATCACTTCCTTATAAAGGGAGTATGCTGGGAGGATGAAAATATTTCACACAAGTAAAAAAAAAAGAAAGAATAGAAGAATAAAATTGTTAGCCTCAGATGAAATACAAAACAAATTTGATACCAATGATCTTATAGTATACACCTACTCCACACTTTGGTTTTCATTCAGACAAGACATTACCTTTTAAGTAATGTCACGTCAAATTTCATCGGTGAAATTTTGTACTTTATTGTTCAGTTCGTTTCAATTCAATTCACTTAGGCTCAGTTTAACTTCTGCATTCTATTGTCTACATCGTCACCGTCTGTTATCTACAATCGTAGGAGAACGTACGTAACGATACAGCGCATAAAGCAATGTCATAATGAAGGTACACCAGTGGAGGAAACACATCGTATAAAGTTTTGAGAAAATAATTGGAAATGCGGGGGACCGTCTTCATAAGAAGAACTTGACTCTAGAAAACTAGAGAGGTAGCCCCCAGGTGATGCTGCAACATAAAACAAACTCATCAAATACGGTACAAATCTTAGCAACTCTCTGAGTGAATAGCAACAACAATGATATTGAAAATGCAAGTCGGGAAAAGATCACTGCTTTTCAAAGGATTTGTACTTCAGATCACTGAAAGGTAAAGTTTATTGACAATTGCAACATGCAGTAAATTTAACCACTGTCGTGTTACATTCTTTCCCTGACTACTTCTGGTTTGAAAGTTTGGTAATCATTTCGTTTAAAGTCATTTCAAATGACGGAAACGCAGTTGGAAGGCGATAACCCTCTTTCGGAAACTGAGAAAGAGACGACAGAATATGAATGCTTTCGCAACAGGTTAATCCGTTGTGTGCTTTGCATGCCGATTAGCGTAGAAAACCCTATAGCATTGTACATAATGTCTAACGTCAATGGCATCAAAAGGATTAAAGGGGAATTGCGGACCAAATTAACGGGAGTCTGATAAGAAACAGTAAAATTTATTAAGCACGACAATGAAAATTTGATTGAAATCGGAATAAACTTATCAAAAAAGTTGAGAAGTTATGAAGTTTCACTGATCTTTAATAAAGACTTCTTGAATAGTCAATATGAACATGCAGATGGGTGAGTTTAATGTCATTGCCTCACAATTTGCCATATAGTTCGTACACAGAATCCTGGAACTACCTGGATTGATTTTTTGTTTTGTTTTCCTTTATCTTTTTGTTTTAAAAGCAATTACGCCCCTGTCTCAAATCCTAGTATATAACACTGAATCATTATTCTGAAGGTTTTCGGTCAAATATAACACTGTTTTACACTTTTGTAATGAAGAAATTCTATTCTTGTTAGGGTTTTTTTTCTCTACATGAATTTGTGTGGTGATGAAATCGTCAGATCATTCACGTGCATATTCATACCAGCCGTTCGAGAACTGCTTTGCAAAAATTAGCATAATTTTCACAAAACTTCCCTAATCTTTCCCGAAATTGATTTAGATATTTTTCTTTTGTGGTAACATAATTTTGCTCTTTATTTCTAGGCAAACTTCTAACTGGTCCTTGAGTTGCAAAGTATACAAATTATTATGATTCTTCAATTAGACGAAATCTTGTTGCCAAACATCCAAAGCTTTCCCTCATGTTGACCTTCGAAGTGGTCGAACACCTGAAAAAAATAATAAAAGGAATTTTGTAATCATTCCCAATGAAATTGAAACATGGCAAGGTGTAAATGAAGAAAATAACAAGGATGGTGGAGAGCATGCACTGTGTATTCTATACAAATCAAGTTTCTCTCTCTCTATTTTTTTTTTTTTTTTTTTAGAAAGGATGTGGTATGAAGTATTATGGTATAATACTAGCGGCACTTCTACTGTAGGAAAATGATACACGACTAAGACATAAAAAGGATACACAATTACGCTAATGAGAAATACATAATGAATCAGGAACAAAAAAACAACAACAACAGAGTGTATCTATCACTTCTCATGAAGATTCAGTTTATTAAATCTACCATCATATGTATCGGTTGCAACATACGAAATCGGTATGTTCATAATTACTGCCTGTAAGTACATTTACAAAGTATTCGAAAAACACAGTATGTCAGACCAGCAAGTGTAATTCTTGCGATGAAAATGAATATTCTGATTTCTTTGGATGGAGGCTTCATCTCAGAGTGTCAGGTATGTCGTATGTCGTATGTCGTATGTCGAATGATGTCGAATGATAATGATAAGGATGGTGTACTGATAACGACAATAATAATGATGATAATAATTACAACAATAAAAATAGCAAAAATAATGATAATAACAATAATAACAACAATAATGATTGTCATCATCATCAACAACAATCATATTGCACATAAAACATTAATCTACCTCTGGACTATTTTTAATCGATTTTTTTTTTTTTTTCGCCGCAGCATTTCTCGGGATCGCGCCATCACTGGGCTTAACGCTTATAGTCGGTGAAAAAAAGAATCGATAAAAAGGGACCAGAACTTGACTAATACAACTTAAGTAAATGAGATTAAAAAAAAGAAAACCTATAATTCAATACACACTTTTGTAACTGTACCGAGTTACATGTTTGCTAATATTTGGTAACATGGTAACATGTGGAAATTGAAAATGCTACAAAATGCCATTTGGTCACAGTTGGTTATTTTATCAAAGCGGGAATACTGTAAATTGTACTCTATGTGAATGATTACACTTACCTCAATCAGTAGACAACTTTTCTCTTCATGAGGACAGTGAGACAGGTGATGATGGAGAGGATGAAAATGACGATGAGAAGAACGTACGTGGTCGACGATTTCTGAAGGAACCCTTGAAAAGGGCTGGCTATGGGACCCCCTGTCAATAAAGCACCATTGATATGGACAACGGTAGAGCTGGATCATTCCTGATTTATCTTACCTTCATTTCAATAATTGCGTGTTTTTGAAAACTCGATTTTGTTTTTTATTTGTTTATATTTTTTATCTAGCTACTTTTTTCAGAATATACTAATTACCACCAATTAAACGCTGTCTAGGAATAATTCGTTACGACGAGCGTAAAGATACGCTCTTTGCTGAAATAATATATTTTCCTGTCTTTTCCTGTCTCAATAAAAGTACTATATATTCAACCAGAACGTTGCAGGTAAAAAAAAAAAAAAAAGATATGCAGAGAAATACGAAAAAAAAAAAATCACATGGTATTTCGCTGTTCAGACTAATTATGATGTTCCAAATTAATGGTAACTAACCTCGAACACACTGGACTGAAATTGCTTGGCTCAACACTAGACGACAATGGATAAAAGATGCATATTAGGGGTTTGTAACTTTCAATCAAAGCTCTCTAGCGCCCCCTCGTGTTTCTGTAATCTCGGCTTAACATCTTCTTCTTTTTTTTACTTTGTGGAGTGACTAGGAGATTTCTTGGGGTTTTTTTCAGAAGGAATCTTAGCCTATCTTAAATGTTAAGATCGACTTAAAATCATGACATGCTGCGTGTGTTTTCAGTGGTGTTCTAGCTTCTTTAATATGTATTGAATAATAACACTGAAGACTTTGTTCATGCAGCCATTTATATACAAATGAAATGTTTGATAAAGACATTTTAAAGTAAATTTTGATAACAATATGAAATGGATTATGAAAAGATGATGAACCATTAACAGGGAAACCAGTGGTATAATAACATGGTTTTAACTTTTAAGATTGACTTGGATTCTAAGTGAAATACCCCTGATCCCTAGCATTCACACAACTTCGAAAGTAGTGAGATAGTGCTAGAAACGATAAAGAAGGTTAACAGTGGTACTTTCCTTCACTAACCTCTTGATTTGGTGAAGGGATGACCTTTTGGCTCATATAGACACTGTACGCTTTGCTTCAAGAATGTAACACACCTAGTCAGTGCAAACGCATATTGACTTTTGTTGATTTTTATGATGCCCTATAATCATCACTACTGTGTCCAAAAGAATATCTACATATAATGTGCCATAATTGTATTTTATACCTTTTTTCTACTTCTTTTTTTTTTTCTTCAGGTTACTTGGATCTGCCTACACACAAAAGAATATAAGAATTAAATATATATATATATATATATATACATATATATATATATATATATTCCAAACCAAAATCCTGCCGATGACATCATCTGCCATACATTGTTAGAGTAGTAATATGGTTACCAAAACACATAGGACTCCATTTCCTCTGAACTTAGCAAAATTTGCACATTTCCATACGATGTCTTTGTAATCGTATTTGTAATTTCTTCAACCTACCAGGAGGAATTTTTGTTCGGCAATGTTTCATCCATGACAACGTATCTCCAACTCCGTTGGTGGCAGAACACGTGACATTGATGCAGCCATCGGGGAGTGGAGACAGGATCGCTGAGGCACAGCTGGAGGAGGACAAGGTGTCGTCATCAGCTGTAATGTTGTATGTGTGAAGATGTGGGTAAGGCTGGTCAGAGATGTTAACATGACAGGTGATGATTAGAGTTACCAGGTTCCATTCACCTCTGATTTCAGTCGTCTCGATCATAAGGATGTTGCCAACAGGTTGTTCGGGGCCGGGTTCTGTAATGAGAGCGAATAGTGACAAAATAGGTGAATGCAACAGGAATACCCTGAAGGTTCTTTTTCATAGAGATACTGAAAGAGACATGAAACGTGAGAACAGAGTCTGTCTCAATGGAAGAGACTTCGCCGAGAGTGCAGCGGCTAATCAGTCCCCGCGACTCGCGCCGATCTACAGACCATGAAATGGTATGCGATCATTACAAGAAGGCGACATCAGGAAGCGTCTAAGACGTCTCTAAACAAAATGACAACTCCATAGCCTGGACGTTATGGAGACGTCACAGTGACATAACCGCAACGTCCTAGGAAAGGTCGCGGAGACGTCTCGGAGACCTCGTGGACAAAATTAGTCTCAGCGACTACGCCGCGACTAATGAGAGTCGCATAGACATCTCCGAGGCCAGCTGAAGACTGGAAAAGGTCTTTAAAAAATCGAAAATGTTTGATTCTCGCGCGACTCCCTAGAGACGAGGCGCATTTCCAGGAGACGTCTCGCAGACCTCTCTGCGACCAGCGAGACTCGAGTCGCCAACAGGTTGCCTCCAACCAAACGAGATACCCACTTTTATGCGGGTTATCCCACAAGACCGACACACACGATTCATACTGCCCACAAGTTCGACATTTGAAAAAGGTCCATGAGTCATACAGCCCACGAGTTTTACACTAGGAAAATAAGACCCATGAGCTCCACACTAGGTAAAAGCTGCCAAAGAGTTCGACATTACAACACAGGCATTAATGTGTCGGTCTCGTGGGCCTTGTTAGCCTAGTGTCCAACTCACGGGCTGTATGACTCGTGGATGTTGGTGTCGTGACGTGCACTCCTTTTATTTACAGTTTTTACTCAGATTGCCGGGACCATATTGTGTTCACAACTGGCAGCACGTGGGGATTTTGCCGCAGTATTTTTCTTGTCAATGGTGACACCATTATTGTTACACTGTCGACAGCTTGACTGAATGTAACCGCACGAGTACCATATGAATTCTGTAGTTTGCAGAGCAGCTGTTGATCAATTATGGTTATTACTGTGAAACCTTTGTAGAATCACATAAACAAAAGGTACTTAAAGATTTAGTTCCTTTCTTTTCTTTTCTTTTTTTGGAGACACGTCGCATAAATGAAAAAAATAAACAAACATTGTAAACAATAATTTTTCATATTGAGGTTTTCTCTACTGTTTGTAAAATGTGCTTTGTCGCTAGACACCGACGAATCATACAGCCTAAGAGTCATACAGTCCACGAGTTTGGCACTTATCCTATTAGGCAAAATTTGTCTTGCGCCTACCTCGTGGACGATAGCTTGTGGGTATGTATATCGTCCTTGTTGAGGTCAAGGGCCTTGTTCACACAGTGTCTACTAGTAAATTGTGGCCGCTTGTAAGACTCATGAGCTGTATAACTCTCGGGCTGTATGACTCGAGGGCAGTATGACTCGTGGGCAGTATGACTCATGGGTGTTTACCTCGTGACTTGTACCCGTAATAACTACCTGTCTGTGGGGGACAGTAGGTCTTGGTTGCTTCAGTCTCTCCATATTCATTTATACCAGTACACACGACATCGATGCATGTGTTGGGATGAGGGTCAATCGTCACCGTAGGAGAAGATGAATTGGAAATGACGCTATCGTCGACTGCAATGAGGTACGTGTTGATTTGTGGAAAGGGTTGGTCTTTTGGATCGACGTGGCAAGTAATGATGAGGCTTGGTTCGTCATCATCATCCTCTTCAGTCTCTAACTCTATGCTGATGATTCCTTCTGATGGCATATCTGTTGGATATGATTATTGTTATATATTGATCAATGTCCAAACCGGTAACCGGAAATAAAGATAGAAGTAACGAAGTAACTTCATGTGATTGACTTTGCTGGACGGAAGGGAAGTCAGATATGGTTTTGAAAAATGATAAAACTTTCTAGGACTTTGACTTGACATCTAGACATTCAGTAAGCATGTATTAAATGAAACAAAGAGCAGCCGTTTACCAAGGTTACCGCTATAACTGACAACAGGGCGTAGTATACAGTGTCAGAAACGTTTCAGGTTGATATGCTCTTGGCTTCTGTAATGGGAACTCAGGGTTGAAAAGAGATATCAACAGGATGATTTAAAGAGCATGGAAGATTTGTGATTTCGGATACTGCTTAACACTGATGACAGGGTGAATGAAAACGTGCACGTTCGGTTACGACGGAATATAATAAGAAGAGCATATGCCTATGTATGTGTCCTCTCCACACATGCAGCCTCATTGGGATATTATAGCTCACCACTTGGTCCAGACTGTATAAAGACTATAGCTACCTTGAGGACAGTGTGTGCGCGTGGCTGAGGTTGTTCCAATCCCGTTCGTCGCGGAGCACGTGAGTTCGATACAGGCATTGGGGCGTGGTGAGAGGATGGCTGAGGCGCTGCTTGATGACGATAGAGTTGTATTCTCAGTCCCGATGGTGTAGGTGTGGAGGTACGGGGACGGCTGATCAGTGAAGTTCACGTGACAAGAGATGACCAGATTGACTAAGTTATCCTCGCCTTTAATCTCTACAGCATCGATGGATAAGATGTTCTTTTCTGGGGGTGTACCGGGACTTGGAGTGATACATGGAGTGGTGGACTGGGCGGGGGACGGCGTTACACCACCTGGTGAATCATTTTAAGTGTAATCGAACATTATCAGTTTCACACTTAACAGATAAACCACACAGCCTATTTCGAGTGTAATCGTCGATCCTAATAGTAGAACAAGTCAAACCTTTAATAGAATGAAAAAGCATGGTTGATATATATAAATGAATTCAGCAATTCGTATACATGAATATGTGTAATGCAGTGATGTTATTTCTACTGCCATTGAAATATTGCGTACTAGATATATACTAATATCAAATTTGAATAAATTCACCTGTAACATTCAAAGTGGCAGAGCGTACAACACCGTACACATGACACTGAAGTATGTCACCGTTGTTGGCTGTCGTTGGGGTGAATGTCAGTCGACTGCTGATGTCGTAGTAAGTCAAGCTATCAACTCCGTAACCTAGACCTACATTCAAGTCTCCGTTCCTAAATATTGCTGCCGCAGCTTCAGGATCTCCTGTTATACAATAAAACACCAGAAATATATTTACTATATCTCTACAACAGTACAATTGTCTTTAACACCCAACATCATGAGAGCACATTGATCACTATCACGAGATATCTGCTAAATTTCAAGAGAAAGATGGACGGTGGTCATCACACTCCTCGCATCTCTTCAAGTCTCATAATAACAATGCTAATTTCTTTGAACCCATAGACTAACGAGTTCATCTATCTATTATGTCATATGCGTCACAACTTACAATATCATGAATACTTCTTGTGTAGCTTTTGTTTCCAGAATTAATGTTGTCATCCACGCTTCTTCGCTCTTTCAGAAAAGAAGAGAAACTATATGTATTGTCGTTACTGAATCAGTGCATGACATTTCACATGTTGAATGCCAGTACTGTTAAAGATTATGTCCATACTGACGATTGGCTGTGTGAATAAAAGCAGAAAATTAGAGGAAAATCCAGGACAGTGAAAGTTTGAGGAAATTCTGATCAAGCTAAGAAAGCTGAGAAACTTTTCTAAGGCGGAAGGGGACGTTGTGTGCAATCAAACGCAAATCGATCAAGGGTATGATCTGTATGTGCTCTGTATTACAAAATAAGAATTTTTCAAATTCCCGTTTGTCGCACATGCGCCTTAATGCAATCATTGTAAAGGTTTCATTTTTGTGTACAATCAATATATTTAAAGAATATATTATACATTTAGTCATGATCATAATAGGGAGGAAAAAGGAAGCTTAGTGCACAGGACAAGTTTAGTTACAATGCTACAACACGTAGTCGTCAAATTGTTTTTCGCTGGTCACACCTTCAAAATTTATAAGCTTCTTTTTTTTTTTAAATAATCAAAATGCAGTGAAATTTCCACTTAACTATTTTTCTCATTTTTATTGTTCTATTCAAACAAACTTAGTTTTAAAGTTTTAACTCCGCCTTTGATGTTTATAATTACCGGATGTTCGAGTCATGTTTAATTCATTGGTTAAAAAAAAGTGCGTTATTTTAAACCTTTACAATTCAAGTGTGAGTACATGCCCCTCTGAATTGCTGAATTCCCACTTTTGATATAATTTCAGTTAGGTTCTCTCCCAATTCCATCAGATTGACATTCAAATTAAACAAGAGGGCGTTCCAATTTAAGCAATTATCGTCATCACTGCTCTCACGGTTGATTTAATTCATTGATCATTCAAATTCGTTACCTGTCATTCCTTTTTAGATTCTATTTCATTCAATTTGTAGGTAAAATAATTCAATTCCAGGTGAATAAGTGGATATACGTACAATTGCTTCCAAAGTAAACCAATTCAGTTTCATTTGTAGGAACACAATTTTGACCTTTAAACATTGAAATTCAGTCAACATAAACAAACCCTGTTTTATGTGATTCATACAGCAATTATGCACGTCATTTTCCTATTTTCACTGTTAAAAGGATTTGATCATATAATTTCATCTTTATTTCATTTTTATTTCGAAGTATTAAATCAGTTAATTTCAATCATACTTAACGTATTTCTCTTCTGCCCAATCTTTCTTCCAGTTTCACTTTATCTATAACATAATAATTATGGATGAAACACTTACGCAATGGGCATATCTCTCAATTTTTTACACGTTCAAATGCATTATGTATATTTTGGATGCCCAGCCCTTGGTCAATTTTGTACCTTCCTCGTATCTATATTAAACGTTTACTTTTTTGACGAATATACTGACAGTTATATATATATATATATATATATATATGATTATAATTTCTTGTTGTCACATATTTCAGCTACTACAGTTCTGTCCATATATTCAGGATATTTATGTAATCTGTCCATGAGCAGCCGCCTGCCGCCAAAGTTGTGCATAAGTGAATGTATGATATGCATGCATGTATGCGTATGAAAGGTGTTGTTTCAGATGACGGTTTGTCGAGGAATGAGAGAGTTTCATGTAAGTCAGAAGTCCCATTTCAAAGTACATTGAGTTTCCATTATTTGTTCAAACAGATGAGTTGCTTCATAGAACGTAAGCATAACAGTATCACGAAAAACACTGCCTTAAAATGCTGTAAATGTTTGCCTTTTCGCGTATCACGATGGTGCAATTTTGATTTGAACGCGCTTTTTACACGTTCATGTGAAGAAATCATGAGAAAGAATGATGACGAAATCAAATTGAATGAATTAGTTAGTCTTTGAATGTTGATCTCGATGAACACACAAATTCGCCCGAACTTGAACGATCGCATCGTTAAATCGAATGAAAATCTGATAAAATTTGGCGGGGAAACCTATATTAAACATTCTCTGTGTTAGAATAACAGTTCTTAGCGTAATGTCACGTGTTGGAAGATCAAAAACAAGTCTGATTGAAATATTCATAGGTCCGTCAATTTTTTTTTTTAACAATTTCTCGCTTTATGAAGATCTTGTCCGATATGAGCTCCATTACAATTGCAATTTAAGTAGAGGACCTAGTTCAAATTAGGTAGGCTACAAGTATCAACAACTAGAATGACTTTATCAACGTGGCATCGATCAATCATACTGTATGTACTACTGATTGAAACCAAACTATCAAGTGAGAAATGGCATACTTTATTACGATACTCAGTACAACACGGTGATGTTTCAGATGATCACAGCTGATGAGACTAGTGCGCACAAAAAGTTCCAACCGGCAAAAACACACACACAAAAAAAAAAACACACATGGAAAAACACCAACACTATTGATAACAAAAAACAACCGAAGACTATTTTGATATCATTGGAATTAACTCACGTTCTCCATCACATCGTACGCCCACATCATTGCTATGTCCACAACCGGTCAAATCAGCGCATCCCCACGGCAATCGACCGCACTCTGAAAGGGAGTTTTTATCCCCCGTGGGACAGTGAATAGCATCGTCTAACCAAACAGGGCCCGATCCTTCTCCGAAGTGAGCATTGAGATGGACCGATGTAGCCCCCGAGTACCCAAGCTGTCTACACACAGCGTGAGCTGCGTTCATATTCCAACCGTTGTCACACGCCGTGCCCCAGACTCCGTCACAGAATATCTCCACTCGCCCTTCATGTTCGTCAGTCCCATCAGCAAGTCTCACTGAAATATGGGAAAAACATGAGAAAACTGAGTAGAATTTCAGATTCTTTGGCGCAACTAAAAGTGAGTTATCATCGTATTATGCGCGACCGGCTGCGAGATCATGCGACATTCAAGACGCATTCTACGCATTCTCGGCTCACATTCTGAAATCTGCAAATTTGTGACCCTACAATATATATATTTAGAATTGCATATAATGTGAAACAAGAAATAGTTAGACTTTTGATTCATACCCGTATCAACAAGACTACCTAAATGTTAAAAATGATATCAAAATGAATCTATCGAGAAACACTGGTTCACAATAACAAACAGGGGATGCTAAATGAAATCTTGAAATATACTTTCTTTAAATAGCATCGCAATGGATGACACTTTCAAGGAAAACACGTTACAGTGGGGCTGGGATAATGTGGATTGAAAATTTCTCAACAACGGAAAGTTCATGGATTTGGAAGGTAATCTAATGCAATGAAGTGTGATATGCGATGAGATCTTCTGTCAAAATGTGGGCCGAGGCCTATCTGGATATACTAAATTTTCCGAGCAGATTAAAGAGAAGCTTCACGCACCCTGACAAAGAAAAGTCTTGTAGAATGTGAGATGTTGAAATAACTTTACCAAAATGAACTTAATTTGAGATCTCAATCTCATCTTTACCTTAATAAGTAAAGAAAGAAAGAAAAAAACCCGCAAGTCAATATCTTACCCTTTTAGCTCGTAATACCTCGTGTTTTGTAGCGTGAATTAGTGGAATTGATCCTAGACATGCAAATACACGATCAGAACTTCTACGGATTGAGAAACGAGCAAAGATCTGTGATCTACCCATTCGCTTTGTGTGTTAGTTCGGGTTAGCAGGAACGAATCCATATTTTTCGCTGATACTCACCAGTTCTACCATCGCACGGCCGTGAGCAGTGACTTCCTCGGAATCTGTAGGTCTCAAAACTAAGTTTGCCGCTGAGTGACTGTGGCTATCTGCAGAGTCAGTGTTTTTCATTCTTTGTTCCTTTATCCCTTTCCGCTCAAATTTTGTAGCAATAAGATCAACTATTTATTCATAAAGTGTCAGCTTTATCTTCTTGGAATTGATATGTTACATTACAACCTCGCTTCCATTTTGCAACTTTTCTCTACATCATTACGAGGAATTATATTACATAGGAACATATTGAGGGAATATTGTTACTTCCGTCGTTGGTATCTAAAAACAGTCAAAATGGCGAATATATAAGAACATGAAAGACAGAGGTCAACAATTATGCAATGCGTTAGACTCTCACAGGTCAATGCTGTTGAGGAAATGTTCTGAAACATAATGGGATACGTCATCAATGAATTATCATCATTTAGATTGATAAAAAGTCCATCAGTATGACTGAAATAATTGTATGTGTGTGTCCAATTCGTCCTGAAAGTTCGCGATGATATCATTGAAGGGCATCGGAAATATTGCTTACATTCAGAAAATCGACAAAAATATCCAGATATGCTTGTCAGGGCCACATAATGAGTAGGGCTAGGATTTTGAATTGGGACATGACTTACATGTAAGACTATTGGATTATAGGGCAGGGAAAACCTCCTTAATTTGAGTAGATTTATTCTGAAATATAATCCCCATCAGTCTTTACCCGACTTGAGGTGTAAGAATTACAAAATAGATGCTACCATATTTCTGTCAAACTTTTTAAAACATAAAAGTCTGAAATTAAAAATGTTTTCTGGTCCCTCTATACCTTTAGACAGTACGCTGAATTGACAACATCATCTTCTTTTGTCTGCGTATAGGTTACATGACGTTTTTTGTCCTCGGTTGACATAACTCTAATGACGAAATTTATGTGGCTTTATTTGCTCTTACACGTCGGTATTTTATCTGATACGACTAAGTAATAGAACGGTAGCTTTCAATTGTTTGCTTTTACAGACAGAGTGAGGTATCATAGAAAACGGTAACAAACCTGACTGATATTACTGAAAAAAAGATAACTGAACGGTACTGCGTGGAGCTTGACCACCAGAAAGGCACAAAATGTGAGATATTTCATAATTATTAGCTTCTCACAAAGTATTTTTATGTCAAGAACTCTTGATAGGGAAATTTTCATTTATTCGCTCAGGGTTATTGTACTTACAGAGCAGCTGATGTCTACTTCGCTTAACCACGATAACGAAATCACACCCGATATTCGTGCGTAATTTACGGACAGCATCTGGTAACGTTAAAGCATGACGAAAAACTTTGAGTTCTAAACGGTGATCAAGTCCAGTTTATTTCTCACACAAACATCCTGGCTCGATGGTTGTGGTCTTCCTGGTTTATCAATGTCATGTTTTACTTGAGATGATGATTGGGAGGCGATTATGACAACAACAAGAATTCCTTCGTTCCATCCTAGGAACCGTAGGGAGGTCGATGTTCCTGAAAGCTTTTCAGTCTTCTAACTCCCGACTAAACTTTGGCTGCATGTCATGTAAAATCTGAAGATTTCACAACAATTTAAATTGATATCAAACTCATTTTTTACCAAGGTTATCTTATACGTGTACCGTATACTCTCTGCGGCACTCCGGGGTGAATTGCGTGTTCGTTACCTGAATAGGAGCCAATTATGTCACCTTCCACTGGCATAAAGTCAAAGTTCATTTCCGTCGCATTTTGTTCCTCTGTCAAAAATTATCGAATTAACGAAGAGAAAGTCATTTGAACATGTTTGGTGAGTAGTTTACTAATTAGTGGTGATGCCTCTTATATGAAGTCTTGAACACTGTACCGTGCAACATGCTTCCAGATTATGAAATTCGTGTTCTGAAGCTGTGATCGGAAATATTAGGATGCATCTCGCGTTGGCATAATCGCATCTTCTGCGAGTAATCATCCAGTGCAATGATCGACACATAGAGACTCCACAATGTGGGTGGAAGAAAAATCAATCTTTAGTGTACTGGAAAGTATTGCGTTTCAAGTACTTTAAGGTTTTCATGTCGGGTAAACATTTTGTTTTATGTGAGTTTAGTTGTAGTCGGAAAGTAAATGAAAAAATGTAGTCGACTTTACTCATATTTTAAATTCACATCGTCCCCTCTATACTGCATAGAGATTCCGATGAGGGAACAAAATTTCTGCCCTCGAAGACTTTCCTCAAATCGAGGTAGAGAGCTCTGGATTTTCGTACTTTCTGTTTTACCGACAAAAAACTTCGTTTCAATATTCAAGCATTATTTGTCAGGGATATCTCTGACAGATTTCATGTATTTTTCGAGGAGTATTGCTCCATCGCAGTACCGTAAATTAAATTTGAACAAGTGAGGTGATGTATCTGGGTGAGAGTTCACTTCCGTCACACAAAACTGTGCATCGTAATGAACCAATGTTTGGAATCGGAAAAGGAGCGGATATTCCATGATTATGAATCATCACCTTCTCTTAGGGTATCCCAGATATTATCGAGGGATTGGACTGAGGGATTAACGTTGACATTATGAATGTATTTGTTTGGCTCCACCTTGAGATTTATATATATATTTTTTTCCAGATGTTTTCTGCACGATGACTTTAGTCGATCCCATTTATAGTCAAAATCTTCGATGTAACAAATCTTATTACAAGAAACAGAAATTAACATCACAAGTTTTAAGGGGTTAATACCTCAGCACATATATTTACAAACAATGTAGAAAAATATTAATCATGATAGTGTTTGAAATTCTAATTCTTTCCCGGAATATTTTCTTTTCTTTCGTAAATTTAGCTATATATCGCCTACGATCAATCGTTGGTATATTAATGTACATTTTACCAGCGATGTCACCTAAGTTTGTAGGGCGTACCGTATATCATAAAAAGGAGATTGTCGTCATCAAAGCATTAAAACTTTTTCTATTTATTGAACATAAGATTTTCAACATTTAACCATATTTTTCGTTCAATTTCTATCTTAATGATGTAATATACCAAAGGTCAGAATTCCATCTCTTTGGGTAAAAGATCGTTTGTATTTCAAACATGATATCAATCGTTGCAGATGTTATTACTTTGTAAGTGTCAATGCGATTGGGAATCGATTTGGCATGACACATTACCTTGTACGAGATTTTCACATCTTAATATATATGTAAAGATTGATCTATTTTTCTACTTTTCAAGAATAGATTAAAAGAAGTAACTTTGTTGGTATATTTGATTTTTCATAGTTTACTGTGGTTGTATGTATGTGAGTTCCCACGTGTGTGTTTGTGTGCTTGTGTGTTTGTGCGCGCGCGCGCGCGTGTGTGTGTGTGTAGTTTCATTTTTCTTTTTTCTTCTTTTTTTCTCCTTCCCAATTTAATATCACGTCAGTTAACATTGATTTGTAGCTTCGTTAATTCATTATTCGCTGCTCTGTATTTTCTTAGGGTCCCATATCATATCCATCCTTTACACAATAAAATACAAATACAATTGTGTCTTCTTCATTTATTCATTACTCATTTTCACACGAATTTTGTTAATGTAATTTTTGTAATTATTACAAATAAAGAATGTTCCGCTTATATATATATATATATATATATATATATATATATATATATTTATATATATTATAATTTCTCTCTTTATTTCATGGAAATAAAAATGGATAAATCTTAAATCTTGAATCTTATGTGTGTGTGTTTATATATGTGTGTGTATTTTGTATTGTTTTATTCTTTTTTTTTTGTTGTTGTTTCATCGCCCGAAGGCCGTCAACAAAATGAAAGGGAGTGCACGGCCTCTCCACAATAATTATTGCCAAACTTCACTGAAGTAAAAAAAAAAAGAAAAAAGAAAACTTCTAGAAGATGTTAAAAGCTATAGATTAAAAAGGTCAAATATTAGTTATTAACGCAGATTCATTATTATGGTTAGTAATATCAAAGAAAAGGGAGGGGACAATTAATTACAGTGTTGCAGTATTTTGGCTATATGTTGAAGGGAAGGACGCTAGAATCTGACAAATAGCCCTTTCCAAGACATCACCATTGATGGAGATTATTTCGTTTCATTGATTTGTCTCCAATATGAAAACGAAAACATCTGTCTTATTTCTTACAGCTTGAATGTCCTTGTGAAGGAACTCCAACTCCCCCATCTGACGTCACAAGTTTGAAGGATGATGTGACATTATGGGCAAGGTGCCAGAAAGAAGAAGGCGGGAAGACTGGCAGAAAATTGTACCGAAATCCACTCAGTTTTTCAAGAATATCATAAAAAGACCAAAAGCTATGGCAGCATTTCATGAATCTCAAGATTATGCCTCTCAAAATTAATCTATCTGAACACTTCAAGATATTCAGAATGTTTTTCCAAATGCTCTTTCAGACCCTCTAGATAATAGACATAGTCGATCATGCTATTCACAGAACTGGATGTTTGTACGCCATCGCTAATCTGTACGCCATTTAAGTACCAGATCACGTGTTCTGAGCCAAAGACTTTATCGGCTGTACAGACGGCTGTAACTTCCTGGTCTGGTGTCAGCGGGCTTGCTACATCCAGAGTCACATTGGTCCCATCTACATAAACCAATAAAAGATGCAAAAGAAACATCATAATTCGGCTTCATAGACGTAAAATAATACTATTCACTTTATCTGAACTTCATTCCGCCTTTTGATTTCATTATGAACTCGCTGTGATAATCTTAGTCGTAAACCATCATGTAAACAAAAACAAAAATACATTTTCTAGGCATGCATATAGTGCCTTGTCGTTATATTTGTTGCTTAAATGGTCTATGTCAGCTTTATTTTTGTTTTTGTGAGGTTTTCTGTTCTCCTAAAGCGAAAGGCACGTATTTTTGAACATCTACAAGAGGGTTTTTTTTTTTGTTGAAAGAATAGATGAGACGAATTGTGATGAAAAAAAAAATGAACAGTTAACTCACTTGCTTAATGTAAGATTATACATAAATTGAAACTGTTTTATCAATGTTTATATCTTACCAGTACAGCGGACGACGCTGGAAACTATCCCAAGTAGGACTAATACTCGTCTTCCAGTCATCATTCTCCTTGAATCCTGGTATTGAAAATGAAAAGCAGAAAAGGGGAGGGGGACGAATATTCAGCAACTTTCAACAGCTTGTTGAAGGGATTTATCGATACGGCTTAACACAAACTTTATCAGCGAGTAAACTCAGTCTGTAAAATACCTAATGGAGGTAACCCAGATTTTTCGTTATCGTTGGATTTGCTTACGTACTGATACAGGAAGCAGAGCGGAACCCAAACTCAGTAAATATCGACCTGAGAAAAATGCCAAATCTATTACATAATGACAATAAATGAGAACAAATATGCTTACGCTGTTAGACAACGTTAAACTTTTGGTATGCTTCATGGCCTGTATGACGTGTATGATGCCTGCTCTCACCGTCGACCTTTTGTTACAGTGTGTGCGCAGACAATTCACACACTATTCCTTCATAAGATTCTTCCGCGTTTGCGGCTGTTGTTAAATTGTTTCAAATATTTGTCCAACGCACATTACACATGAGGTAATATCCCAAATATAAGCATGTTGAGATCATCGCTCTTTTCAGTATGAATGCGATTTTCTGAGCTTTTTATGTAATAATACAATTATTAGGTGTGGGACTGCTTTATCTATTTGTGTCATGATGGAATGATACAATGTTCATTGGTATATTTACAGTGTAAAGTATGTCATTTTGATACATGAAGCCATGTTTCCTGAGTGCATGTAACAACGACCAGACTGATGTGTCCTCAATACATCCTGGTTTCAAAATCCAACTCGACGTGAATGATTATTTTCTTGCTACACTCTCAACGTGATAATAGTTGACCATTAAAGAGTCATGGTGTGTGAACATGGTAAAAGCAATGATGTGTGAACAGGCTACTTCTCATAAGAGGTAATTTTTGACCAGAATTAGGTGTCACTTTCTGAAACAGACCATAGCATTAGTACACCTAGTTAATGATCTGTGATATTCTGCAATATACTGTCTCTGCAAGTTGGTTCAGAAACGCATTATCCACATTATACGATCTATTCGTTTAAGCACCTCCAACATCTTTTAGGAGCACACTCACACACATCACTATATTTTTCATTTTACGGTCACTTAATACTCGTGTCTAACAATAAATTTGTCTTGTATTGCAAGGGGAAAATTGCAATCTGTGTGGCAATTGTATGGCAACGGAATAATACAAATGCATGATAAAAGAGGTCTTTTTTTTGGCCATTGCTTCAAATTCAATTACTATTCTAAAAAATACTACATAGACCGTTTAGACTTAAACCCCGAATATCGATTTCTATCAGCCTATAGTACCCGAATGTTTAGCATGTTTTGTGAGGGGTTTCTTTTCTTTGTCATGCAAAGTTGAAATTTGTGAGCAAAACCTAAAGGCAACGGAGTCTTTCCTAAATGGAGGTCCCGTGTATGAGAGAGTCACAGCTCATGCACGTAAAAGATCCCGCTTCATTCATTCATCGCAAAGAGCAGGGTGTCTAACCCGGTGAAGTGGTCCCACCCCACAACCAACTGGACCCCATGAAAGACCAGCTTAGTGTAGCTGAATATGGGCTATCCAGCCATCTTCACAGATGGAAAATGAACAACAACAACAACAACAGCTGCAAGACATGACATAGGAACCATGCAGATTAGAAAGAGGAAATTTAAGATCAGTTGCAGTAATTTCATCGATAATGATCTATAAGGGAATGAGTTGGTGCCGTTACCAATATAATAAATTGATACGATATCTTTTAATGTGAAGGACATGTGCAAACCCATTGGAGAGTGTTAAAGATATACCATCTTATACGCTGTATGAAATCTGAATGTGTGAAGTGGAGGAATAATGTAATTAGAAGAAATTTGAAACATTTCACATTTCTAATATTTCCCACGTCTTTACCATGCTGTCTCTTAATTTTCTCCAATCAATTTTTTCATATTTATAAAAAAGATGTTACCAGTAACGTATAAAATGTTTTTTCGTGTTTTTTTTACCTGACTGAGACTTCTATTCTTTTTTTTTTAAAGCAATAAATGTTTTGCTGTTGTTTTTCTTATACCACACAGGGAGAGCAGGTGGAAAAAGAAATCGCTGCCGTTAAAATCTCATTTACACAATGAAATTCAATTTCTTCATCTAATTTGCTTAATTTTTCACAAAATGTATCGCTCTGCATACATCGCATCCATACGTAAGAATATCAGGCAAACTTCCTCTTTGGGTTGGAACATCAAGTCTTGATCCGATATCACAGAGCACATACAGCCATTGATTTCCGTAATATCATTATAATCATGATGCCATGTTGTTCTTTCCTATTACCTAACAAAACACAGGAAACGGTTCGTATTGACTTTGTCAGCAGACACCCTGTATGTAAGCGAACAAAGAACCATACTATGACACCACATGAGTGACCAACTTTTCTACCCCAAAGTTTCGAAACACTTTTCACCGAACCGCATTAACATTAACGACCCCTGGTTTATACTTCCTCTTCGTGCCTAGGCGCACTGGAGTCAAAATCAGTCGTGGAATGTATAATAAGTACAGCATTTGTAATGCGCCTTCGATCTAGTAGCCTATTCTGAGGCGCAGAGGGACGTAATTATAAAAAGAATAGCATGCATCATAGTCATAATTGTACATAAGAAGGTTGAAAAAGAAGAAAGAGATAGATGGACATATACACCCAAAGAGCAATTCGTTGAAAAGTCAGTCAAAACAAGATGCGAACATATGTGATATCAGAAGCTTTTTAAATGTTTCAATGGTCTCTGCTGATCGGATCCTCAGTGGAAGAGCGTTCCAGAGAGATGGAGCTGCAGGAACAAAGGCTTTTTCTCCGAGAGTCGAGATTATTCTTTTAACTGTTAATTGTTTACTATTACTTGAACGGAGATTTCTGCCAGGGACGTATTCTGAAACAAGGTTTTGCAAATATTTTGGGGCTGGAGAATGTACTGCTTTCCATGTATGAAGAAGAATTTTAAACTCTATCCTCTTGGGTAGTGGTAGCCAGTGAAGATTTTTTAGAACTGGGGTAATGCTGGAGAAGCGAGATGTTCCACCGAGGACCCAAGCAGCAGAGTTCTGAGCACGCTGTAGTTTGGCCAGTTGGTAAAATGAAGCCTTGAACAATAATGCATTTCCATAATCAATACGAGACAAAACATACGAATGAATAACAGAGGCTGCAACTTTGTTTGATATAGGATTTCCTGATACTGTGAATATTGCGTAGTTGCAAATATACAGATCGACATGTGTTTGTAATGTGTGTTGTCATTGATATTTCAGGGTCAAAATAAACTCCCAGATTCCTACAATTTGATACAGATTGTACATTGACACGTCCAATTCGTAATGATTGACTACGGACCTTTGCTGCCAGATGTTTTGATGCAATTATCATAAATTCACTTTTGTCATCATTCCGTTTGAGTTTGTTCCGTATCATCCAAGCCCTCATATCATCAATACACGCTTCAAGTCTATGTCTGGTAGAGGCCTGACTTAAAGGATCAGATGGATCGAATGAGGTGTACAGCTAGGGTCATTAGCATAAAGATGTATGGATGCCATGGGTCCTTGCGATCTCTGCGAGAGGACTTGCATAAATGCTGAAGAATGACGGGCCCAAAACAGATCCTTGGGGAACACCATACATAACAGAAGTTCAGCGGAGGATGTATAGCAATAAACCTTTAGTTATTCATGATCAATAAATACATTATTTTCGAGGTAATTAATGGGTATATACGTGATCTCAGATGAGGAAATTAATCTTTTGACAATTTGATACAATGGTGTATTGTTTAATCCTTCCTTTCGGTCATATTCTTATTAATTTTCTACAGCATTAATGTCTTACTAAAGACACACAGTAAGGGGTATGGTGACGGCCGTTTCTGCGTCCCCCTGATGCGTACGGTCCTGCACACACACACACACACACACACACACACATATATATATATATATATATATATATATATATATATATACACGCACACGCACACACACACACACACCCGTACTCACATGCCATTTTTGATCAAATGACATTTAAAATACTTTAAAGATTTACGTTATTTGTTCTACGTGTGTGTGTTCCGTTTCTTTAGTTAAAAGATTGTTACAAGGCATAATGTTCAGGGGCCGTTGTCCAAGTCAGGCGATTTGCTTATTAATAACGGTCTCCCCCACTTGTATACTCGAAGATCTGTAATGAAATTCATGTATTATTTCACATGATTATACACTTGTAATGTGAAATCTTGTTTTTATTTTCATAACTTGTGAATAATATGTTTGACATTGTTATATCTAATTTCTGTTATGTACAAGTGGAGAAATAAAACTTTGATACTGAAAATGAAAATGAAACATACTTTGTAATTATTATAACCATTGGTGTTTCTAGAAATATGAAAGATAAACTATTATTTTGTGTCTCCAAAAGTTTTTTCTTATTTTTATTTTTTTTAGTTCTGCGTGTTTCCTAATGAGCAAAGAACAAATTAGCAGCGGTCTTTAATATGATTGCATAAAGCTTTATTCCACCACACAATACCTACAGCTCTGTGACACATGCACATACAAGCACACATACCAGCAATAACATGCACACACACATTACTTTTTGAATTTTCCCGACGTATGACAGATATAGTAATATTTTATGACTCAAAAATGTTTCTTTCCCCCCTCCGGTTATGCGATATGTTTTCCTTACATCGCTGCTCAGAGAATAACAAATGGCAAAGGAGGCAAAAAATGCTGGCGATGTATCTTTATTCAAAAATAAACCGACGGTTTCTAAGGAAATAAGTAGTGTTGCAATGAAGTTACACGAGTTGCTATATCTTTCTTAATACGGAAGTGGTGCGGGGATTAATTGAAAGTATTCCTCTGATTTAGAAAGAACATGACATCCTTTTAATGACAGGGAGGATGAAAACATCGCACACTAAGAAAATATGAAAGAAAAGAATTGGTCACTTCCCATAGAATACTTCAAGGGGAAAAAAATTAGCATCAATGATGTCATTATTAAATAACTACTCCAAAGCTTAGTTTTCATAAAGACTTACCCTCTTAAGTAGTGTCATGTCAAATTACATCGTGTAGATTTATTAACCTACTGTTCCGTTCGTTTACAAAAGTTAACAAAATTTAAGAAATTGTCTGCAAAATCGTGTAGATTGTATGCACCCATAAACATTCTTATGCATTACAATAGTAGGAAAACCTAAGAAAATATGTAAAATGTGAAGTAATATAATTTTGAAGGTACACTAGCAGAACACTTCGAATAAAGTTTTGAGAAAATAATGGGAAATGCAGGGGACCGTCATCATAAGCAAAACCTAAATAGAAAAATGGCCCAGGTAATGTTGCAACATATCAACTGTCATAAAAACGGTATAAATCTTGCCACTCAGTGAGTGGAAAGCAAGCAAACAGCAATATTTAAAATGCAAGTCTGCAAGATATAATAGATGTTTTATATCATAATTATCAGATAGATTGTACTTGAAATCATTAAAAGGTATAGAATTTATCTATAATTACAGTAGTAGAATTAACGACTGTTGTGTTGCATTCTTTCTCTGACTACTTCTGTTTTTAAATCATGCTGGTCATTTCGTTTCAAGTCTCTTCCAATGACGTAAAGATCGTTGCTAGGCAATAATTCTATTTCGGAAACAGTTGATGAATGATTTCACAACTAGGTTATACACAAAGTATAGAAATATGATTCTTCAATCTGAGGACGCATCGTTGTCATACGTCCAAAACTTTCCCTCATGTTGACCTTCGTAGTGTTGCATACCTGCAGAAAGAATTTCCATAAAGGTTCTTGTAGTCGTTACCAAAGAAATTTAGACAGGACAAGGTGTAAATGAAAAACAAACAAACAGACGGACAAGCATTGTAGAGAGCACAATGTGTTGTACATAAAACCACCTCTTACTATATAAGCAAGAAAGTGGTAGCAAATGTCAAAGCATATCATATTAGAGGAACTTCTACCATAGGAAAGTGTAGAACAAGGAAGGCAGAGACTACCCAATGGGAATGGGAAATTTTAATGAAGCAGAAAAGGAAGGATATAGTTTATTCATCAGCTTCTTATGCATGGGTGAACAATGGAATAAAACTGATGGAATGTATCTAAAGCAACATGTGAACCTCGGCGTGTTTATCAAATAATATTCTCAGTACGTTTACCAAGTGTACGTACAACACAGCATGTCAAACATACAAGTGTAATTTTTCCAATGAGAATTGATATCCTCAGTTCTTTGATTAAACGATGTCATCTTGGGTTTCTTACCAAGTATGCCTACTTGAACACTGATATGGGAATATTAATGATGATCATAATGATGATATTGATGATTGTATTGACAATAATGATGAAGATGATGATAATAAACAACGCTTGTAAAGTGCACAACACATTAGAAAAGAAGAGAAAAAATTGAAAGACTATGATTCGATACGCAATATTGTAATAGTACCGAGTTTCATGTTTACATAACGTGGTAACAAGTAATAATTTAGAATGCTAAAACATGCCATTTCTTGTCCTGTGAATGATTTTAGTTACCTTAATCAGTAGACAATCTTTCTCTTCATGAGGACAGTGAGACAGGTGATGATGGAGAGGATGAAAATGACGATGAGAAGAACGTACGTGGTCGACGATTTCTGAAGGAACCCTTGAAAAGGGCTGGCTATGGGACCCTCTGTCAATAAAGCATCAATGGACAAAGTATAGCGTTTGATACTTCCTGGTTTATTTTCCTTTCATTCCTGTAAGTTGTGTGTGTTTAAAAACTCGTGTGTGTGTGTGTGTTTTTTTTTTTTTAGTAATTGGTGTGTTTGTATGTTTGTCATTTTCTTTCTTTCTTTCTTTCTCTTTTTTTTTGGGGGGGGGGGGGGAGGCAATACGAGATACATTTGTACCATTAATGTAAAAGATGTCTGTAGCTACGATGAGCTACGAAGAACGCACTGACGCATTCTCTGCTAACACATTTTTGTCGATTTAAGATTTTTTTTTTCTATCTTGGTGAAAGTGTTATTTAGGGGAAACGTTTTATACATCGTACCTACGAAGAAAAATACGGAATAAATCAAAAGCTGTTGCACAATTCAAGAACTAAGATGTGACACTTAAAAGATAGCCTTGAACACACATGTCTTATTTCGTACTTCCTGAAGTAATTATGAGATTTCTGATCCCCAAAATACACACAAAAAGAAGAAAGATAGAGTTAGTGATGTTTGGCACGGTTAACCAGCGGTACTTTCCTTCAATTATAATCTAATGGCAATGTATCATATTTCAGCTCATATCAATACATTCTGTATGCCTTAATTGCTTCAAGAATGAATTATTTCTCCAAAGGATATAGTCAATACCAATGAACGTTGATTCGCATTAATTTATGACACCCTGATCATCACGTTTATGAGGCTCAAAGAGGCTGTCTATAAATGTGCCAAAGGCATGTGGCTAAAAGACTGTATAATGTCTAATATGTGCTTAAGTCATATTCTATTTATTTTTCTTCTATGCTTTTCTTCAGATTACTTGGAACAGTCCAAAAAAAAAAAAAAAAAAAAGCTTACGAACCAAGATTCTGCCGAAGACATAAATTGTCAAGCACTGCTATAGTTCCTACTATGATGGCCAAAAGACACAACTGGAATGCACATTCCCTAAAAATTGAACAAAATTGAGCAAAACAATGTCATTTTAATCGTATTTGTCATTTTTTTTTCACCTACCGGGAAGTATTTTGTTTTTGTCCTGCCAATGA
The DNA here is from genome assembly GCA_033980235.1 of Diadema setosum. Taxonomy (NCBI): domain Eukaryota; kingdom Metazoa; phylum Echinodermata; class Echinoidea; order Diadematoida; family Diadematidae; genus Diadema; species Diadema setosum. The sequence continues at coordinate 37,219,994 of CM067067.1, forward strand.
CATCATCTGCCATACATTGTTAGAGTAGTACTATTGTTACCAAAACACATAGGATGCACTTCCTCTGAACTTAGCAAAACTTGCACATTTCCATACGATGTCTTTGTAATCGTATTTGTAATTTCTTTAACCTACCAGGAGGAATTTTTGTTCGGCAATGTTTCATCCATGCCAACGTATCTCCAACTCCGTTGGTGGCAGAACACGTGACATTGATGCAGTCATCGGGGAGTGGAGACAGGATCGCTGAGGCACAGCTGGAGGAGGACAAGGTGTCGTCATCAGCTGTAATGTTGTATGTGTGAAGATGTGGGTAAGGCTGGTCAGAGATGTTAACATGACAGGTGATGATTAGAGTTACCCGGTTCCATTCACCTCTGATTTCAGTTGTTTCGATCCTAAGGATGTTACCAACAGGTTGTTCGGGGCCGGGTTCTATAATGAGAGCGAATAGTGACAAAATGGGTGAATGCAACAGGAATATCCTGAAGGTTCCTTTTCATAAGGACACTGAAAGAGACATGAAACGTGAGTACAGGGTCTGTCTCACTGGAAGAGACTTCGCCGAGACTGCAGCGACTAATCAGTCCCCGCGACTCGCGCCAATCTACAGACCATGTAATGAGATCATTACAAGAAGGCGACTTCAGGAAGCGTGAAAGACGTCACTAAACAAAATGACAACTCCATAGCCTGGACGTTATGGAGACGTCACAGTGACATAACCGCAACCTCCTAGGCAAGGTCGCGGAGACGTCTCGGAGACCTCGTGGACAAAATTAGTCTCAGCGACTACGCCGCGACTAAGGAGAGTCGCATAGACATCTCCGCTACCAACTAAAAACTGGAAAAGGTCTTCAAAAAATCTAACATGTTTGATTCTCGCGCGACTCCCTAAAGACGAGGCGCATTTCCAGGAGACGTCTCGCAGACCTCTCTGCGACCAGCGAGACTCGAGTCGCCAACAGGTTGCCTGCCACCTTGCCTCCAACCAAATGAGATACCCACATTTATCAGGTTCATCTCACGAGACCGATTATCATAACAGCCCACGAGTTCGACATTAAAAAAAAAAACAATAAAAGTTCATGACTATAAGTCATACACTCCACGAGTTCGACATGAGGCAAATAAGGCCCATGAGTTCGACATTACGTATAAACAGTCGACGAGTTCGACACTACTACACAGGTCATAATAAATGTGTCGGTCTCGTGGACCTTGTTTGCTTAGTGTCAAACTCAAACTCATGGGCTGTATGACTCGTGGGTGTCGGTCTCGTGACGTGCACTCCCTTTATCTCAGGGTTTTACTTAGAATGGCGGAACATCCTGTGTTCACACAGCACGTGGCCATATGGGCAGCAGTACTTTTCTTGTCAATGGTCACACACTATTGTTACACTGTCGACAGCTTGATTGCACTTTACCCGCACGAGTACCATTTAAATTTTCCAGTTTCAGAGCAGCTGTATATCAAACGTGGTTATAATACTATGAAACCTTCGCAGAATCACATAAGCAAAAGTTACTTAAAGATTTCATTCCTTTCATTTTTGGGAGACAGGTCGCATAAATGAAGAAAAAACCATTGTAAACAATAATTATTTTTCTTTTTAATTAGTTTTCTCTACTGTTTGTAAAATGTGCTTTGTGGCTATGATATTGGCGTTATCTCACGAGCTAGACACGGACGAGTCATACAGTCCACGAGCCATACAACCCACGAGTCTTACAGTCCACGAGCTTTGAACTAGGCAAAATTTGCATTGTGCCTAGCTGCTGCTCGTGGACTATAGCTTGTGGGTATGTATATCGTCCCTGTTGAGGTCGAGGGCCTTGTTTACTTATGTTTCTAGCTTGTGGCCGCTTGTATGTCTCATGAGCTGTATAACTCTTGGGCAGTATGACTCTTAGGCAGTATGACTCCTGGGCATGATGGGTGTCTAGTTTGTGACCTGCAACCGTAAACATTTACCTGGCTGTGAGGGACAGTAGGTCTTGGTCGCTTCAGTCTCTCCGTATTCATTTATACCAGTACACACGACATCGATGCATGTGGTCGGTTGAGGGTTAATCGTCTTCGTAGGAGAAGCTGAATCGGAAATGATGCTATCGTCGACTGCAATGAGGTACGTGTTGATTGGTGGAAAGGGTTGATCTTCTGGATCCACTTGGCAAGTAATGATGAGGCTTGGTTCGTCATCATCATTCTCTTGAGTCTCAAACTTCACGCTGATGATTCCTTCTGCTGGCTTATCTGTTGATTATTTGTTGGATATGATTATTTGTCACTAATCGGAAATAAAGGTAGAAGTAACGAAGTAACTTCATGTGATTGACTTTGCTGGACGGAAGGGGAGTCAGATATGGATTTGAAAAACGATAAAACTTTGTATAACTTTGACCTGACATCTAGACATTCAGTAAGCATGTGTTAGATGAAACAAAGAGCAGCCGCTTACTATGGTTACCGCTATAACTGGCAACAGGGTATACAGTGTCAGAAACGTTTCAGGTTGCTATGCTCTTGGCTTCTATAATGGGAACTCAGGGTTGAAAAGAGGTATCAACAGGATGATTTTAAGAGCATGGAAGATTTGTGATTTTGGATACTGCGTAACATTGATGACAGCGTGAACTGAAACGTGTACGTGTGGTTACGACGGACTAACACGAACAAATGCCTATGTATGTATCCTTCCCACACATGCAGCCTCATTGGGATATTATAGCTCACCACTTGGTCCAGACTGTATACAGACTAGTTACCTCGAGGACAGTGTGTGCGCGTGGCTGAGGTTGTTCCAATCCCGTTCGTCGCGGAGCACGTGAGTTCGATACAGGCATTGGGGCGTGGTGAGAGGATGGCTGAGGCGCTGCTTGATGACGATAGAGTTCTATTCTCAGTCCCGATGGTGTAGGTGTGGAGGTACGGGGACGGTTGATCAGTGAAGTTCACGTGACAGGAGATGACCAGATTGACCAAGTTATCCTCGCCTTTAATCTCTACAGCATCGATGGATAAGATGTTCTCTTCTGGGGGTGTACCGGGACTTGGAGTGATACATGGAGTGATTGACTGGGCGGGGGACGGGGTTACACCACCTGGTGGATCATTTTAAGTGTAATCGTACATTATCAGTTTCAAACTTAACAGATAAACCTCACAACCTATTTCGAGTGTAATCGTCGATCCTAATAATAGAACAAGTCAAACTTTTAATAGAATAAAAAACATGCTTGATATAAATAAATGAATTCAGCAATTCGTATACATGAATATGTGTAATGCAGTGATGTTAGATCTACTGCCGTTGAAATAATGTGTACTAGATATAAAAATATCAGATTTGACAAATTCACCTGTAACATTCAGAGTAGCAGAGCGTACAACACCGTACACGTGACATTGAAGTATGTCACCGTTGTTGGCTGTCGTTGGAGTGAATGTCAGTTGACTGTTTATGTCGTAGTAAGTCCAGCGATCAACTCCATAACTCAGGCCTTCATTAAACTCTCCGTTCCTAAATATTGCGGCCGCAGCTTCAGGATCTCCTGTTATACAATAAAAAAAAAAAAATAGTACATCTCTACAATAGTACAATTGTAGGTGGTCATCATATCCCTCGCATCTCTTCAAGTCTCATAATAACAATGCTAAGCTCTTTGAACCAATAGACTAACGAGTTCATCTATTTATTATGTCATATGCGTCACAACTTACAATATTATACATACTTTGTGGTAAGCGTTTGCTTCCAGAGAAAAGAGAAGATATGCGTTGTCGTTACTGAATCAGTGCATGACATTTCACATGTTAATGCAAGTACTGTTATAAAGATGAAGTCCATCCTGACAATTATTGGCTGTGTGAATAAAAACAGAAAATTAGAGGAAAATCCAGGACAGTGAAAGTTTGAGGAAATTCTGATCAAGCTAAGAAAGCTGAGAAACTTCTTTTAAGGCGAAAGGGGACGTTGTGAGCAATCAAGCGCAAATTGATAAGGGTATGATCCGTATTTGCTCTGTATTACAAAATAAGCATTTTTCAAATTCCCGTTTATCGAAAATGCGCCCTTAATGCAATCATTGTAAAAGGTTTAATTTTTTTCTGTACAATCAACATATTAAAAGAATATTTTATACATTCGTGACATTTAGTCATAAATAGGGAGGGAAAAGGAAGCATAGTGCACAGGACAAGTTAAGTTACAATGCTACAGCATGCAGTCGTCAAATTGTTTTTCGCTGCTCACACCTTCAAAATTTATGAGCTTCTTGTTTCTATAATCAAAATACAGTCAAAATTTCCACTAAACCATTTCTCTCATTTTATGGTTCTATTCAAACAAAGTTAGTTTTAAAGTTTTAACTCCCCATTTGATGTTCATAATTACCGGATGTTCCAGACATGATTGATGTTCATTGTTTAAAAAAAGCGTTATTTTAAACCCTATCAATTCAAGTGTGAGTACATGTCCCTCTGAATTGCTGAATTCCCACTTGTGATATAATTTCATGTTTGCTTTTATTTTTTTGCCTTTGAATTCCTTCACGTTCACTACGACGGTGCTGATACGAATATGCGAATTTAGATGCATTTCTCGTGCAATTTTGATTTCAACGCGCTTTTTACACGTTCATGTGAGAAAATCATGAAAAAGAATGCTGATGAAATCAAATTGAATGAACTAGTTAGCCTTTTGAATGCAAATCTTGATGATTATTCAAATTCGCTCGAACTGGAATGATCGCATCGTTAAATTGAATGCAAATCTGATGAAATTTGGCAGGAAAACCTTTATTTAACACTCATTGTGTTTAATAGAATAACATTACTAAACATAATGTCACATGTAGGAAGATCCAAAACAATCATGATTGAAATATTTATATGTCTTTCAATTTTTGTAACAATTTCTCGCTTTATGAAGATATGACGTGATATGAGCTCCATTACCATTACAATTTAAATAGTTCAACATTTCAAATTAGGTAGGCTACAAGTTTCAACAAATACAATTTTTATCAACGTGACATCGATCAATCATACTGTATGTATTACTGATTAAAACCAAACTATCAACTGAGAAATGGTACACTTTTTTACGATACTCATATTCAATTCAACACTGTTTCAGATGATCACAGTTGATGACACTAGTGTGAACAAAAAATTCTAACTGGCAAAACAAACAAACAACAAATAAGAAAACAACATTTATCTATGGATAACAAAAAAAAAAACAACCACCAAAGACTATGTGATATAATTGGAATTAACTCACTTTGTCCAGCACATCGTACGCCTACGTCATCCCTATGTCCACAACCTGACAAATCAGCGCATCCCCACGGCAATCGACCGCATTCTGCAAGGGAGTTTTTATCTTCTGTGGGACAGGTAATAGCATCGTCTAACCAAACAGGGCCCGATCCTTCTCCGAAGTGAGCATTGAGATGGACCGAAGCAGCCCCCGAGTACCCAAGCTGTCTACATACAGCATGAGCTGCGTTCATATCCCAACCGTTGTCACACGCCGTGCCCCAGACCCCATCACAATATATCTCCACTCGGCCTTCATGTTCGTCAACTCCTCCGACAAGTCTCACTGAAACATGCGGAAAAACGCGGAAAAATATCATGAAAACTGAGTAGAATTTCAGATTCTACGACCCAACTGAAAGTGATTTACCATCATATTACTCACGACCGGCTATGGTATAGGTTCTCCCATCCACTTTCGCACTTTTGACATTCAATTTGAAAGATTTATTATTCAATTTCGTTCCGAGAAGCACGTGGAACGCAAATCCTAACTTCAATTTCGTCAATTATCATTGTAATTTGTTTTTCGTCAAACATTTTTGAAGACATAGCATTCAGAATCGTCAATTTATTGTCATTTAAATTCATCCCTCCCGCTGACGGATCGCAGAATGTGAAGATCAAATTCGTTTTTGTTCACACAATTCCATGAATTTTTCATTCAAATTAGTCAGATGTTGTCGATTCTTTATTTTGATGGTGAACCAATTTTAAGCCGACATATTTTTACTTTCTCTAGTAAATTGTATCGTTACACATTATTCCCTAACCATTTGCTTAGACAATACACACGAATAACATGACTGCCAACTAAAATTGATTGAAGGATAAACGACAGTCAAAAGTCATAACCCAGGACAATTTGTCAGTGTCACCTTTTGATCTTTAACTCGTAATGTTCAGGTTTTCGCATCATAATGCATTAAGCAAACTTTAAGTTTTGTACCCTGGGAAGCAGTTATGCTATCCATTCTTTGACATTAAACAGGCTACAATTCTACACTTAAATTTTGTCTTTAATCATGTTTGCCTAGAAATCGTTTGTCAGTGTTTTGATTTGCGAGACGGTACGTCTGTTTGTATCAATGTGTACTCGGATTGCTTGTGTGTGTGTCTGTATCTGTGGTTTTGTTTGTGTGTGTGGGGGGGGGGGGGGACACTTGTGTGTATGTTAACTCCTGAATGTAAAATGTGAACGTATACAGTAAAAATACATGAATGACTGGAAAATCACACCGGATAGAGATATGAGACGAATATGAACGAAAATTTAACGAAAATGATTGACAAAAGACGAAATCGATCCTGCTGTTTTGAGTGCTGCGAGTGAGACTGACGAATTTGAACTGTAAATGACGAAAATGTATGCCAAATGACTAAATTGAATGGACTTTAGTGGAAAATGAACGACGAAAGACATCCTGCGACGAAATTGAAGTAAATATTGTGAAACTGAATGAAAAAAATTAAAAATAAATGGGAACACCTATATTATGCGAAATTCAAGACGTATTTTACGTATTCTCGGCTCACATTTTGAAATCTACAAAATTGTGATTCCTACAATATTTATATTCAGAAATACATATGATGCTTAACACGAAATCGTTTGAATTTTGACTAATAATCGTAACAAGACTACTGAAAATTTACAAATGGCATCAAAATGGATTACCGATAAACACTGGTTCACACTAACAAACTGGATGCTCAATCAAATCTTGAAATTTACTTTCTTTAAATAGCATCGCAATGGACGACACTTACAAGGAAAACATGCTATAGTGGGGCTGGGATAATATGGATTAGAAATTTCTCAACAGCGGAGAGTTCATGGATTTGGGAGGTAATCTAATGCAATGAAGTGTCATGTGATGAAATCTGCTGTAAAATGTGGGACCAGGCCTATCTGGATATACTCAATTATAAGAGTAGATTAAATAGAAGCTTCATGCACCCTGACAAAGGACAGCCTGAAGCTGTAGAATGTGAGATGCTGAAAGAACTTCACTAAAATGAACTTTACTTGAGATCTCAATCTCATCGTTACCTTAATAAGTGAAGAAAGAAAAAATACAAGTCAATATCTTACCCTTTTAGCTTGTAATACCTCTTGCTTTGTAGCGTGAATTGGTGGAACAGATCCTAGTCTTACAAGCACATGATCAGAACTTCCACTGATTGAGAAACGCGTAGAGATCTGTGATCTATACCCATTCGCTTTTGTGTTAGTTCGGGTTAGCAGGAACGAATCCATATTTTTCGCTGATACTCACCAGTTCTACCATCGCAGGGCCGCGAGCAGTGACTTCCTCTGAATGTGTACTTTTCAAAACTAAGTTTGCCGGTGAATGACTTTGGCAATGTGCAAAGTCACTGCTTTTTATTCATTGTTCTTTTACCTCATTCAGCTCAAAATGTTCTTGCAATAAGATCACATACTAATCCATAAAGTTTCAGCTTTATCTTCTAGAAAGAGATGTGTCACATTATCACCTTGCCTTCATTTTGCAACTTTCCTCTACATCATTATGAGGCATTATTGTACTCAGGGACACATTGAAGGAATATTTTCACTTCCGTCGTTCATATCAAAAAACAAGACAAAATGGCTAATATATAAGAACAGGAAAGACAAATGTCAACAATTCTGCAGTGCGCTAGACTCTCACAGGTCCATGCTATTGAGGAAATTGGTCTGAAACGTAATGAGTTACGTCATCCATAAATTATTGCCATTTAGATTGCTAAAAAGTCCGTCAGCATGACTGAAAAGATTTTAGGTGAGTGTCCAATTCGTCTTGCAAGTTTGCAGTGATATCATAGAATGGCATCGGAAATATTGCTTTCATTCAGAAAATCGACAAATAACATCCGCATATGCTTGTCAGGGCCACATAATGAGCAGGGATGGGATTTTGAATTGAGACATGACTTACACGTAAGTCTATTGGATTATAGGGCAGGAAAAACCTCCTTATTTTGAATAGCTTTGGTCTGTAATATAATCCGCATCAGTCTTTACCCGACTTGAGGTATAAGAATTACAAAATAGATGCTATCATTTTTCTGTCAAACTTTTTAAAGTATAAAAGTTTGAAATTAAAAAACGCTTTCCGGTCACTCTATACCTTTAGAGAGTACGCTGATACGACAACATTATCTTCTTTTGGCTGCGTATATGTTACACGGCGATTTTTGTCCTCGATTGACATAACTGCAATGACGAAATTTATGTGCCTTTATTTGCTCTTACACGTCGGTACTTTATCTGATATAGTAGAGCAGATAAGCCGAAGAATTGTGCAAAATTTGACTAAAGCATGAAACTTTCACCATTGTTAGTACATGCTATAAGATTAATTTTAAGATCGGGAGGTAAGTCTGAATTGACCTCTGATGACCTCTAGAGGTCAATGACCTCAAAATCTAAGAAAATTGATATTTTGCATCATTGGTTAATGATAAACACAGTAATGATGTACTAAAACTTAATATTTGTCACAGTGAAATTGTCTTTATGTTCCACAGAGCCCTGACAGGTTTCTATCTTTGACCTCTGATGACCTCCAGAGGTCAATGACCTCAAAATGTCAGAAAATTGATATTTTGCATCATTGGTTAATGATAAAACACAGTAATGATGTACTAAAACTTAATTTTTGTCACTGTGAAATTGTCTTTATATTCCACAGAGCCCTGACAGGTTTCTATCTTTGACCTCTGATGACCTTCAGAGGTCAATGACCTCAAAATGTCAGAAAATTGATATTTTAATGCATCACTCATAACTGAAACACGATAATTATGTACTAAAAACTAATTTTTGTAAGAGGAATTGCCTCAATGTTCCACTGAGCCTTTCGAGTCAGATTTCTACCTTTGACCTCTGATGACCTCAGATGACCTTTGATGAGGCCAATGACCTCAAAATGTCAGAACATTGATATTTGGTGCAATTGGTTGATGACAAACATGATTTAGATGTTATATTCATTTGTATTACAATTGAATTGTTTTCCTATTCCACAGAGCAAGAGAAATTACTCACGTGTCTCTACCTTTGACCTCTGAGGAAGGTGACAGGTCAATGACCTCAAAATATCAGAATATTGATATTCTATGTATAGTCAATGGTCAACTTTGTAATACCCGATGTACAATCATTTATGCTATAATAGAAGAATCTTGTCATTCCATGGAACATTGGTCATTAGCCTGTGCATTATATCCAACTTTGACCTCTCAGGACTATGAGAGGTCACTGAGGTCACATGTGTAGGCTTACCTGTATTGATGTTTGGCTTCATTGGTGTAATCGTAAATGCTTAATCATGTACAAATCACGCATTCATGTTTTGATCAAAGTATGTATGCATATTCCACAGAGCATTGGTTTATAGTAACAGGTCTCTGAAATGTGAGAGGTCAATTACTTCAGAAATTAAGCTTAAGTTTCTTGAGTGATGGCAGTGACCTCAAATACAACTGTTATGTTTGGGTTAGTTATGTAGACCAGCAAATATGGCCATTATCTCGACACTCGAGGAAAACAAGGCCCACGAGACTGATATACAGAGTGTTTAATCTATTCAGTGTAAGTCTCACAGATCTTTTCCCCCATTTGTCGGACTCATTATGGGACTGGTTTACCTAAGTGTCAAGCTCATGGGCAATATTTGCATAGTTTCCAGCTGGTGGGCCTGTATTGGCCAGTGTAAAGCTGGTGGGTTGTTACAGTATGACTGCGATGAATGACTCATGGTCCTGGAGTATACAGTCCACAGCTGCGACATCATGGACCATCTTGAAAACTTCGACATACTGTGAGGCCCAACATGCATTCCACATGAAGCAATCCTGTGTATTGCAACTAGCTATTGCCATCCGAGACCTACCCAGGGAATAGATAAGCATTCATGGCAAACCATGGAGAAAGCGGATTGTGCAAAATATTTTGAAGTTCCAATAGGAGGCTCAGCTGGAATCAAATCGCCACAGCAGCTTAAAAACGTTATACTTCAACCAAAGACTCTCTCCAGACGAAGATACGAGTATCATAAAGTTCAGGTGTTTTGCTACTCCATGCTGCTCAGGACTGTCCTGGAATATGCATGCATCATCTGGGATCCATTCACCCAGGTGAAACATCATGAAGTTTGGAATGATCCAGAGAAGATATGCACTCTTTAGCTGCAATGACCATCATAATATATGCAAAACAAGCAGTGTTACAGCCACACTTGAAAACAAAACAAAGCAAAACAAAACAAAACTACAATGGCAATCCCTGTAAGAAAGTACAGCTCAGGCAAATTCAGCGATGATGTTCTGCATCAAGAACCCCACAATATCCACTCCGCAGGAAGTTGTGGCTCTATTGCTGCTTTCTTCAAAAAGGGCAAATGACCAAAAATGTCAGGCATCATTTGCAAGAACACAAAGTAGGCCTACTCCCAAAAAGGTGGCGGCTACTCTCGGCCACTGTCTCTTGTATCTCTTTGAAACACTTCAGGAGAGAGATACTCAATATTCAGCTCTGTTATTAAAGATACATATGTCTCTCTTTTTGTTTTTGCATTTGTTTGTTGTTTTTTGCTTCATATAGCTCTTTGGATACCTTCTTTAACCAATTAAGAAAAGGCTCCATGGCAGAATATTACAAGATTACACAGTATAATGAAGAAGAAGAAGAAGAAGAAGAAGAAGAAGAAGAAGAAGGAGAATAGGAAATGAGATCTGCTGTCAATGATGCAGAGCCAATACCAATCAGTTCCATGGCAGATCTTAGTCGGCACTGCAAAGGTTTGGATGTCTCTCTCTGTTGACAAAGGATATTCTAAAGCTCCAAGTAAGTCCATGGGGTGGTTTACATTGTCTGGGCATAGAGGGTTGGGTTGGGTATATGAGGATATGATGCTTTGTTATAACAATTAGGTCTGAGATATCTATCTTTTATGTTTGTTTTGACCATCCCGCATGGATCTCCAACGAAAAGGAATGATAATGTGTTAGACCCAGCCGCCACCGTGTTTTTTCAATAGATTTTGATATTACAGTGTAGTTGAGAAAAAAGTAACCGCTCATTGTCCTAGATGGAAGCCAAAATTGAACTGTGTGTGGAATACTCTGCATACAATTTTGGACACACACACACACACACACACACACACAAAATGCATTTTTTAATATAATTATTATTTCATAAGCAGAAGGCCATTACAAACCAATGAGACCAGACATCAATATTCTTACATTTTGATGCATATCTTTCAATATCCTCCAGAGGTCAGAGGATCATCGCTAATGCTCACTTTTATTGCTATAGAAATACACAATATGTGCATCATGTCAATCATTAAATATTGTATCAGTTTCATTTTCAGTCTTGGATTATTTTTTCTATGTACAAATAAAATTGTGGCAAAGTAAACAACTTTCACATCAAAATATAAACGAGAATACTAAAAAAGAAATAGATGTAATAACGTGCAAGGCAAATACCAGGCCTAAAAAAAAAACCCAGGCCTAAAACTCTCTCTTCTTTTCAACAAGTGGAATAAAACACATGCACATACCGGGGCATTAGTTTGGAGGAGGGGTGGGGTGGTGGCAGGGATAGTTGACCCCCACCCCATTAAATTCTGAGATGTGGACTATGTTTTGTTGTTGTTGGTTTTTGTTGTTGTTTTTTGTTTTTTGCTTTTTAGACAGAAAACTGCCCAAGTTTTTCACTTTAAGCGTGCATCGGATTGTTAAAATTTAATTCTGAAATGCAAAATCTCCCTTTCCGTGAGAGGGGATATCTCCTTTCGATAGACTCCTTCCCCCTGCTTGGTTCCTTCCACAGATATAACATACTTTGGGGAATGATAATTTCCCTTATTCTATGAAAAATGTTTTTAAGAGATATTTTTATTTGAATTCCAAAGATGAAATGGCTTTCTTATATATGCACGATTGTTCATTTTGGAGGGCAAGAGGCATTTGCCCCGCCTCCCGAGAAAATATGGGAGGGGGAATGGTGGGGACATAAAACTTTGCCTCCAAGTATTTCCTGAGATTGAGATTTTTTTCTTCACTTTTTTGACAGAAAATCAATTGTCACTGAACATTTTAGCTATAGTATGCACCAGATTAAAAGGCAGAATCTCCTTTGCATACCCCCTCCCCCACACTATCTTTCGTTATGTCCCCTTCCATATACGCTCAGTGCTTTTGTTCCATTTTTGTTCTATATCATCACAAAGTATGTACTAGATCTTTAATTTCAGTTCCGACATATTAAAGAAAATCCCTCTTGTTGGAGGGAGCAGTGTATCTTTCAATTAACAATCCCTCCTCGGTTTCTACCCTTAGATTTGGTACACTCCTTTTACTGATAATTTCCCAAATATTCCATCATAAATGTGTATACTAGATTTTTTTTTACATTTCTATTCTTACTGCAAAGGCTCCCTCGCATGGGAAGGATTGGGGGACAGCCCCTTTCATACCCTCCTCTCGCTGTATCAACCTCTCGTCCATGCATTGATTATGGCTACACATTTGGGTATGGACTTTTTTTTTTCAAAATGGTAGTTCAACCAAGAGTGGCACGAGATCATTGAATTGCAAACAAAAGAATGCAAAAGCTCCATAATGTGGGAAGGGGATACCTCCACCCACATCCTTCTGTCGATTGGTCTTCCTCCATAGATGGCTGACTTACTACACCTTTTTGATACAAATTTCGAGGTATTCCTTCAAAAGTGCCTGTGTGCCAGGTCGTTGAATCTCATTTCTCAAAATACAAGAGCTCTGTCGATTGGGAGTGGAGGGGAATACCCTACCCTCGCCAACGCTGCTCTTCCTGGGTTCCCATCCATATAGACTTGGTACACCTTGGTGATCCATAATTTTCCGAATATTCCCCAAAACGTATGCATCAGATTCTTAAAAAAAAAAAAAAACAAAACAAAACAAAACTTCGTCTTTGGGAGGAGGGTAGGTGAGATGCGCCCACACCCCATCAACTTCTGTATAAGTGATGACGCACACATTAAACAAGAGCTACACTGAATCACTGATTTCAGGTCTAAACCTGCAAAAATCCAATCCCCCACCCACATCCTCCCCCTCCCCCTCCGCTTCATTCCTTTGCATCATGAACTTATGCTTTTACATATTTTCCAAGTTGCCCCCCCCCCCCACGTGCAAACAGATCGACACCCCTTGCTCTGCATGTGCACATACCCGACTTAGATAATTACCTGAAAAGTTCTGCGGAATGAGTAGCCACTTTTTTGGTAACAGAAATGCATGGTTTGTAAGCCCTACATTATAAACAATTATTAACTATTAACTCTCGCAATATCAGTATTAACATCCTCACATTTCATTCGAGGTATTTGACCTTGTGTGATTTTCATAGGTGAACGGTAATGGCTCGTTAATAAACAGGGCCTACGAGTGCTCTCTAAAACATCATCATGTTTACCATTGATGATGCCAAACTATTATGATACTTTGAGGTCATTGACCTCTCGAGATCATCAGAGGTCAAAGGCAGAAACTCGTCTGTGTGCCTTGGAATATGAAGACGATGTCATTGTACACAGATATGCTTGTTTTGTACATCCTTACCATGTTTGACCTTTCACCAATGATGTCATACTTCAATATTCTGATATTCTGAGGTCATTGACCTCTCAAGGTCATCAGAGGTCAAAGGTAGAAACCTGTCTGCTCTTTAGAATATGAAGACAATTTCATTGTAAGACAGATATGCTTGTTTTGTACATCTTAACAATGGTTACCATTAACCAATGACATCACAGATCAATATTTTGAGGTCATTGACCTCCAAAGGTCATCAGAGGTCAAAGGTTAAAACCTGTCAATGCTCTGTGGAATCAGAAAATTGTTTCCCTGAAGTATAGATGCACGTTTAGTGAATCATAACCACATATATCATTCACAAATGTCTAAAAACAGCGATATTTTGATATTTAAAGTTCATTGACCTCTGGAGGTCATCAGAGGTCAAAGGTAAAAACCTGTCAGTGCTCTGTTGAATCTGGAAATGATTTCTCTGTGGTATAAATGCATGTTTAGTGCAACATAACCACATATATCATTTGCAAATGTCTAAAAACATCGATTTTCTGATATCTAAAGTACATTGACCTCTGGAGGTCATCAGAGGTCAAATCAGACTTACCTCCCGATCTTAAAATAAATCTTATGGTATGTACTAACACTGGTGAAAGTTTCATGCTTTAGTCAAATTTTGCACAATTCACGTGATTTTGAGGGCTTATCTGCTCTACTAATACGACTATGTAATAGAACGGTAGCTTTTAATTGTTTGCTTTTACAGACAGAGTGAGGTATCATAAAAAAACGGCAACAAACCTGACTGATATTACTGAAAACAAATAACTTAACGGTACTGCGTGGAGCTTGACCACAAGAAAGGCACAAAATGTGAGATATTTCATAGTTATAAGCTTCTCACAAATTATTTTTCATGTCAACAGCTCTTGATAGGGAAATTTTCACTTATTCGCTCAGGATTATTGGACTTACAGAGCAGCTGACGTCTACTTGCTTAACCACACTAACGAAAACACGTCCGATATTCTTGCGTGATTTACGGACAGCATCTGGTAACGTTAAAGCATGACGAAAAACATTGAGTTATAAACCGTAATCAAGTCCAGTTTAATTACAAAACAAACATTCTGTCTCGACGATTTTCGTTTCCCCTGTGTCTTAATGTCTCCTTTATGTGGGATGATAAGTGCAAGGCGATTATGATAAAAGCAAAAATTCCTTCGTTCCATCCTAGGTACCCGTAGGTAGTCCGATGCTCCTGAAAGCTGTTCAGTCTTCTAACTCCAGACTAAACCTTGGTCGCATGTCATGCAAACTATGAAGATTTCAAAGTAATTGTCCATGATTTCAAACTCAAAACTGTGTAATAGTTGTCACTACATATTCAGTATACTCATGAGGCAGTCTGGGATGAATTGCATGTTCGTTGCATGAATACGAGACACATTATGTCACCTTCTACTGGCGTGAGGTCAGAGTTCATTTCCGTCTCCTTTTGTTCCTCTGTCAAAAATTATCGATAAATATGGAAAAAGTCATTTGAACGTGTTTGGTATGTAATCTACTACTTAGTGGTAATGTCTCCTATTGTGGACATCAAACACTGTACCTAGTAACATTGCTTTTATATGTATGAAGCTCGTGTTCTGAAGCTGAGAGCGGATTTATTAGGCTATATCTCGCCTTGACATGAACGGTTCTTCTGCGAGTAATCACCAAGTGCAATCATGGACACATAGAGACTACATAAAGGGGGAGGAAGAAAAACCACTCATTAGTGTACAGGAAATTATTGCATTTTAAGTACTTTGAGGTTTTCATATCGGGTAAACATTATGATTTACGTTAGTTTTGTTGTAGTCTGAAATTAAATGGAAAAATATAGTCGACTTTATTCATATCTTAGATTGACATCATCCCCTCTATAACTGCATAGAGATTCCGATGAGGGAACGGCAAATTTCTGCCTTCGAACTCTTTCCTCAAATCGAGGTAGAGAGCTCTGGATTTTCGTATTTTCTGTTTTACCGACAAAAAACTTCGTTTCGACATTCAAGCATTATTTGTCAGGGATATCTCTGACAGATTTCATGTATTTTTCGAGGAGTATTGCTCCATCGCAGTACCGTAAATTAATTTGAAAAAGTGAGGTGATGTATCTGGGTGAGAGTTCACTTCCGTCACATTAAACTGTGTATCGTAATGACCCAATGTTTGGAATCGGAAAAGGAGCGGATATTCCATAATTATGAATCATCACCTTCGATTAGCCAAGGGTATCCCACATATTATCAATGGATTGGACTGAGGGAGTTATTTTGATATTTATTGAATGCATTTGTTTGGCTCCACGTTCAGATTTATATATATATATATATATATTTTTTTTTTTTTTGGGGGGGGGGGGGTTCAGAGGTTTTCTGCATAACTTGCGTCGATCCCATTTACAGTCAAAATCTTCGATGTAACAAATCTTATTCAAGAAACAAAAATTAACATCACAAATTTTTAAGGAGTTAATTAATACCTCAGCACATTAAAACAATTTAGAAAGTTATTAATCATGATGTTGTTTGAAATTCTAACTCTTTCCGGGGATATCTTCTTTTTTTTGGGGGGGGGGGGGTGTCGTAAGTGCATTTCATTTTTTTTTTCTTTCGTAAATTTACCTACATATCGCCTACAGAATATCAATCGTTGGTTTATTAATGTAAATTTTACCAGCGATGTCACCTAAGTTTGTAGGGCGTACTGCATTTCATGAATACCATAGCAGATCAACTTTTTTTTTTTATTTTTTGAAAATGAAATTTTAAACAGCTGACAATATTTTTCGTTCTGTTTCTGTTTTCATAAATGCAATATACAAAAGGTCAAAATTCCATCTCTTCGGGTAAAAGATCGTTTGTATTTCAAACAGCATATCAGTCGTTATTACTTTGTAACCGGCAATACGATCTGAATCGATTTGGCATGGCACATTACCTTGTACTAGATTTTCACATCACAATCATTTCACAAACTTACAGCACGGATTATAATTTTTGTCAAAATTATAAAAAGCAGTCAATATCATACACAGGTTTGCATCTATGAACATATTCATGTATGGTTATTCAACTTACTAACAACACTGAATACAGAGTAGTACAGAGTGTGCCAAAATACAATAGGAAGTCATCGCCGGTTTTTTGTAATGAATGAATATGTAAAGATTGAATTATATTTTTGGCTTTCAAGAATATGTGAAGAGAAATAACCTTTTTGGGGGGATTTAATTTTTTTCATTTATAGTTTATTATGATTGTATGTATGTGAGTTCGCACGAGTGTGTGGGTGTAGTTTTCTTTTCCTTTTTTTTTCTTTTTTTTTCTCCTTCCCTATTTGATTTCACGTCATTTAATATTGGTTCGTTTGATTATGTTTTATATCGGTTTGTAGCTTCATTAATTCGTAATTTGCTGCTCTCTGTATTTCCTGAGGTTACCACATCATGTCATTTCTTAATTTGCTTGTACTTTATGCATATGTATGTATATGAAAAAAAAAATACAACTGTGTTTTCTTCATTGTTATTCATTTTCACACGTATTTTTCCAGTTTACCTTTTTGTAAATATTACAAATAACAATTGTTTTCCTTTTACATTGTATATGATTTCTCTGTTTATTTTATGAAAATGGAAATTAATTTGAATCTTGAATCTTTTGTATTTGTGTGTGTGTGTTTATATGAGGAGGGGAGGTGTATTGTATTGTTTTATTCCTTGTTTGTTGTTGTTATTGTCGTTGTTTCATCGAAGGTCGTCAACAGAATGAAAGGGATTGCACGAGTTAAAGGCCTCTCCACAATAAGCATTGCCAAACTTCACTGAAGTAAAAAAAAAACAAAAACAAAAACAAAACAAAAACAGAAAACTTCTTGAAGATGTTAAGCTATAGATTAAAAAGTTCAAATATTACTTATTAACCCATATTCACTATTATGGTTAGTAATATTAAAGAAAAGGGAGGGGGACAATTAATGTCCACTAAAACTTTATAATTACAGTGTTGCAGTATTTTGGCTAATGCTGAAAGAAAGAACGCTATTAGAATCTGACAAATAGCCCTTTCCAAGACATCAACATTGATGGAGATTATTCCGTTTCATTGATTTGTCTCCAATACGAAAACGAAAACATATTCTGTCTTATTTCATACAGCTTGAATGTCCGTGTGAAGGAACTCCCACTCGTCATCTGACGTCACAAGTTTGAAGGATGATGTGACATTATGGGCAAGGTGCCAGGAAGAAGAAGGCGGGAAGACTGGCAGAAAATTGTACCGAAATCCACTCAGTTTTTCTAGAATATCATAAAAAGACC
Source organism: Diadema setosum (assembly GCA_033980235.1). Classification (NCBI taxonomy): domain Eukaryota; kingdom Metazoa; phylum Echinodermata; class Echinoidea; order Diadematoida; family Diadematidae; genus Diadema; species Diadema setosum. Next base: position 37,238,289 of record CM067067.1, read on the forward strand.
AAAAGCTATGGCAGCATTTGATGAATCTCAAGATTATGCTTATCAAAATCAATCTATCTGAACACTTCAAGATATTCAGAATGTTTTTCCAAATGTTCTTTCAGACCCTCTAGATTATAGACATAGTTGATCATGCTATTCACAGAACTGGATGATTGTACGCCATCGGTAATCTGTACGCCATTTAAGTACCAGATCACGTGTTCTGAGCCTAAGACTTTATCGGCTGTACAAACGGATGTAACTTCTTGGTTTGGTGTCAGCGGGCTTGGTACATTGAGAGTCACGCTGGTTCCACCTACATAAACCAATAAAGATAGAATAGAAACAGAATAATGCAACTCGATGTAAGTCAAACAATATTCACCTCATCTTGAATTCATCACTCCAGTTCATTTTCTCAGGAGCTGGCTATAATTACAGTATTCTGGTTGTACACACACACACACACACACATACACAAAGAAAACAATGAAGACATAAGCGACAAAACACTGTCTCGTGCGATTTTCTGTCTCTGATCTTTAAAGCGAGGTACAAAGGTATTTTTGAGGAACACATAGAAGAAAAATAATTATATAAGAATAATAGATGACGAGACTTCTGATAAAAAGATAGAGTCCGCTGTTAACTCATTCATGAATATTCATCTATGCATATGTACATGTATACGTATATAATGTATATATATATGTGATGTTCATATCTACCAATACAGTGGATGGTGATAGAAACTATCCCAAGTAGGGCTAATACTCGTCTTGTAGTCATCATTCCCAGACGCTGTTGAATCCTGTAGGTGAAAGATAAAAGGCAGAATAGAGAACGAGTATAAATATTCATCGACTGTAATAACAGTTTAAAAGGAATTGGCGAAAACACTCAGTATAAACTCTGTTAAAACCTAACGGAGTTAACAGAAATTTCTCGCTTTCCCTGCATTTGCAAAAGCAGAGGGGAAGCCAAACTTTATAGTTAACTTTCAACCTGACAAAAATGCCAAATCGAGTTATATAACGATAATGAGTAAGAGCAAAAATGTTTACGCTGTAATACGACGTTAAAGCTTCGGTAAGCTTGATGGCCTGATGTCCGCTCTCATTGTAGACCTTTTATTAGAGTGTGTGTGGAGACCATCGCACACTATTCCTGTATAAGATTCTTCCGCGTTTGCTGCTGTTGTTATAGTTCAATATATTTGTCCAACGCACATTACACATGGGGTAATATTGAATAGGATGTCATAGATTATCGTCCATTTCAGTATAAGCATGATATATAACAGACGTAGGAGCATTTTATTTTATCATACTTATAGTTGCGCCATGATGCAGTGATAATCATGTTCCATGGTATTGTGAAGTATGTCAGTTTGATACATGAATACGTGTTTACTGTGTGCTTGTAACAAAGACTAAACTGATGCCGTCAATACATCCTGGTTTCAAAATTCAACACGTCGTGTGTGTGACTGCTTCATACGCTGTCAACATGATAATAGTTGACCATCAAAGAACCATGCTGTGTGAAAGCAATAATGTGTGAACAGGTTATTTGTCATCAGAGCTGACTAATTTTAGAGCCGAATTAAGTGTCGCTTTTTGAGAAAGACCATGAAGTATCAGTACACTTGACTAATACTCTGTGATATTCTGCAGTAAGTGTCTCTGAAAGTTAGTCGAGACACACATTCGATACTGTATGGTCTATTTCGTCAATTAGCTCCAACTCCTCTTAGGGGCACACACATACATCACCATTATCATCACTTTTACAGTCACTCTATGCTCGTGTCTAACAATAAAATTGTCTCGTATTGCAAGGAGAAAGTTAGAATCTATGTGGTAGCTAGGATTAAGCGATGCAAATACATTATGAGAAGGACACATTTTCCTGCCATTTCTTCAATTTAATCACTCGTAAGCCCCCAAAATCAATTTCTTCTAGCCCAGTACCCGATGCTTTCTTTTCTTAATCGTCCAAAGTTGAAGATTTGTGAGCAAAACTGAAAGGCAACTCAGTTTTTATTCAGCTACAAAGCATAACATAGGAACCATGCAGATTAGAAAGAGAAAATTTAGGATCATTTGCAGTAATTTCATCGATAATCATTTTTAAAGGGGAGGAGATGGTGCCGTTAACAATATTATAGATAGAAGAGTACGTAATTAGAAGAAATCTGAAACATTTGACTTTCTAATATTTCCCACTTCATTACCATGCCGTCTCTGAAATTTCTCCAAATCAAATTTCTAAGATTTTTAATACAAGATTTTACCAGTAACGTAAAATGTTTTCGCACATAGAACCTGACCGAGACTTCCATTATTTTTTTTAAAGCAATAGATATTTTGCTTGATTTTCTTATACCACACAGGGAGAGCTGGTGTGAAATTTTATTTACAAATAACATTCAATTTCTTCATCTAATTTGGTTAATTTTTCACAAAGTGTATCGCTCTGCATACACCACATCCATACGAAATGAAATCAGCCATACTTCCTCTTTGGATTGAAACATCAAGTCATGATCGCATATCACAGAGCACATACAGCCATTGATTTCCGTCATATCATTATGATGCCATGTTATTCTTTCCTATTACCCAACAAGACACAGGAAACGGGTCGTGTTGACTTTGTCAGCAGACACGTTGTGAGAGAACAAAGAACTATAATTTGACACCACATTAATGAACCACTCTTCTCCCCGAAAGTTTCGAAATGTATTTCACCGAACTGCATTAACATTAACGAGCCGTGGTTTATATTTCCGCCCGAAGCAGTGCATACAATTTCCTCTTCGTGCCTAAGCGCAGTGTAGTCGAAAACAGTCGGAGAATGTATAGTAATAAACCTTTAGTCAGGGCTCGACACTAACGGTGGCCCGGGGTCACCAAAAACGCAAGTCGGGCCACCAAAAAAGGTCGGATGTTTGCCTTTGGGTCACCAAAAATAACAGTTAGTGTGGAGCCCTGCTTTAGTTATTCATGATCGATGCATGAATTACTTTCAAGGTAATGAATGAATACATACGTACGTTCCCTCACATGAGGAAATACATTTTTTGACAATTTTGGTACTTTGTGCAACCGCATGAATGATTAGAATTGATTTCTCTCTTTTTTTCGGAGGGGGGTTTAAATGGTTAAATGTATGTTGAAATAACTTATTTCTTATTTTGTTCTGAAACAGCTGATCATAATTATGTATTACGTTTGTTTGTAAATGTATGTGTATATTTGTGTCCTTATCAATTGTGTTGTAATGGTCCACTGTATTCTCTTTTTCCTTGTACTTACCTGCCTGTGGGCAGGTAGTAAACTAGGTTTGTTTATAACATACTTTGATTTGATTTGAAATAAAGTATGATTTATATCATTATATATAGGCATAGTTATATACAATGATAGCTTGATAGTTTGATAGATACTTTATTTTCTGCAGATCAACATACACAAAAGTTACATAATCATGAACATGTAGGAAATATACAAAGTAAATTCAACACAGAGTCGTTTGACTTGCGTAAACAACGATTTACATAAGTTACATAATCATGAACATGTAGGAAACATACAAAGTAAATTTGACACAGAGTCGTTTGACTTGCATAAACAACGATATGAAAGAAAATTAATGATATGATATACAATATGCATGTCTACGCAGCAGTGATTACAATAACAATTGTAGTTAAGAAACAATTATGCAGATGTATCAGTTCCCCTTCCCTTTTTGTCACATTCCTATTAATTTTCTAATGGTGCATGGCATACTTTACTGTATCCTTAAAGACACACAATAAGAGGTATGGCTGCCGTTTCTGCTCCGCCCTGATGCGTGGCGTACGGCCATGGGCACACATGCACACACACACATATACACACGCAAGCACACGCACACAATGCACAATAACTCACACGCACACACATACACTCACTCTCGGACTCACATCACCTTTTGGGTTTTTCGACGTATGAAGGATATCCTAATACTGTAGTTAATGTCTCAGAAAGTATTTTTCTTTATGTGTCTCCAGAATGCGCAAAAATTATTAACGTTTGGTAAATTCATCGTTTAAAGGGGAGGGCTAGTACCTGATCAGTGGGAATCAGTGTGAATGCTGGAGGATGATTATTTCAATCCTTGTGGGATTCATTTAAGAGTACATTATATATCTACTGTTGTATGAAAATTATTCGCCTCAGAACGGTCTCATATTCAAGTAATGTGCAGATTAATGCCCCGTCACTGACCAGGCACGCTGACATGGAAACATTAAACTGCACAGTACTTGAATATGAGACCGTTCTGAAGCAAATAATTTTCATACAACAGTAGATATATAATGTACTCGTAAATGAATCCCACATGGATTGGAACAATCATCCCTCAGCATTCCCACTGATTCCCACTGATCAGTTACTAGCCATCCCCTTTAAACCATACCAGATATAGGAGCACAGCACATCTTATTCGACACACACACACACACACACACACACACACACACACACACATACACACCAGCACTCACATGAAGATTGTTATACATAGTAATTATTATAACCTTTAGGGTTTCTATAAATATGAAAACTGATATTTAGTGTCTCCAAAAGATATCCATTTTGCGCCTTTTGCGTGTCTCCCAATAAGAAAAATTAGCAAAGTTCATTAATTTCATTGTATACCATACATACACACAATACGTATAACTCTATGACACACAAGCACACATACCAGCAATCACACGCACAAAACTTGTCATACACATTACTTTTTTGATTTTCCCGATAAATGACAGATATAGTAGTATTTTGTGTCTCCAAAAAGTCTCTTCTTCCCGCACTGGTTATACAAGTATATTAAAGAGACACGTCTCCTTTCATTGCTCACAGAATAACAAAACGCAAAGAAGGCAAAAACTGACGACGACGTATCTTTATTCAAAAATAATCGGATGGTTTCTGAAGAAATACGTAGTGTTGAGATGAAGTTGGGTTCCAGATGTTTCTTAATACGGGTGGTACTGGGATTAATGCGAAGTATTCTTTTAATTTAAAAAGATCATGACATTGTTTTAAGGGAAGATATGCATGCAGGATAAAAACATCACACACTAAAAACAAAAATGAAAATGAACACCAGTGATATCATTATGAAATAACTACTGCAAAGCCTTGTTTCCATAAAGACAAGACATCATCTCTTGAGTAATGTCACGTCAAATTACATCATGTAAGTTTAGCAGCCTACTGTTCCTTCCATTTTACTTCAGTTCACGTCGGTTCAGTTTTATTTCTACATTCCATTCTATACCATATAATACAATTTAAGAAATTGTCATCATTTTCGTATAAATTCTATGCATAAACATTATATGCATTACAATAGAAGGAAAACGTAAGAAGAGATGTACAATGTAAAGCAATATGATTTTGAAGGTACACTAGCAGGTGACACTCTTTGAATAAGGTTTTGTAAAAAGAATTGGAAGTGCAGAGGATCGTCTACATTAGCAGAACTTGAATGGAAAGATGGGCCCAGGTGATGTTTCAACGTAAAATAAACTTTCACAAAGAACAGTATAAATCTTGCCACTCACTGAGTGTATGAATAGCAAGCAAACAGCAATTGTTTGAAAGTTCGCGGGAGATCATAAATGTTTCATAACAATATCATAATTATCAGGGGGATTGTACATGGAATCACTAAAATGTATAAGATTTATTGATTATATTACATAAATTAGATTAACAACTGTTGTGTTACGTTCTTTCCTCGTTTACTTCTGCTTTCAAAGCATACTAGTCATCTCTTCCAATGACGTAGAAATCGTTGCTAGGCAATAACTCTATTTCGGAAACTGTGGATGAGTAATTTGACAACTAGGTTACACACAAAGTACAGAAATATGATTCTTCAATCGGAGGAAACATTGTTGTCATACGTCCAAAACTTTCCCTCATGTTGACCTTCGTAGTGTTGCATACCTGCAAAAAGAATTTCCATAAAGGTTCTAGTAATCGTTACCAAAGAAATTTAGACAGGACAAGGTGTCAATGAAAAAACCAAACAAACAGACGGACAAGTATTGTAGACAGCACAGTGTGTTGTAGATAAAACCAACTCTTACGATATATAAAAGAAAGTTGTAGCAACTGTCAAAGCATATTATCAGAAGAACTTCTGCCAAATTCGAGTGTAGCACAAGGATGGTAGAGAACACACAGTGGGAATGGGAAATTATAATGAATCAGGAAAAGGAAAGATATAGTGTATTCATCAGCTTCTTATGCATGGATGAACATTGGAATAAAAACGATGGAATATATATAAAGCAACATGTGAACCTCGGCGTGTTCATCAAAAATAATTGTCTCAATACGTTTACCAAGTTTACATAGAACACAGCATGTCAAACATACAAGTGTATTTTTTTCCGATGAAAATTGATATTCTCATTTCTTTTCATAAACGATTTCATCTTGGGTTTCTTATCAAGTAGGCCTGCTTGCGCACTGGTATGGTAATATTATGATGATGATAACGATGATATTAATGATTGTATTGACAATAATGATGATGATGATAAACAAAGCTTGTAAATTGCATAACACATCAGAAAAGAAGAGAAAAAATTAAAGCATATGATATACGATATTTCAATAGCACCGAGTTTCGTGTTTACATAATGTGGTAACAGGTAATAATTGAATATGCTAGAACATGCCACTTCTTGGCATATGAATGATTATACTCACCTCAATCAGTAGACAATCTTTCTCTTCATGAGGACAGTGAGACAGGTGATGATGGAGAGGACGAAAATGGCGATGAGAAGAACGTATGTGGTCGACGACTTCTGAAGGAACCCCTGTTGAGGGCTAGCTATGGGACCCCCTGTCAATAAAGCATCAATGGACAATGCATAAGAAACAGCGTTTGAAACTTCCTCGTTTATTTTCCCTTCATCTCCTGTCAGTTGTGTGTGTTTAGAAACTCGTTTTTAGCTTGTAGTTGTTTTGTTTGTTTGTCTGTTAATTTGTTTATCTTTTCTTACTGCAGAACGAGATACCTCTAACTTAAATGCTGTATAGGTATAATTTGCTGCGAAGAACGCACGGACACATTTTTCGCAAAGACATTTTCGTCGATTTCAGTCTTTTCCGAGGAAAGCGCTATATTCAAACAGGGAAAACGTTATAATTGCATACCATACCTATGAAGAAAAATATGGAATAAATCAGAAGCTGTTGCATAATTCAAGAAGATTTGGCACTTAAAAGATAACCTTGAACACACACGTCTTATTCCGTACTGCCTGAAGTAATTAGGAGATTCCTGATCCCCAAAGGACACACAACTTGGAAAGAAGAGACAAGATTAAGCAGGGGTACTTTCCTGCGATCATAGAATGGGATCACGCTTAGGCTCATATACGCACTATATGCCTTGCTTCAGGAATGATAGCTTTTGTTTCTTTAAAGGACCTAATCAATGCAAATGCATGTTGACTCGTGTTAATTTTATGATACTCTGATCATCACGTATGAGGCTGAAAGACTGTCTAGAAATGTGCCAAAGTCATGTGGCTAAAAGACTGTCTAGATAGTATGTGCAAAAGTAATATTCTATATTTTTTTCTGATATACTTCTCTTCAGATTACTTGGAACAGCCCACAAAGAAAAAAAAAAGCTCACGAACCAAGATTCTGCCGAAGACACAAATTGTCAAGCACTGCTATATTTCCTACTATGATGACCAAAAGACACAATTGGAATGCACATTCCCTAAAAATTGAGCAAAATTTAGCAAAACAATGTCATTTTAATCGTATTTGTCATTTCTTTTTCACGTACCGGGAGGTATTTTTGTCCGGCAATGTTTCATCCAGGACAACGTATCTCCAATTCCGTTGGTGGCAGAACATGTGACATTGATGCAGTTATCGGGAAGTGGGGACAGGATCGCTGAGGCACAGCTGGAGGAGGACAAGGTGTCGTTATCAGCTGTAATGGTGTATGTGTGGAGATGTGGGTAAGGCTGGTCAGAGAGGTCAACATGACAGGTGATGATTAGAGTTACCAGGTTCCATTCACCTCTGATTTCAGTCGTTTCGATTCTCAGGATGTTTCCAACAGGTTGTTCGGGGACTGGTTCTACAATGAGATCGAGAGATGACAAAATAGAAGGACTAAACATGAGTAACCTGAAGGCTCCTATTCCTAAAGTCAAGAACAATACTGAAAGTGACATTAAACATGAGTTTGGGGCCTATCTCAATGGAGCAGACTTCGCTGTGACTTGTGCAAATATATTTAAAGACCAAGAATTGGCATGCACTCTCGCCAATAAGGCGACTCGATCCAGGAAGCGTCCGAGACGTCTCAGATAAGATGACAACTTCTTAACCTGGACGTTGCGGAGACATCATAGTGAGGTCATCGCGAGGTCTCCGAGACGTCCTCTCAGTTGCGAGACATCTTGGCGACGTCTCCGGTTCATGGGTCTCAACAACGTCGCGGAGACATCCCAGAGACCTCGCGGACAAAATTAGTCTGAGCGACCAGACTGTGACTAAGGAGATTTCGAGGATACGTTGCAGGGACGTCTCTAAGACCAGCTGAAGATTGGAAAGGCCCTCCCCAAAAAAAGAACAAGTTTCATTCTCTCGTGACTTCCCAGAGACCAGGTTATAATCTCCAGGAGACGTCTCCGCGACTAGCGAGACTCGAGTCGTCACAAGTTCGGCACCTAGTCCCCTAGCAAATGAGACGCTCACTTTTATCTGCAGTTTTGACTTTGATTGTCGGGATATCCTGTGTTCACACAGCGCGTGGACGTTCGTTTACTTTTCTTGTCAGTGCTAACACGACATTGTCATACTGCCAACACCCTGACTTCACTTTATTACATATATTATCCCTATCCCATCTAAATTCTGAAGTTTGCAGAACCGCTGTTGATCAGACGTGGTTATTACGGTGAACCTTCTACGGAATCACAAGAACAATAGATGCTGAAGACTATAATTCCTTTCACCTTGGGAAGAGAGTCATAAACGAAGAAAGAAAACATTTTTTACATTTCGTATTACCGTTTTCTAAAGCTCCACTGTTCGTTAACTATGCTTTGTTGTTAGATTTACCTGGCTGTGAGGGACAGTATGTCTTGGTCGCTTCAGTCTCTCCGTATTCATTTATACCAGTACACACGACATCGATGCACGTGTTGGGTTGAGGGTCAATCGTCACCGTCGGAGAAGCTGAATCGGAAATGATGCTCTCGTCGACTGCAATGAGGTACGTGTTGATTGGTGGAAATGGTTGGTCTTCTGGATCCACGTGGCAAGTAATAATGAGGCTTGGTTCGTCATCATCATCCTCTTGAGTCTCAAACTCTACGCTGATGATTCCTTCTGCTGGCTTATCTGTTAGATATGATTGTTTGTTATGTATTGATCAATGTCCAAACCGGTACCCGGTCACCAATGGGAAATTATGTTCGAAGTAACTTCATGTGATTGACTTTGTTGGCCGGAAGGGGAGTCAGATACGATCTTTTAAAAAAGAAAAAAAGAAAACAAAATGTTCAAAATTTGTAGGACGTTATCTTTGACTGCAAAATATTCAAGCACGAGTTAAATAAAACAAGAGCAGCCGTTTACCAACGGTATAGCTGCAACTGGCAACAGGGTATGCAGTGTCAGTATCATTTTAGGTGGTTATGCATGTGGCTTCGATAATGGGAACTCATGGTTGAGAAAGGTATCTAACAATTAAGGATATGCTTTACCGAGCATGGAATATTTGTGATTTCACACATGTTAACATCGATGAGAGCGTGAATGAAAACGTGTACTCTTCAAGAGTTCGCCCGACTACGACGGACTGATAAGAACGAATACCTATGTGATAAAATCTCAGCAAAGAATGCTGCATCATTTACATAATTCACAAGTTAGACCAACACTAATTACCTCGAGGGCAGTGTCTTCGCGTCGCTGAGGTCGTTCCAATCCCGTTCGTCGCGGAGCACGTGAGTTCGATGCAGGCGTTGGGGCGTGGTGAGAGGATGGCTGAGGCGCTGCTTGACGACGATAGAGTTGTATTCTCAGTCCCGATGGTGTAGGTGTGGAGATACGGAGACGGCTGATCAGTGAAGTTCACGTGACAGGAGATGACCAGATTAACCAGGTTATCCTCGCCTTTAATCTCTACAGCATCGATGGATAAGATGTTCTCTCCTGGGAGTGTATCGGGACTTGGAGTGATACATGGAGTGATTGACCGGACGGGAGATGGAGTTTCACCACCTGTTGAATTATTTAAGTGTAATCGCACATTATAAGTTTTCAACAGATAAACTTCACAACCTATTCCAAGTGTAATGTTCGATTTAAAAAAAAATGGTTAATGTAAATATGAAATCAACAATACACATGCATATGTGTAATATATGACTATGCAGTAATGATAGGTCTACTGCCATTGGAATATTATGTTCTAGATGTATATACCATAGATTCATGTATATACTGATATCAAATCTGACAGATTTACCTACAACCTCCAGAGTAGCAGAGCGCACAACACCGTACACATGACACTGAAGTATATCGCCGTTGTTGGCTGTCGTTGGGGTGAATGTCAACTCGCTGCGTATGTCGTAGTAAGACCAACGATCAACTCCATAACTCAAGTCTCCGTTCCTAAATATTGCGGCCGCAGCTTCCGCATCTCCTGCAATTGGGGGGGGGGGGGGAACGTTGTGATCAATGAAACGCACATTGGTAATTTATGATGTCATTCACGAGCTCAAGCCCTTTCTGCTCAGTATTACAAAATATGAATTTTTGATATTTCCGTTTATCGCACATGCGCCTTTAATGCAATCAGTGTAAATGTTATATTTCTTATACAATCCCTAGATTGAAATAATATCATATAAATGAATAAATGAATGATATTTATATGTATATCATATCTAGTCATAAATAAGGGGAAAGGGAAAGATTTTATGCTTTTTTTTGTGCACAGGACAAGGTTAGAATGCTACAACACGTGGTCGTAAATTTATGTTTCGCTAGTCACACCTTCAAACTTTCGTAAAATTTTCATCAGAATACAGTAAAATTTCCACTACCCTGTTCCTCTAATTCTTATGGTTCTATTCAAACAAACTTAATTTTTAGGGCGAACGTCCCCCTTGTTAAAAATCAGCGGACGTTCTGCTGACTTCTGGTCATGATTAATCCATCCGTTAAAAAATAGCATTATTTTAATCCATTGTAATTTAAGTGTGAGTACATAACCCTCTGAACTGCATTGGGAAAAACTCCTTGTGTGAGAGTAATCGTAGGCCCTAATATAAAGTGTTAATGTCACTTGTGGGAAGGTCGAAAACAATCACGATTGAAATATTGAAAGGTCTGTCAATTCTGTAACAATTTCTCACTTTATGAAGATCTAACCTAATAAGACCAATTACAATGTCAATTGAAGCAGTTCAAATTAGATAAACTTTAAGTATCAAGAACTGAAATATCAACATGGCATCGATCAATCGTACTTGATGTATTACTGATTACAACCAAAATATCACATGCGAAATGGTATAGTTTATGACAATGCTCCAATTACGATTTAACAGTGTGATATTTCAGATGATCACAGTTGATGAGACTTATGTGAACAAAAAGTTCCAACTGGCAAAAACCAAAAAAGAAAACAACACTATTAATATAAATAAAAACAACAAGCAAAGATTTTATACATAGAATTGACTCACGTTCTCCATCACATCGTACGCCTACGTCCTTGCTGTGTCCACAACCGGTCAAATCAGCGCATCCCCACGGCAATCGACCGCACTCTGAAAGGGAGTTTTTATCTGCCGTAGGACAGTGAAAAGCATCGTCTAACCAAACAGGGCCCGATCCTTCTCCGAAGTAGGCATTAGAATGGACCGATGCAGCCCCCGAGTACCCAAGCTGTCTACACACAGCGTGAGCTGCGTTCATATTCCAACCGTTGCCACACGCCGTGCCCCAGACCCCATCACACAATATCTCCACTCGCCCTTCATGTTCGTCAACTCCTCCGGCAAGTCTCACTAAAACATGTGTGGAAAAACAGGCGGAAACTGAGTAGAGTTTCAGATTCTATGACCCAACTGAAAGTGAGTTATCATCATATAATGGACGACCGGCTATGGTACTATATACAAAATTCAAAACGCATTCTACGCATTCTCGGCTCACATTCTGAAATCTACAAAATTATGATTCTACAATGTTTATATTCAGAATTACTTATATTGTGTAACCAGAAATCGTTAGAATTTTGAATCATATTCGTATCAACAAGACTACCGAAATTTTTACAAATGATATCAAAATGAATCTATCGAGAAAACTGGTTCACAATAACAAACAGTGGATGCTAAATCAAATCTTGAAATTTACTTTCTTTAAATAACATCGCTATGGACGACACTTTTAAGGAAACCACGTTACAGTGGGGCTGGGATGACATGGATAAAAAAATTCTCAACAACGGAAAGAATGTCATCTAATGGAATGAAGTGTGATCCGATGAAACCTGATGTCAAAGTGTGGGCCCAGGCCAATCTGGATATGCTAAATTATCCGAGTAGATTAAATAAAAGCTTCATGCACCCTGACAAAGGAAAGCCTGAAGCTGTAGAATGTGAGGTGTTGAAATAACTTCCCTAAAATTAACATTATTTTAATCTCATCATTACCTCAATAAGTAAAGAAAAAAACACAAGTTAATATCTTACCCTTTTAGCTTGTATTACCTCGTGCTCTGTAGCGTGAATTGATGAAAGGGATGGAGTATCAATAGATATGCAAACACACGATCAGAACTTTCATGGACTGAGAAACGCGCAAAGATCTGTGATCTACCCATTCGCTTGTGTGTTAGTTCGGGTTAGCAGGAACGAATCCACATTTTTCGCTGATACTCACCGGTTCTACCATCGCAGGGCCGCGAGCAGTGACTTCCTCGGAATGTGTAGGTATAGAAACCTAAGTTTGCCGCTGAGCAACTGTTGCCATCTGAACAGTCACTGTTTTTAATTCCCAGTTGTTTTATCTATTTCGGCTAAAAAATGATATGGCAAAAAGATCATATATTCATCCAGAAGGTTTCAGCTTTATCCTCCGGGAATTGATATGTCACATTACAACCTCGCTTTCGTTTTACTACATTTTCCTCTATGATTATGAGGGATTATTTAACATAGGAACATATTGTGGGAATATTTTCACTTCCGTCGTCGATATCTAAAAACAGACAAAATGTCAAATTTAAATGAAGACGAAAGTCAGAGGTCAACATTTTGTGCAATGCGCTAAACTCTCACAGGTCAATGCTGTTGAGGAAATGTGTCTTAAACGTAATGAGGTACGTCATCGATGAATTATTTTCATTTAGATTGATAAAAAGTTCATCAGTATGATTGAAATGACTGAAGGTGTGTGTCCAATTCGTCTTGAAAGTTCGCGGTGATATCACTGAAAGGCATCGGCAATATCGCCTTCATTCAGAAAATAGATAAAACTATCCTGCTATGCTTTGCAGTTCCACAGAATGAGTAGTGCTAGGATTTTGAATTGAGACATGGCTTACACGTAAACCTATGAGATTACAGGGCAGGAAAACACCTCCTCATTTTGAATAGATTTATTCTGTTAAATGATTCCCAATAGTTTTTACCCGACTTGAGGTGTAAGAATTACAAAATAGATGATATCATCTTTCTCTCATACATTTTGAAATCCTAAAAGTCTTAAATGAAAAGATTTACCGGCGTCGCTAGGTAGCTTTAGAGAGCACGCTGATACGAGAACATTGTCTTCTTTTTGCTCCGTGTTGAATATATGATGATATTTGTCCTTTGTTAACATGACTTTCAAGACAGAGTTTATGTGTTTTTGTAAGCTCAAACACGTCGGTATTTCATCTTTTACAACTATAGAGTAGAATAGTAGTATTTACTTGTTTGCTTGTACGAACAGAACAAGATATCATAGAAAAAGGTTACGAACCTGTCAAATATTACTGAAAACAAATCATTCAACGGTACTGCGTGGAGATTGACCACAATAAAGGCATAAAAATATGAGATATTTCATTGTTTTCAGCTTCTCAGAGATTAATTTCATATCAACGACTCTTTGATAAGGACGCTTGCCTAAATCGCTCAGGGTTATTGTACTTACTAAGCACCTGATGTCTACTTTGCTTAACCATAATAACGAAATCACGCCCGGTATTCGTGCGTAACTTACGGACAGCATCTCGTAACGTTAAAGCATGACGAAAAACTTTGAGTTCTAAACGGTGATCAAGTCCGGTTTATTTCTCACACAAACAGTTTATGTCGATGGTTGTCGTCTTTATTGTGTCTCAATGTCTCCTTTATCTGAAATGATGATTGGGAGGCGATTATGATAAAAACAAAAATTTCTCCATTCCATTCTAGGAACCCGTAGGTAGACCGATGTTCCTGAGAGCTTTTCAGTCTTCTAACTCCCGACTAAACTTTGGCTGCATGTCATGTAAAATCTGAAGATTTAACAACAATTTTTAGTGATGCCAACCTCAATTCTTTTACAAAGGTAATCCTATATGTGTACCGTACTCTCTGCAGCACTATGAGATGAAATGCGTGTTCGTTGCATGAATAGGAGACACATTATGCCACCTTCTACTGGCGTGAGGTCAAAGTTAATTTCCGTCTCATTTTGTTCTTCCGTAACAAATTATCGAATTAACGAAGAAAAGATTATCTTAACATGTTTCGTATGCAGTTCACTAATTAGTGACGATGCTTTTTATTTGAAGTCTTGAATCCTGTACCAAGCAACATGCTTCCATATGTATGAAGCTCATGTTCTGAAGCTGAGATCGAAAATACTAAGACATATCTCGCCTTGGCATGGGCGATTCTTCTGCGAGTAATTATTCAGTGCAATGATGGACACATAGAGACTACATAAAGTGGAAGGAAGAAAAATCAGTCCATAGTGTACCGAAAAGGATTACATTTTTAGTGCTTCAAGGTTTTCATGTCGAGTGAACATTATGATTTGTGTAAGTTTGGTTGTAGACGGAAAGTAAGTGGAAAATGTAGTCGACTTTATTCCTATATTGAATTGACATCGTCCCATCTATAACTGCATAGAGATTCCGATGAGGGAACGGAAAATTTCTGCCTTCGAAGCTTTTTCCTGAGATCGAGGGAGAGAGCCTAAAATTTTCGTGTTTTCTGGTTTAACGACGTAAAACTATGTTCAGATATGCAAGAATTATCTTGTCAGGGATATCTCCGAAAAATTTCATGCATTTCCGAGCAATACTGTTCCGTCGCAGTACGGGAAATTCGATTTGAAAAAGTGAGGTGATGTATCTAGGTGAGAGTTCACTTCCGTCACACTAAACTGCGCATCGTAATGACCCAATGTTTTGAATCGGAAAAGGATCGGATATTCCATCGTTATGAATCATCGCCTTCGGTTAGGGTATCCCAGATATTATCGATGGTATGGAGCGAAGGATTAAGGTTGTCAATTGTTGAATGCATTTGTTTTGCTCCATGTGGAGATTCATACAAGTTTTTCAATATTTTGTTTGTTTTTGTTTTTTGGTTTGTTTGTTTTTTTTTTTTGTTTTTTTTTTGGGGGGGGGGGGTTCTAAGCGATGACCTGCGTCCCATTCACAGTTTTAAAATCATTGGTGTTACAAATCTTTAACATTAGAAGAAATAAAATTAACATCACAAGTTTTTAAGGGGATATTTTCTCATCACATTAAAAAAAAAAAAAAAAGATCATGATGGTACTTGAACAAAGGTAAAGTCTAACTCTTCCCGGCTGGTAAGGACTGATACAGCTGAAATATGAGATTTGTCATTTCTGCCTATGAAATTAATAAGAAATTGTGAGAGCATGACATGGTCAATTTGCTGAGTTGAATATTCACAAGGTCTGGTCAAGAAATATTTTCCGAAAAAAATGTAACATTTTAAAAAGTCCAAAATCTTCCATAGTATTTTCTTATCTGAATTTTGCTATTTTTGTAGCGTTCTGGAAGAAGTATTTTTCCCTTTCTTTGAAGATTTTTTTTTTTAATTATTTGGATAGATTTCGTCTTTAATGTATATTTTACCTGCAATGCTTCCTAAGTTTGTAGGGCCTGCCGTATTTCATCAAAAGAGATTGTCGTCAACAAAGCAGATCAGTCTTTTCTATTCATTGAATCCAAGATGTCAAACAGTTTGCCATATTTTTCGTTTTGTTTCTAGTTTCATAAATGCAATAAACAAAAGGTCAAATTTCCACCCGTTTAGGTAAAAGATCGTTTGTATTTGAAACAACAGATCAAATCGATGCAGTTGTTATTACTTTGTAACCGGCAATGCGATCTGAATTGATTTGGCATGACACATTACCTTGTACGAGATTTCCCTAAAATCATTCCACTTACCCACAGCACGGTGCTAACTTAGATAGGGTTGATTGGTCTAGTGTTTATGATGATGATATAAATGTATTGTTTGAGAATTTTTCAGGGATAATTAATAGATATTCAGATGAATATATTCCCAGATTAAAAGAAAAGTCATTAATTATAGAACTTCCGCCAAATTACCATGGATTACAAAATCTCTTCTTCGTTCAATGAATAGGAAAAATAGGTTATATTATAAATTCAAAATGAAAAAAAAAATAGAAGTCAAGAAATAAATACACTTCGTATAAAAATATTTTAACGAAGATTGAACGGTTGGAAAAGAGAAAATATTATATGTTTCAGTTAGAAAAATATAAACATGATATAAAAAAATACATGGAAGGTGTTGAAGCAGGCTATGAATATATCAAAAAAGAAATCAGAAATCACAAAAATAAGACATGATCATAAAGTTTTTGAAGATCCCAATGATATAGTCAATATTCTTAACTCTTATTTTTCAATCACTGGAGAGAATTTGGCAGAAAAAATACCGCAGTCAAATATACATATTTTTTTTTAATTCTTATGTCAATACAATTCAAGTTCTATTTTTTTTCCCAACAACAAAATATGAAACAATAGATATTGTTATCGCAATGAATAGCAAGCGAAGTGCCGGTTATGACGGTATCAGTAATTTTATTCTAAAGGGAATTATATCTTCAATTGCTGACCCACTTTCATATATTTTCAATAAATCCTTATCAGGTGGTGTTTTTCCTGATTTTATGAAAATAGCGAAGGTTTTCCCTTTATTCAAAAAAGGAGATGATTCTAATATATGTAATTATAGACCTATTTCTTTGCTTTCATCTTCATCTAGAATATTGGAAAAATTGATATTTACAAGAACAAATAATTTTCTGAATTTGCATAATGTTTTTACAAATTCTCAATTTGGGTTTCGTCAGAAAAGTAGCACCATCCATGCTCTTTTAAAGTTTATTGACCATACTGTTGATAATCATTCTCATCTTATTGGTATCTTCCTGGACTTCTCCAAGGCCTTCGATACAATTAATCATGAAATATTACTTTATAAACAGTCTCATTATGGAATACGTGGGAAGGCCTTGGAGTGGTTCAAGAGTTACCTACAAAACCGAAAACAATATGTCTTTCTGAACGAGTACAGCTCGAGTTTAGAATTCATTAAATGTGGCGTCCTACAGGGTAATTGATTAGGACCTTTACTTTTTATCATTTATATTAATGACTTTTGCAGATCATCTGACATACGCTCATTTATACTTTTTGCTGACTATTCAAATATTTTCTTTTCCCACGAAAATCCAGATACTCTTGTACGCATCGTTAATTCCAAATTGAAAAAAGTAACTCAGTGGATAAGAGCTAATAAATTATCACTTAATCTCCAGAAAACTAAGTATATGCTTTTTAGTAATTCTTTAGAAGATTTAGGCACAGGTATTGCTTTAGATGACACTTTGTTACAGCGAGTTTCTCGTATAAAATTCCTTGGTATCACAGTGGACGATAAACTTTCGTGGAGGCCGCATATTACAAACATTAGTACAATAATTTCACGCAATATTGGTATTACTAATAGACTCAATTTTCATATTCCATTGTCCTCTTTGTTGACGTTGTATTTTCTCTAATTTTACTTATCTTAATTACGGACTCCTAGAGTGGGGTAGCGCCCATCAAAATTTACTAGATAAACTACTGTTATTACAAAAAAAAAGGTTATTCGTATTATTTGTGGCGTCCCGCCACGTTCCCATACAGAGCCATTATTTACCAAATATAAGATTTTCAACTTGGTCAGTTTATGTTTAATTACAATGTAAATGCACTTCCCAGTATTTTCAATTCAATGTTCCCACGGAACCAGTCTTTTCATGATTATCCCACTAGACAATCTAATGAGTTTCATTTACCCCTCCTGAGAACTTTATTGGCTCAGAATAAATTTATATACACCGGTCCTAGATTTTGGAACTCACTGAGCTGTGAAATAAAAAATTCCCTATCTTTGTATTCTTTTAAGCTCAAGTTGAAATCTTTTCTATTAAATCCTCTCTGATACGTTTTTTTTCCTTAGCTATAGGTTTAGTCAACCTCATGGTTTATCATCCACCCACCAATCATTCAATCACTGAATTCATTATTACGTAAAGAAGTAGCCATCACAATCCTTGCACAGCTGCTTGCAGCGCCAACTCTATGAAGCACATTCTCTACCATCCCCTGTTCCATTTCCCTTGTTCAGCGTGTAGGCATTCTCTATTTTTCTTTCTTTCCTTCTATACTTTTCATCTATTCTGGCAAGTTGTGTCATGTTGTTGTGTTTCTTCTGTTTTGTCCCGTCCTGTCGTATATCATATTTGTCACAAGTGTTTGTAAATAAGTAATTCATAAGTTTTATGAGTGGTTCACAATCTACAAGCTTTGCTTTTTAGTGCTACTCTCTATACTTTTTTCCTTTTTTTCAACTGAAGCATGACTTTGTACTATTTCTTTTGTTGCCAGTATGCGCTCTTATGTTTATCGAATTATTCATTGCAAAGGCAAATGTTTTTGTATATGATGTAATACCTGATTTATCTTGTGTTATGTTTTTGATGAAAGAAAAAAAAAGAAGAATGAAAATAAATGAACTGAATTGAATTGAAATTGAATAAATGATAAAAGGAAGTCAATGTCACATACAGGTTTTCATCAATACACATTCATGTATGGTTATTCAAACAGCACTGAATATAGAGTTTGCCAAAATACAATAGGAAGTAAACGTCACTTACTGAATTTTACGAATGAACATGTAAGGATGAAATTATGTTTTTGTTTTTCATTAATAGATCAAGAGAAATAAACTTATTTGGTGGAGTTAATTTTTCATGGTTTACTGTGGTTGTTTTTAAGTGAGTTCGCACATGTGTGTGCGTATTTATTATTATGAGGAGGGGAGGTGTATTGTCTTGTTTTGGTGTGAGTTCGTTGTTGTTGTTGTTTTTTTTTTCTCATCGAGGGTTGTCAACAGAAGGAAAGGGGTTGAACAGGTTAAAGACCTATCCACGATAAGCCCCAAACTTCACTGAAATGAAAAAAAAAAAAACACAATTGAACATTTAACAGTAGATTAAACATTTGAAACAGTCGACAAATCAGTTATTAGCACATTTTGAGCAGTAAGATTAAAGGAAAGGGAGTGGGCAATGTCCACTATAACAAAGGCATAATTTACCATTTGCAGATGAAACGAAAACTCAGCATTAGTGCTTTCAAATACAGTAGTTTTAAAATGTGGGTTAGGGATAGAAACAACCACTGTAGAAATATGAATCAGTAAAATCGATGATAAGTCTTGTTAAATATAAAACAGGTGAACAATAGTTATAATAAAATTTTGCAGTCTAAACCGTCTACAATTACCTTCTACCGAGAAAAATACTGATATCTCCTAACATTTTAGGCTTTATTGGGAACATTTTATACAGTAGGATTTTTGTGATACAACAGACCTACGCATATGCATCAAATATGATATCTTGAACATTTTTTTTTTAATGCTCCCACAGGTAAACAGGACTTTAATGATTGCATTATAAAAGTATTTTGGCAAATGTAAGAAAAAAGTTAAACAGAAAGTTAAAATTTGACAATTACCTTCTTCTAAGAAATCTACACTGATTCAGGGTAATTCGTGCCATTGATTTTGTCCTTCTCATGTACATATTGCGTTCAATTTCTCCAATTCTGTCTTATTTCATCCAGCTTGAATGTCCGTGTGAAGGAACTCCCACTCGTCATCTGACGTCACAAGTTTGAAGGATGATGTGACATTATGGGCAAGGTGCCAGGAAGAAGAAGGCGTGAAGACTGGCAGAAAATGATATCAAAATCCACTAAGATTTTCAAGAATATCTTGAAAATACCAAAAACTATGGCAGCACTTTTAGTAATCTAAGATTATTCTTATCAAAATCAATCTATCTGAACAATTCAAAATATTCAATATGTTTTTCCAAATTTTCTTTCTGACCCTCTAGGTAATAGTAGTAGTTGATCATGCTATCTACAGTACTGGTTGTCTGTACGCCATTGGTAATCTGTACGCCATTTAGGTACCAGATCACGTGTTCTGAGCCAAAGACTTTATCGGCTGTACAGATGGTTGTAATTTCCTGGTCTGGTGTCAGCGGGCTTGGTACATTGAGAGTCACGCTGGTTCCACCTACATAAACCAAAAAAGATAAAACGCAGACAGAATAATGAGGCTGAATGGACGTCTTGTCTTCTTGTTTATTTCTCAGATCTATACAACGTTTTTTTTTTTCATCTTTTTGGGCGGTTTGCTGTCTTGCTGAAGTACGAGGCATTTTTTAAAACAAAGATGATTACATAAGAATAATAGATGATAAGACTACTGATAAAAAGCCCACTGTTAACTCATTATGAAATATATATATATATATATATATATATATATATATGTTTCCTTTTCACAGCTGAGTTGGCTGTGGAATTTTTAAAAACAATATAAATTTATGTTAAATATTTTTGTACATTTGTGCATGTATGCATGGATATGTAAATGTACAAATGCATATAAATGTCCATGTATACGTACACGTATGATGTTCATATCTTACCAATACAATGAATGGCGATAGAAACTATCCCAAGAAGGGCTAATACTCGTCTTGCAGTCATCATTCTCGGACGCTGTTGAATCCTGTAAATAAAGATAAATGGCAGAATAGAGAACAAATATGAATATTTATCAACTGTAATAACAGTTTCAAGGGAATTATCGAGAACACTCAGCATAAACCATAATAAGCTTGTAAGCACAAGTCTGTAACAAATTTTTTTTCGATTTCGTTGCATTTGCTAAAGCAGAGCGGGAGCCAAACCTTATTGTTAACCTGAAAAAAAAAAAGCCAAATAAATAAATAACGACAATGGATAAGAGCGAGAATGCTTACGCTGCAATACGACGTTAAAGCTTTGGTAAGCTTGATGGCCTGATGTCCGTTTTCTCTGTCGACTTTCTATTAGAGTGCGTGTGCAGACTATTCGACCATCTCACACTATTCCTGCATAAAATTCTTCCGCGTTTGCTGCTGTTAAATATATTAAAATGCTATTAAAATATTAGTCCAACGCACACTACACATTGAGGAAATATTAGTATGTCATAGATTTTCTTCCTTTTCAGTATGAACGTGATTTTCCGAGCTCTTTATGAACAATATACATAACTGTATGTATAGGAATATTCTATTTTATAGTTGCGTCATGATGCAATGATAATAATGTTCCATGGTATTGTGATGAATGTCAGTTGATACGTGAAGCCTTGTTTCCTGCTTGCTTGTAACAAAGACTAAACTGATTTCATCAATACATCCTGGTTTCAAAATCTAACACGACGTGTATAATTTCTTGCTACACTGTCAACATGATAACAGTTGACCATCAAAGAGCCATACTGTGTGAAAACAATGACTTGTGAATAGTCTACTTCTCATGAGAGATGACTAAGTTTTTTACGCAAATTAGGAGTTATTTTATGAAAAAGACCATAAACTATCAGAACACTTAACTAATACTCTGTGATATTTTGTAACACTGTCTCTAAAGGTTAGTTCAGACACACATTTGACATTGAATGTATGACCTATTTCATTATAGGCAACTCCAACTCCTCTTGGGTGCACACACACATACTTACACACACACACACACACACACACACACCACCACCACCATCACCACTACTATCAATTTTACAGATCACTCTATTCTCGTGTTAAACAATAAATTTGTCTTGTATTGCAAGGGGAAGTTTGAATCTATATGGTAACTAGGATTGTACGATACAAACACAATATAACAAAGGACACATTTTCCTGCTATTTCTTCGACTAAATCTCTCGTCTAATAGAAGATGCTAAATAGACCATGTAGACTAAAATCAGGAAAATTAATTTCTTACAGCATAGTACCCAATGTCTGGCATTTAATGTGACGGGTTCCCCCTCTTTTGTCATTTGAAGTTAATTTGTAAGCACAACCCAAAGAAAACGAAAATTGTAATCAGCTACAAAACATAGAATACAGGCTATCCGGAAGAGAAAATTTTGGATCGTTGCATAAACCCATATAGACAATGATTCTGAAAATGAAGAGGTGGCGTCATAACCAATCATATTGACACTATTCTTTTTTTAACGTGTCATGTACAATCCCATGGGAGAGTGCTAAAGATATACAATCTTATATCCTATATGCAATGTGTATGTGTGATGTGGAGAAATAATATAATTCTTTTTTTATAATGGCTACTACTAAATGACTGATCACTTCAGTGCTTATTTACGTCGATGTAGGGCATTTTGTCAATCAGCTGCAATAAGTACACATCTCGTTTAATAAGCAAAATCATTTGATATTGGTAAAACTCCTCACCTTATATTTGCTATGCTGTCTAATTTTCGAATTGTTGAAATCACTGGTATTAAATATCATTTATTCATTCATGTGAATTTAATTTCTTCATCTATTTTCCTATTTTTTTTTTCACAGAATGTATATCCCTCTGCATACACCGCATCCATACGAAATAAAAACAGCCAAACTTCCCCAATAGGTTAGAACATCAAGTCAGATTCGATATCACAGAGCACATACAGCCATTAATTTTCGTGATATTATCATAATCATGAGGCCATGTTGTTCTTTCCTATTACCTAGCAAAACATAGGAAACGGGTCGTATTGACTTTGTTTGCACTTTGTAAGCGAACAAAGAACCATACTTTGACACCACATGAATGAACCAGTCTTCTTCCCCCAAAGTTTCGAAATACATTTCACCGAACCGCATTAACATTAACCAGCCGTGGTTTATATTTCCGCATAAAGGAGTGTATACAATTTACTCCACGTGCATGAGCGTTCTATAGTCCAAATTAATTGTAGAATGTATAGCAATAAAACTTTAGTTATTCATGATCAATATTTAAATTATTTTCGATTTTAGTTACTGGGTATATGCGTGATCTCAGATGAGGAAATTAATCTTTTGACAATTTAATACAATGGTGTATCTGTTCCTCTTTCTTTTTGGTCACTTTATTAATTTTCTATAGCATTATGTCTTACTCAAAACACACAGTAAGGGGAGTGATGGCGACTGTTTGTGCTCCCGCTGATGCATATCGCGCACACACACATACACACACACATACACACACGCACGTTCTTACGTACTCACGCCAGCGCTGACATCAACATTGCATTACCTTCTGTGATTTCTAGGAGTGTGAAAATGTCCTAAAAGTGTGTGCCTCCGAAAGGTCTCTTTTCTCTGTGTGAGTGTCTCCAGAATACGCATAAGTTATCAACGTTTAGTAAAAACTTATACCATGCTAGACAAAGACAAGACAATAAACATTACACACACACGCACACACACATACATACACGCACACACACACACACACATCCGTACTCACGTGAACATACATTATGATTATTATAACCTTTGGTTTTTCTGGAAATATGATTATAAACTGATATTTTGTGTCTCTAAAAGTTTTCTTTTAGTTTTGCGTGTCTCCTAATGAACACAAAACAAATAAGCAAAGGTCTTTAATATCATCGCATAAAGCTTTATTGCAAGCACACAATCCATATAGCTCTGTGACACAGGCACACACAAGCACACATACCAGAATCACATGAACACACACAATACTTTTTGAATTTTCCTGACGTATGACAGATATAGTAATATTTTATATCTTCAAAAGGTCTATTTTTCCTACTGGTTAAACAAGTTTATTATCAGTGATTATGGAGACATGTCTCCCACTCAGAAGAACAAAACGCAAAGGAGGCAAAAGCTGAATGCCATATATCTTTATTCAAAGATAAACAGATGATTTCTAACGAAATGAATAGTGTTGCAATGAATGATGAAGTTACAGGAGTTTCCAGATCTTTCTTAATATGTTAATATGGAAGTGGTGCGGGAATTAATGCGAACCATTCATATGATCAAGAAAGAACGTGACATTCTTTTAATGGAAGATATGCCGGGAGGATGAAGACATCGGACACTAAAATCAAAATGTTAAGAAAAAAATTGGCCTGCCTCACATAGAATACTACAAGGAAAAAAATAGCACATAGAATACTACAAGGAAAAAAATAGCATCAATGATGTCATTTTGAAATAACTACTCCAAAGCCTAGTTTTCATAACGACAAGACATAATATCTTAAGCAATATCACGTCAAATTACATCGTGTAAATTTATTAACCTACCGTTCCGTTCGTTTACAAAATCGGACAAAATTGAATGAATTGTCAGCATAATCGTATAAATTCTATGCATCCATAAACATTCTCATGCATTACAATAGTAGGAAAACATAAGACAAGATGTACTATGTAAAACAATATAGTTTTGAAGGTACACTCACAGAGGACCACTTCGAATAAAGTTTTGAGAAAATGATTGACAATTCAGGGGATCGTTTTCATATACACGATATAGGGAGAACTGAAATAGAAAGATGGCCCCAGGTAATGTTGCAACATATGAATTATTGCCACTCACTGAGTGAACAGCCAGCAAAAAGTAATATTGTAAATGCAAGTCTGCAAGATATAATAGACATGACAGATGTTTTACATCAAGATTATAAGGGAGATTGTACATGAAATTATTAAAAGGTATAGAATTTATCTATAATTACAGTAGTAAAATCAACGACTGTTGTGTTACATTCTTTCTCTGACTACTTCTTCTTTTAAATCATGCTAGTCATTTCGCTTCAAGTCTCTTCCAGTGACGTATTAGACAATAACGCCATTTCGGAAACTGTGGATGAATGATTTCACAACTAGGTTATACACAAAGTAGAAATTATGATCCTTCAATCGGAAGAAAGGTTGCTGTCATACGTCCAAAATCTCCCTCATGTTGACTTTCGCAGTGTTGCATACCTGCAGACAGAATTTCCACAAAGGCTCTAGTAATCGTTACCAAAGAAATTTAGACAGGACAAAGTGCAAATGATAAAACAAGCAAACAGACGGACAAGCATTGCAGAGAGCACAGTGTCTTCTATATAAAACCAACTCTTACTGTATATTAAAGTGGTAGCAAATGTCAAAGCATATTATCAGAAGAACTCCTGCCAAATTCGAGTGTAGCACAAGGAAGACAGAGAATACGCAATTGGAACGGGAATTCATAAAGAATCAGAAAAGGAAAGGCATAATTTATTCATTAGCCTCTCGTTCATGAATGAACAATAGAATAAAAACGATTGAATGTATTGATAGCAACATATGGACCTCGGTGTGTTCATCAATTATTGTTTCAGTACCTTTACCAAGTTTATATTGAACACAGCATGTCAAATCAACAAGTGTAAAATATATTTCGATGAAAGATGATATTCTCATTTCTTTTGATAAACATTGTCATCTTGGGTTTCTTACCAAGTAGGCCTACTTGCACACTCATATGGTAATATTGATGATGATGATGATAATGATGATGATGATAATGATGATGATGATAATGATGATTGTATTGACAATAATGATAATGATAATGATGATGATCATGATGATAATAAACAACGCTTGTTTAGTGCATAACACATAAGAGAAGAAGAGAAAAAGATGAAAGACTGTTATTCGACATAAAATTTTGCAATAGTACCGAGTTTCATGTTTACATGACATGGTAACAAGTTATAATCTAAAATGCCCAAACATGCCATTTCTTGTCCTGTGAATGATTATAGTCACCTCAATCAGTAGACAATCTTTCTCTTCATGAGGACAGTGAGACAGGTGATGATGGAGAGGATGAAAATGACGATGAGAAGAACGTACGTGGTCGACGATTTCTGAAGGAACCCTTGAAAAGGGCTGGCTATGGGACCCTCTGTCAATAAAGCAACAATGGACAGAGTAATTCCCTGTAAGTTGTGTGTGTTTAAAAACACGTTTTTTTATTTTGTTGTAGTTGTTTTGTTTGTATGTATGTTTGTTTGTCTGTCTGTTTATTTGTTTATCTTTTCTTTCTGCAGAACGAGATACCACTAACTTAAACGCTGTATAGGTATAATTTGTTGCGAAGAACGCACGGACTCATTTTTCGTCGATTTAAGTCTTTTCCGATGAAAGCGCTACACGTTCAGGGAAAACATTATAATATATACCATACCTCGGAATAAATCAGAAACTGTTGATAGCCTTCAACACACATGTCCTATTCCGTACTTCGTGAAGTAACTAGGAGATTTCTGATCCCCCAAATAAACACAACTTGGAAAGAAGAGAGGTAGAGTTAGAAACGTTTGACAATATTAACCAGCGGTACGTTCCTTCGATCATAGAATGGGAACACGCTTAGGCTCATATACATTATATGCCTTGCTTCAGGAATGATAGCTTTTGTTTCTAATCAATGCAAATGCATGTTGACTCGTGTTAATTTTATGATACTCTGATCATCACGTATGTGGCTAAAAGATTGTCTAAATATGTGCCAAAGTCATATTCTATGATATTTTTTTTCCTGCTATAAGTTTCTTCAGATTACTTGGAACAGCCCACAAAGAAAGAAAGCTTAAAAGCCAAGATTCTGCAAAAGACATAACCTGTCAAGCACTGCTATGTTTACTACTATGATTACCAAAAGACATAATTGGAATGCACTTTGCCTAAAATTGAGCAAAATTTAGCAAAAATAATGTCATTCTAATCGTATTTGTCATTTTTTTCACCTACCGGGAGATACTTTTGTCCGACAATGTTTCATCCATGACAACGTATCTCCAACTCCGTTGGTGGCAGAACACGTGACATTGATGCAGCCATCGGGGAGTGGAGACAGGATCGCTGAGGCACAGCTGGAGGAGGACAAGATGACATTATCAGCTGTAATGTTGTATGTGTGGAGATGTGGGTAAGGCTGGTTTGAGAGGTCAACATGACAGGTGATGATTAGAGTTACCAGGTTCCACTCGCCTCTGATTTCTGTCGTCTCGATCCTAAGGATGTTGCCAATAGGTTGTTCGGGGACTGGTTCTACAATGACATCGAGAGATGACAAAATGGGAAGATACAAGATGAATACCTTTAAGTCTCCTATTCCTAAAGTCAAGAACAATACTGAAAGTGTCATGAAACATGAGTTTAAGGCCTATCTCAATGGAGCAGACTTCGCTGTGACTTGCGCCAATCTATTTAAAGATCAAGAATTGACATGCACTCTCGCCAATAAGGCGACTCCAGGAAGCGTCCGAGACGTCTCTAGATAACATTGCAACTTCTTAACTTGGACGTAGCGGAGCCATCATAGTGAGGTCATCGCGACGTCTCCGAGACGTCCCCTCAGTCCTGAGACGTCTTCGCGACGTCTCCGGTTCATGGGTCTCGACAACTTCGCGGAGACGTCTCAGAGACCTCGCGGACAAAATTAGTCTGAACGACTAGGCTGTGACTAAGGAGATTTCTCAGATAAGTCGCAGGGACGTCTCTAAGACCAGTTGAAGATTGGAAAAGCCCTTCGAAAAAAGAACAAGTTTTATTCTCTCGTGACTCCCCAGAGCCCAGGATATAATAGTCTCTAGGAGACGTCGCCAATTCGGCAGCTATCGTCTCCAAGCAAATAAGATACTCACTTTTATCTGGAGTTTTGACTTTGACTATCGGGACATCCTTTGTTCACATAGTGCGTGGTCGTTTGTCTACTGTTCTTGTCAGTGCTAACACAGAATTGTTGCACTGCCAACATCCTGACTTCTCTTCATTAGATTTATTAACATTATCTAGATGTACCATACAAATTCTGAAGTTTGCAGAAAAACTGTTGGTCAGACTTGGTTATTACGCTGAAACCACTGCGGAAACACATGAACAAAAGCTACTGAAAGCTATAATTCCTCTTATCTTTAATAGCTTTTTTATATTTTGCCTTTCATAATGCCGTTTTAGGAATGCTTCTTTGTTCGTTGAATGTAATTAATCTTTAAATTTACCTGGCTGTGGGGGACAGTAGGTCTTGGTCGCTCCAGTCTCTCCGTATTCATTTATACCAGTACACACGACATCGATGCATGTGTTGGGCTGGGGGTCAATCGTCACCGTAGGAGAAGCTGAATCGGAAATGATGCTATCGTCGACTGCAATGAGGTACGTGTTGATTTGTGGAAAGGGTTGGTCTTCTGGATCCACGTGACAAGTAATGATGAGGCTTGGTTCGTCATCATCATCCTCTTGAGTCTCAAACTCTACGCTGATGATTCCTTCTGATGGCGTATCTGTTAGATATGATTGTTTGTTATGTATTGATCAATGTCCAAAGGGTTCCCGGTCACCAATGTTAAATTATGTTCGAAGTAACTTCATGTGATTGACTTTGTTGGCCGGAAGGGGAGTCAGATACGATCTTTAAAAAAAGAAGAAGAAAAAAAAAAGATGCTCAAAATGTGTAGGACGTTATCTTTGACTGCAAAATATTCAAGCACGAGTTAAATAAAACAAGAGCAGCCGTTTACCAACGGTATAGCTGCAACTGGCAACAGGGTATGCGGTGTCAGTATCATTTTAGGTGGTTATGCATGTGGCTTCGATAATGGGAACTCATGGTTGACAAAGGTATCTAACAATTAAGGATATGCTTTACCGAGCATGGGATATTTGTGATTTCACACATGCTAACATCGATGAGAGCGTGAATGAAAACGTGTACTCTTCAAGAGTTCGCCCGACTACGACGGACTGATAAGAACAAGTACCCATGTGATAAAATCTCCGCAGAGAATGCTGCATCATTTACATAATTCACAAGTTAGACCAACACTAATTACCTCGAGGACAGTGTCTTCGCGTGGCTGAGGTCGTTCCAATCCCGTTCGTCGCGGAGCACGTGAGTTCGATGCAGGCGTTGGGGCGTGGTGAGAGGATGGCTGAGGCGCTGCTTGATGACGATAAAGTTGTATTCTCAGTCCCGATGGTGTAGGTGTGAAGGTACGGGGACGGCTGATCAGTGAAGTTCACGTGACAGGAGATGACCAGATTAACCAGGTTATCCTCGCCTTTAATCTCTACAGCATCGATGGATAAGATGTTCTCTGCTGGGGGTGTACCAGGACTTGGAGTGATACATGGAGTGATGGACCGGGCGGAGGACTGGGTTACACCACCTGTTGAATCATTTTAAGTGTACTCGCACATTATGAGTTTTTAACAGATAAACCTAATAACCTATTTCAAGTGTAAATGTCGTCCCCCCCCCCCAAAAAAAAAAAAAAAAAAACCAACACAAAACATGGTTGATGTAAATATGAATTCAACAATACACATGGATATGTGTAATGTATAACTATGCAGTAACAATAGGCCTACTGCCATTGGAATATTATGTTCTAGATGATACCATAGATATTTTCTGATGTCAAATTCTATAGATTTACCTGTAACCTCCAGGGTGGCCGAACGAACGACACCGTACACATGACACTGAAGTATATCACCGCTGTTGGCTGTCGTTGGGGTGTATGTCAGCTCGCTGCGTATGTCGTAGTAAGTCCACCGATCAACACCATAACTCAAGTCTCCGTTCCTAAATATTGCAGCCGCAGCTTCCGAATCTCCTGCAATTAGGGGGACGTTGTGATCAATCAAACGCAAATTGGTGATTTTATGACGTCAGTCACGAGCTCAAACCCTATCTGCTCAGTATTACAAAATAAGAATTTTTCATATTTCCGTTTATCGCACATGCGCCTTTAATGCAATCATTGTAAATGTTATATTTTTTATACAATCCCTACATTGAAATAATATTATATAGATGAATAAATAGATAATTCTAAATATATATATATATATGTATATATATACATATATATATATATATATATATATATATGCATATATATATATATATACATATATATATATATATATGCATATATGTATATATATCATATATATATATATATATATATCATATCATATCTAGTCATAAATAAGGGAAAAGGGAAAGATTTTATGTTTTTTTTTTGTGCACAGGACAAGGTTAGAATTTTACAACACGTGGTCGATAATTTCTGTTTCGCTGGTCACACCTTCAAAATTTCATTTTTTTTTTTTAATTTTTATAACCGCAATACAGTCAAATTTCCGCCATCCTGTCCCTCTCATTCTAATGGTTCTATTCAAACAGACTTTTTTTTTAGGGCGAACGTCCCCTTTATTGTTGAAAATCAACGGATGTTTTGGTCATGATTAAGTTATTAGTTGACAAATAGCGTTATTCTAAACTGTTATAATTCAAGTGTGAGTACATACCCCTCTGAATTGCATTAGCAAAAACTCCCTGTGTGAGAGTAAACGTAGGCCCTAATATAAAGTCTTAATGTCACTTGTGGGAA
This sequence comes from Diadema setosum, assembly GCA_033980235.1. Classification (NCBI taxonomy): domain Eukaryota; kingdom Metazoa; phylum Echinodermata; class Echinoidea; order Diadematoida; family Diadematidae; genus Diadema; species Diadema setosum. Next base: position 37,269,287 of record CM067067.1, read on the forward strand.
GGTCGAAAACAATCATGATTGAAATATTGAAAGGTCTGTCAATTCTGTAACAATTTTTCACTTTTTGTGAAGATATAACCTAATAAGCCCAATTACAATGACAAATTAAGCAGTTCAAATTAGATAAACTTTAAGTATCAAGATGGCATCGATCAATCATACTTAATGTATTACTGATTACAACCAAAATATCACATGAGAAATGGTATACTTTATGACAATACTCCAACTACGATTTAACAGTGTGATATTTCAGATGATCACAGTTGATGATACTAGTGTGCACAAAATGTCCCAAATGGCAAAAACCAAAACCAAAAAAACAAACAAAACAAAACCCAAACTATTGATAAAAAACAAACAAACAAAGATTTCACATACAGAATTGACTCACGTTGTCCATTACATCGTACGCCTACGTCCTTGCTGTGCCCGCAACCAGAGTAATCGGAGCATCCCCACGGCAATCGACCGCACTCTGAAAGGGAGTTTTTATCTGACGTGGGGCAGTGAAATATTTCGTCTAACCAAATAGGGCCCGATCCTTCTCCAAAGTGGGCATTAGAATGGACCGATGTAGCACCCGAGTATCCAAGCTGTCTACACACAGCGTGAGCTGCGTTCATATCCCATCCGTTGTCACACGCCGTCCCCCAGACCCCGTTACACAGTATCTCAACTCTTCCTTCATGTTCGTCAGACCCATCAGCAAGTCTCACTGAAACATGAGGAAAAACATGCGGAAAAATATCATGAAAAATGAGTAGAATTTCAGATTCTATCGCGCTCCTGAACGAGAGGTACATATCATATGCACGGCCGGTTATGACTTCATACGAAATTCGAGACACATTCTCTGCATTATTGGCTCACATCTTGAAATCTAGAAAATTGTGATTTTACAATACTTATAATTATCATGAATTACATAATTATAATGTAAAACGAGAAATCGTTAGACTGTTGACTCATATTTGTATTAACAAGACTACCGAAATGTTATAATGTCATCAAAATGACTGAATCACAATAACAAACAACAGATGGTAAATCAAATCTTGAAGTTTCCTTCCATTAAATGGCATCGTAATGGACGGCACTTTCAATTTAAACAAACGTTACGATGTGACTGATTTGGAATTAAAATTTCCCAACATCGGAAAGTTTGTGGATTTGGGAGGTAATCTAATGCGATGAAGTGTGATGCGATGAAACCAAGCTTGTCTAAATGTGGGCCCAGGCCTATAGGCACCTACTGTATTATCGGAGTTGGTCGAACAATATCATAGAAGCTTCAAGCACCTGACAAAGAAAAGCCAAAAGCTGGAGAATGTGAGGTGTCGAAATAACTTCACCAAACTGAAATTTCATTTCAGATCTCATCACTGCCTCAATAAATAAGGGGGAAATAAGTCAAGATCTCAGGTAACCCTTTTGGCTTACCTTGTGATTGCTGGCATGAATCGGTGGAATAGACGGAATGTTAATAGACCTGCAAATAAAACGTCAGAACATCCATGAACTTAGAGACGCGCAAAGATCACTGATTTACTCTTTTGCTGGTGTGTTAGCTCGAGTTAGCAGGAACGATTTTTCGCTGATACTCACCAGTTCTACCATCGCAGGGCCGTGAGCAGTGACTTCCTCGGAACACGTAGTTATACAATAACTAAGTTTACCGCTGAGCGACTTTGGCTATCTGCAAAATCAGTATTTTTCATTCCTTGTACTTTTATCCCTTTCCGCTCTAAATATGATGGCAATTAGATCATATATTTATCCATAAAGTCTCAGCTTTCTCTTCAAGGCAATTACGTGTCACATTATAACCTCGCTTTCATTTTCCAACTTTTTTTCTACATCATCACGAGGTATTATTGTACATAGGAACAAATTGACGGACTATTTTCACTTCCGTCGTTGATATAAAAAACAGACAAAATGACAAGTTTAATTAACGCGAAAGTCAGAGGTAAACAATATCATTCGATTCGTTAAACTCTCACAGGTCCATGTTGTTGAGGAAATATTTCGGAAACGTAATGAGCAACGTCATCCATGAATTATTATCATAAAAATACCAAATAGTTCATCACTATAAACTGAAGTGATTCCCAGTGTGTGTCAAATTCCTCCTGTAAATTCACAGTGATATGATTGAAAGGCATCGGCAATATTGCCTTCTTTCAGAAAATGGACAATAATACCCTGATATTCTTGTCAGTGCGACATAATAAGCAGGGCTGGGATTTAGAATTGAGACATGACTTACACGTAAGCCTAAGGGGTCATAGGGCAGGGAATAGCTCCTCATTTTGATCAGATTTACTCTGTTACATAATTCGTATTAGTCTTTATCCGACTTGAGAGGTGATGATTACAAAATACATGTTACCATCTTTCAGTCATACTTCTTTTAAAACCTGAAAGTCTAAAAAGACAAGATTTACCGGCGTCGCTAGGTAGCTTTAGAGAGTACGCTGATACGACAACAATATCTTCTTTTGGCTGCGTGTAGGATACGTGACAGTATTTGTCCTCGGTTGGCAGGATTTTCCTGACAGAGTGTTATAGTTTATCATCTGCTCAAACATGACAGTGTTACATATTATTGCCACTATCTATAATAGAATAGTATTTTTCGATTCCTTCCTTCCACAAACTGAGTGAGATATTAGAAAAGAGGGTTAGGAACCCCTCAAATATTACTGAAAACAACTCATTCGTACTGGGTGAAGCTTAACCAGTAAAAAGACACAAAAATGTGAAATATTTAATTATTTCCAGCTTCTCACAAAGTGTTTTGTAATCAACCACCCTTGAAAGGGACGCTTTCACAAATTCGCTTAGAATTATTTTACTTTCTGAGCAGCTGCTGTCTATTTTTGCTTAACCACACTAACGAAAACGCTCCCGATATTCGTATGTAAATTATGGACAGTATCTTCTAACGTTTAAGCACGGCGAAAAACTTTCAGTTCTAAATGGTGGTCAAGTCCAGTTTATTTCTTACACAAACATCCTGGCTCGACGATTGTAGTTTTCTTGGTCTCTTAATATCTCTTTAATGTGATATGATGATTGGGAGTCAATTAGGACTTAAACAAGAAATTCTTTATTCCATCCTAGGACCCGTAGGTAGACCGATGTTCTTGAAAGCCGTTCAGTCTTCTAACTCCCGAGTAAACCTTGGTCGCATGTTATGCAGAATCATAAGATTTCACAGCAATTATGCATGATTTCAAACTCAAAACTGTACAAAAGTTGTCTTCCTTATGTCTCTGCGGCACTCTGGAATGAATTGCACCTTCTTGCATGAATAGGAGACACATTATGTTACCTTCCACTAGCATGAAGTCAAAGTTCATTTCCGTCTCATTTTGTTCCTCTGTAAAAAATTAGCGAATAAACGAAGAGAAATTCATATGAACGTGTTTGGCATGTAGTTTACTAAATAGTGATAATGCTTCTTATTTGAAGTTTGAACCCTGTACCCAGCAACATGCTTCCAGATGTATGAAGCTCGAGTTCTGAAGCCGAGAACGGACATTTTAGGATACATCTCGCGTTGGCATAAGCGCGTCTTCTGCGAGTAATCATCCAGTGCAATAATGGACACATAGAGACTACACAATGTGGGTGGAAGAAAAATCACTCCTTAGTGTACCGGAAAGTATTGCATTTTAAGTGCTTTGAGGTTTTCATGTCAGGTGAACATTTTGATTTATGAAAGTTTGACTGTAGACGGAAAGGAAAGGAAAAACGTAGTCGACTATTTTCACATGTTTAAATTAACATCGTCCCCTCTATAGTCCGTAGAGATAACGATGAGGGAACGGGAAATTTCTGCCTTCGAAGCCTTTCCTCAAATTGAGGTAGAGAGCTCTGGCATTTCGTATTTTTTTTTAGTTTAACGATAGAAACCTATGTTCTGATATCGAAGCATTATCTTCTCGAGGATATCTTAGACAGATTTTATATATTTTCCGAACAGAATTGTTATATCCGGGTACCGTAAATTTGAGTTGAAAAAGTGTGGTGATGTATCTGGGTGAGAGTTCACTTCCGTCACACAAAACTGTGCATCGTAATGACCCAATGTTTGGAATCGGAAAAGGAGCGGATATTCCATAATTATGAATCATCACCTTCGGTTAGGGCATCCCAGATATTATCTATGGAATAGACTGAGGGATTTGGCATTTATTGAATGCATTTCTTTGGCTCCATGTGCGGAATTATAAAAGGGTTTTCTCGATGTGGTTTATATACTTAACAACAAAATTATTCATACCCCTGGGAAATTATTAGTTCTGAGCAAATTTCTTACAAGTGAAGGATGGAGTGATGGTGATTGGGTGTTAACTTTTTACTCTTATTTGTCCTCTGTAAATTGACATTAATTCCAATTTCACCTCATTTGCAAAATAATAGAAATGTAGACCTATAACACCCAGTCACCATCACTCCATCTTTCACTTGTAAGAAATGTGCTCAAAACTAAAAATTTCCCAGGGGTGTCAATATTTTTGTTTTTAACTGTATGTTCTTTTTTCATCATGATGCCACTTGCGCCCCCTTTACTCTTAAGATCCTTGATGTAACAAATCTTATTACAAGGAAGAAAAATTAACATCACAACTTTTTAAAGGGCTTATTACCTCGAGACATATACATATACAATTGAGAAAAAAAAATGGTAGTCATGATAATATTTGAACGACGTAAATTCTAATTCTTTCCGGGACTATTTTGTTTTCTGGTTCGTAAAAAATTACAATTTTGCTTTTCTTTCGTATATTTAGCTGTATTGCCCACAGAATATCAATTGTTGGTACTAAAATATATGATTTACCAGCAATGCCCTCAAATTGTAGGACCTGTGCCGTATTTAATGGAAAAAAAAAAGATTGCTGTAAGCAAAAGATCAGCCTTTTCTATTTATTGAAAAGGAAATGTTCACAATTTCACAATATTTTTCGTTTTGTTTCTATTTCCATAAGTGCAATATAGCAAAGGTCAAATTTCAATCTGTCTGTAAAAAATGTCATTTGTATTGTGTATCACTCGTTTTAGTTGTTATAACTTTGACATGACATATCACCTTTCACGACATTTCCATAATTATCATTATCTTACAAGCCCACAGCATATTTGTCAAAATGATAAAAAGAAGTCAATGTCACAAATACATTTTCATCATTAAATTTACATGTATGGTTAGTCAACTTACCAACAACACCATGTAGGCCTATAGTGTTTGTAAAAATACAATAGGAAGAAAACCGTGAATTTTATGACTGAACATGCTATCATTAAATTCTGTTTTTGTTTTTCATAGATAGATTAAGAGAAATATCTTTAATTGGTTTCATGGTTTACTATGGTTGTATGTGTGTGTGTTTGTGTTTGTGTGTGAGTGTGCTTCTTTATATATAGCGGGGAGGTGTATTGCTTATTTTCATCGAGAGTGGTCAACAAAATGAAAGAAATTGCACAGGGACAGGCCTCTAAACAATAACCAGCTCTAAACTTCACTGAAATAAACAAGAAGACTTCTATAGGATGTTAAACTATAGGTTAAACAGTTCAAAAATTACTTATTAGGGCATATTTATTATCATAGCCAGTGAGGTCAACGAAAAGGGAGGGGACAATTATTGTCCATTGTATCTTAGTGATTGCAGTGTTGCAGTATTTTGGCTAATGCTGGAAGAAAGAACATTAGCATTTGATAAATAGCCCCCATTGATGCATGTTGATCCTGTCGTTGATTTGTCTCCAATTAGAGAAGGAAAAAACGTTCTGTCTTATTTCATCCAGGTTGAATGTCCTTGAGAAGGAACTCCCACTCGTCACCTGACGTCACAGGTTTGAAGGTCGATGCAACATTTTGGGCAAGGTGCCAGGAAGAGGATTGGCAGAAAATGATACCAAAATCCACTCAGGTTTTCAACAATATTGTGCAAATGCCAAAAGCTATGGTAGTAATTTTATAAATCTAAGATTATGCTTATCAATATCAATCTATTTTAACACTTTAGGATATTCAGTATCCACATCAAAATCTTCTTTCGGACCCTCTAGATAAAAGTAGTAGGTAATCATGCTATTCACAGTACTGGTTGTTTGTACGCCATCGGTAATCTCTACGCCATTTAAGTACCAGATCACGTGTTCTGAGCCAAAGACTTTATCGGCTGTACAGACGGCTGTAACTTCCTGGTCTGGTGTCAGCGGGCTTGGTACATCGAGAGTCACGCTGGCTCCACCTACATAAACCAATGAAGATGTAATAGAAAAAAAGTAATGAGACTAGATGGAAGTAAAACAATATTCATCTCATCTTGAATTCATCACTCCAGTTCATTTTCTCAGGAGCTGGCTGTAATTACAGTATTGTGGTTGTACACACACACACACACACACACACACACACACACAAGAAATCAATCCAGACATATGCGACAAACGCTGTCTCGTCTTGGTTATTTCTTAGCTACAAGGTTTTATCTGTATCTTTGTTCGTGCGGTTTTCTGTCTCTTTAAAGCGACGAACAAAGACATTTTTGAAAGAAACCCCGAGAAGAACAATAATTACATAAGAACAATAGATGACAAGACTTCTGATAAAAAAAATAAAGTCTGCTGTTAACTCATTCATGAAATATATATATATATTTATATATATATATATATATATATATATATATATATATACATATATATATATATATATACATATATATGATGTTAATATCTTACCAATACCGTGAATGGTAAAAGAAACTATCCCAAGAAGGACTAATACACGTCTTCTAGTCATCATTCCTGGACGTCGTTGAATCCTGTAGGTGAAAATAAAAGACAGAATAGAGAATGAGTATAGATATTCATCAACAGTAATAACAGTTTAAAAGGATTTGTCAAAAAAATAGTCAGCATAAATCCTATAAGCTAGTAAGCACAATTCTGTAAAAAGCCTAACAGAGTTAACAGACACTTCACGCTTTCTTTGCGTTTGCTAAAGTAGAGCGGAAGCCGAACTTTATAGTTAACTTTCAACCTGAGAAGAATGCCAAATCGAATTAAATAACGACAAGGAATAAGAGGGAAAATGTTTACGCTGTAATACGATGTAAAAGCTTTGGTAAGCTGGATAGCTTGATGTCCGCCCTCTCTGATGCCCTTTATTAGAATGCGTGTACAGACTATTCGACCATCGCACACTATTCTTGCGTAAGATTCTTCCGCGTTTGCTGCTGTTGTTATGCATGTAGTCAAAAATGTTTGTCCAACGCACATTACACATGAGGTAAAAATATAAGTTTATCATTGATTAATCTCCTTATCATTATACACATGGTTTTTTTTTTAGCTTTTTATATACAATTTACATAAGTGTATGTATAGGAATATTATATTTTATAGTAGCGCCATGATGCAATGATAATCATGTTTTATGGTATTGTGAAGTATGCCAGTTTAATGCATGAACCCGCGTTTCATGTATGCTTGTAACAACGAACATACTGATGTCATCAATACATCCTGGTTTCAAACTTCAACACGACTTGTATTTCTTGTTACACTGTCAACATGATGCTAGTTGACCATGAAATAACCATGCTGTGTGAATACAATTACGTGTGAATAGACTTCTTCTCATGATAGATGACTAAGTTTTTTTTACCCGAATTAGGAGTCATTTTATAAAAAAGACCATAAACTATCAAAACACTTAACAAATACTCTGTGATATTTTGTAATACTGTCTCCGAAAGTTAATCCAGACACACATTCGACATTGTATGGTCTATTTCGTCAATCAGTTCCAACTCCTCATATATAGGTGCACACACACATCACCATTATTATCACTTTTACAGATCACTCTATGCTTGTGTCTAACAATAATATTGTCTTGTATTGCAAGGAGAGAGTTAGAATATATATGGTTGCTAGGATTAGGCAATACAAATGCATTATGAAAAGGACACATTTTCCTGCCATTTCGTCAGTTTAATCAATCGTAAATCCCGAAAATCATTTATTTTTCTAGCCCAGTACCCAAAGCTTTCTTTCCTTAATCATGCGAAGTTGAAAATTTGTTAGCAAAACCCAAAGTCAACTCAATTTTTACTTAACTACAAAGCATAACATAGGAATTATGCAGATTAGAAAGAGAAAATTTAGGATCCTTCTGCAGTAATTTAATCGATAATGATTTTAAAGGGGAGGACTTGGTGCTGTTGCCAATATAATAAATTTCCCAATAGAATCCCATTTTTTGGAGTCATTTTTCCATCAATATAATAAATTGATACAATATCTTTTAATGTGGATATCATGTACAAACCATGGGAGAGTGCTAAGGATATACACGGTACCATCTTATACGCTTTATGAAACCTGCATGAGTGATGTGGAGGAATTATAGTCAGAAGAAATTTGACACATTTGACATTTCTAATATTTCCCATGTCATTCCCATGCTGTCTCTGAATTTTTCTCCAAATCAATTTTTTTTTGAGATTTCAAAAACAGGATTTTACAAGTAACGTAAAATGTTTTCGCACACAGAACCTGACCGAGACTTCCATTACTTTTTTAAAGCAATAAGCATATTTTGCTTGTTTTTCTTATACCACACAGGGAGAGCTGATGTGAAATTTTATTTACAAGTAGCATTCAAATTCTTCATCTAATTTGCTTATTTTTTTTTTCACAAAGTGTATCGCTCTGCATACACCGCATCCATACGGAATGAAATCAGCCAGACTTCCTCTTTGGGTTGAAACATCAAATCGTGATCGCATATCACTGAGCACATACAGTCACAGATTTCCGTAATATCATAATAATCATGTCATGGATTGTTGTTCTTTCCTATTACCTAACAAAACACAGGAAACGGGTCGTATTGACTTTGTCAGCAGACACGCTGTAAGAGAACCAAAGAACCATACTTTGACACCACATGAATGAACCACTCTTCTACCAGAAAGTTTCGAAATGTATTTCACCCAACCGCACTAACATTAACCAGCCGTGGTTTATATTTCCGCATAAAGGAGTGTATACAATTTACTCCTCGTGCATGAGCGTTCTATAGTCCAAAGTAATGGTAGAATGTATAGCAATGAAACTTTAGTTATTCATGATCAATATTTCAATTATTTTCGATTTTAATTACTGGGTATATGCGTGATCTCAGATGAAGAAATTAATCTTTTCACAATTTAAAACAATGGTGTATCGGTTCCTCTTTCTTTTTGGTCACTTTAGTAATTTTCTATAGCATTATGTCTTACTAAATACACCAAGTTGTACACACAGTAAAGGGAGTGATGGCGGCTGTTTGTGCTCCCCCTGATGCATATCGCGCACGTACACATACATACACACACACACATATACACACACGCACATTCTTACGTACTCACGCCAGCGCTGACATCAACATCGCATTACCTTCTGGGATTTCTATAGGAGTGTGAAAATATCCTAAAAGTGTGTGTCTCCGAAAGGTCTTTTTTTCTCTGTGTGAGTGTCTCCAGAATACGCATGTTATCAACGTTTAGTAAAACTTGTACCATGCTAGACAAAGACAAGACAATATGCATTACACGCACACACACACACACACACACACACACACCCGCACTCACATGAACATACATTATGATTATCATACCCCTCGGTTTTTCTGGAAATATGATTATAAACTGATATTTTTAATGTGTCTCTAAAAGTTTTCTTTTAGTTTTGCGTGTCTCCTAATGAACACAAAACAAATAAGCAACGGTCTTTAATATCATCGCATAAAGCTTTATTACAAGCACACAATACATATAGCTCTGTGACACAGGCACACACACGCACACATACCAGCAATCACATGCACACACATAATACTTTTTGAATTTTCCCGACGTATGACAGATATAGTAATATTTTATATCTCCAAAAGCTCTATTTTTCCTACTGGTTAAACAAGTATATTATGGAGACATGTCTCCCACTCAGAAGAACAAAACGCAAAGGAGGCAAAAGCTGACTGCGATATATCTTTATTCAAAGATAAACCGATGGTTTCTAAAGAAATGAATAGTGCTGCAATGAAGTTACAGGAGTTTCCAGATTTTTCTTAATCTGTTAAAACAGAAGTGGTGCGGGAATTAATGCGAACTATTCTTATGATTAAGAAAGAACGTGATATCCTTTTAATGGAAGATATGCCAGGAGGATGAAGACATCGGATACTCAAATCAAAATGTAAAATATATATATATATATATATATATATATATATATATATATGAAAGAAAAAAATTTGGCCTGCTTCACATAGAATAAGGAAAATAATAGCATCAATTATGTCATTTTGAAATAACTACTCCAAAGCCTAGTTTCCATAACGACAAGACATAACCTCTTAAGTAATATCACGTCAAATTACATCGCGTAAATTTATTAACCTACAGTTCCGTTCGTTTACAAAATTGAACAAAATTGAAGGAATTGTCAGCATAATCGTACAAATTCTATGCATCCATAAACATTCTCATGCATTACAATAGTAGGAAAACATAAGGCAAGATGTACTATGTAAAACAATATAATTTTGAAGGTACACTCACAGAGGACCACTTCAAATAAAGTTTTGAGAAAATGATTAACAATTCAGGGGATCGTTTTCATATACACGTTATACAGGGAGAACTGAAATAGAAAGACGGTCCCAGGTAATGTTGCAACATATGAATTAAACTGTCATAAAAACAGTATAAATCTTGCCACTCACTGAGTGAATAGCAAGCAAACAATAATATTGTAAATGCAAGTCTGCAAGATATAATAGACATTACAGATGTTTTACATCAAGATTATAAGGGAGATTGTACATGAAATCATTAAAAGGTATAGAATTTATCTATAAATACAGTAGTAAAATCAACGACTGTTGTGTTACATTCTTTCTCTGACTACTTCTTCTTTTAAATCATGCTAGTCATTTCGCTTCAAGTCTCTTCTAGTGACGTATTAGACAATAACGCTATTTCGGAAACTGTGGATGAATGATTTCACAACTAGGTTATACACGAAGTATAAAAAATTATGATTCTTCAATCGGAGGAAACGTTGTCATACGTCCAAAATTTTCCCTCATGTTGACCTTCGCAGTGTTGCATACCTGCAGAAAGAATTTCCACAAAGGTTCTAGTAATCGTTACCAAAGAAATTTAGACAGGACAAGGTGTAAATGATAAAACAAACAAACAGACGGACAAGCATTGTAGAGAGCACAGTGTCTTCTATATAAAACCAACTCTTACTGTATATTAAAGTGGTAACAACTGCCAAAGCATATTATCAGAAGAACTCCTGCCAAATTCGAGTGTAGCACAAGGGAGACAGAGAATACGCAATTGGAATGGAAATTCATAATGAATCAGAAAAGGAAAGACATAGTTTATTCATTAGCCTCTCGTTCATGAATGAACAATTGAATAAAAACTAAGAAATGTATAGATAGCAACATACATGGACCTCGGCGTGTTCATCAATTATTGTTTCAGTACGTTTACCAAGTTTACATTGAACACAGCATGTCGAATCAACAAGTGTAAAATATATTTCGATGAAAGATGATATTCTCATTTCTTTTGATAAACATTGTCATCTTGGGTTTCTTACCAAGTAGGCCTACTTGCACACTGATGTGGTAATAGGGAGCTTTAGATTTTAGACGCGCGGACGTTCAAAGGGAAAAAAACATGGTCTGAGCGTGCGCAGTAGAGCACGTCAAGTTACTGCGCACGCTCAGATCATGTTTTTTTCCCTTTCAACGTCCGCGCGTCTAAAATCTAAAGCTCCCTAATATTGATGATGATGATGATAATGATGATTGTATTGACAATAATGATCATGATGATGATCATGATGATAATAAACAACGCTTGTTTAGTGCATAACACATAAGAAAAGAAGAGAAAAAAAAATGAAAAACTGTTATTCGACATAAAATTTTGCAATAGTACCGAGTTTCATGTTTACATGACATGGTAACAAGTTATAATCTAAAATGCCAAAACATGCCATTTCTTGTCCTGTGAATGATTATAGTCACCTTAATCAGTAGACAACCTTTCTCTTCATGAGGACAGTGAGACAGGTGATGATGGAGAGGATGAAAATGACGATGAGAAGAACGTACGTGGTCGACGATTTCTGTAGGAACTCTTGAAAAGGGCTGGCTATGGGACCCTCTGTCAATAAAGCACCAATGGACAAAGTATAGCGTTTGATACTTCCTGGTTTATTTTCCTTTCATTCCCTGTAAGTTGTGTGTGTTTAAAAACACGTTTTTATTTTGTTGTAGTTGTTTTGTTTGTATGTATGTAAGTTTGTTTGTCTGCTTATTTGTTTATCTTTTCATTCTGCAGAACGAAATACCACTAACTTAAACGCTGTATAGGTATAATTTGTTGCGAAGAACGCACGGACACATTTTCCGCAGAGACACTTTCGTCGATTTAAGTCTTTTCCGATGAAAGCGCTACACGTTTGGGGAAAACGTTATAACATATACCATACCTGTGAAGGAAAAATCGGAATAAATCGAAACTGTTGATAGCCTTCAACACATACGTCTTATTCCGTATTGTATCCCTCATGTAAAGCTTCTTTCCATAGGATTGTACAGAGCACGAACATGGTGTAGTTTTACTAGCTAGCTACGAGCAGCTGGATGCGGTGCAATTGGTTACTAGCCAGCGGGATATAGTACTTTTGGGAATCCACGATCTGCACCCAATCGTGATCGTGTGATCGATATCGACATTTCTCACTTAAGAATGTACGCAGTGCGCGTAGTAGCGATACTTTTGAGCGACAGTCCTGTGGCTTGTAGCTAGCTAGCTAGCGCTAGCAGCGCGCGGAGTGCGACAGCATTACAGAAATCTGTGGTGCGATGGCGTGGGTACGTGTACCGGTACGTGTAACGTTATTGTGATTAATGCATTCAGCTCAATTGACAAAGTGACTGCTTCAAGTAACGGAGGAATGATCGCAGGAGGACACCATATAAGGTACGAATTAGGAATAAACTAAAACCGATTTTGAAGATGATCTGGGTAACGAAGCCGCTTTAGGCCTACTTCAAACGTAGTCCTGGACCTCCTCGATCTTTCGGAGTTTTGCACGTTGCAGTGAGTGTAGCTCGTGTGTAGTCCAATCAACAACAGCGCAGCGGTGTCGTTCGCTACGCGCTGCACGCACTGCTGCTGCACTGCGCGGCCCAACGTTAGATTTATCGTTCACGAAACCTGCACACTTTTCCAAAAGGGAATCGTCATTACTCCAGTAAAATGCTAGAGAGGGATATAAAACAAATATCGACTGCTTTCTTTCGGGCCATGGTAAAACTATTTGACCTCGGCGATTTCTCAACAGTGCCATGTCCCTCGACTTCGTCTCGGGACATAGCACTGTTGAGAAATCACCTCGGTGCAAATAGTTTTACCATCTCCCTCTGCAGCAGTCGATATTTGTATACTACCTGAAGTAACTAGGAGATTTCTGATCCCAAAAATACACACAACTAGGAAATAAGAGAGATAGAGTTAGAAACGTTTGACAATATTGACCAGCGGTACTTTCCTTCGATCATAGAATGGGAACACGCTTAGGCTCATATACATTATATGCCTTGCTTCAGGAATGATAGCTTTTGTTTCTTTAAAGGACCCAATGCATGTTGACTCGTGTTAATGATACTCTGATCGTCACGTATGTGGCTAAAAGACTGTCTAGATATGTGCCAAAATCATATTCTATGATATGCTTTTTTTTTCCTGCTGTAAGTTTCTTCAGATTACTTGGAACAGCTCACAAAGAAAGAAAGCTTACAAGCAAAGATTCTGCCAAAGACATAACCTGTCAAGCACTGCTATGTTTACTACTATGATGACCAAAAGACACAATTGGAATGCACTCTGCCTAAGAAAATTTCTTGAGCAAAATTGAGCAAAACAATGTCATTCTATTCGTATTTGTCATTTTTTCACCTACCAGGAGGTACTTTTGTCCGGCAATGTTTCATCCATGACAACGTATCTCCAACTCCGTTGGTGGCAGAACACGTGACATTGATGCAGTCATCGGGGAGTGGAGACAGGATCGCTGAGGCACAGCTGGAGGAGGACAAGATGTCATTATCAGTTGTAATGTTGTATGTGTGGAGATGTGGGTAAGGCTGGTCAGAGAGGTCAACATGACAGGTGATGATTAGAGTTACCAGGTTCCATTCACCTCTGATTTCTGTCGTCTCGATCCTAAGGATGTTGCCAATAGGTTGTTCGCGGACTGGTTCTACAATGACATCGAGAGATGAAAAAATGGGAGGATACAACATGAATACCTTTAAGTCTCCTATTCCTAAAGTCAAGAACAATACTGAAAGTGACATGAAACATGAGTTTAAGGCCTATTTCAATGGAGCAGACTTCGCTGTGACTTCGCTGTGCCAATCTATTTAAAGATCAAGAATTGACATGCACTCTCAAAAAGAAGGCGACCCCAGGAAGCGTCCGAGACGTCTCTAGATAAGATTACAACTTCTTAACTTGGACGTTGCGGAGCCATCATAGTGAGGTCATCGCGACGTCTCCGGTTCATGGGTCTCGACAACTTCGCGGAGACGTCTCAGAGACCTCGCGGACAAAATTAGAGTGAGCGACCAGACTGTGACTAAGGGGCGTCTCTAAGACCAGCTGAATATTGGAAAAGCTCTCCGAAAAAAAGAACAAGATTGATTCTCTCCTAACTCCCCAGAGACCAGGCTATAGTGCCCCAGGAGACGTCTCCGTGACCAGCGAGACTTGAATCGTCACCAGCTCGGCACATAGTCTCCTAGCAAATGAGATGCTCACTTTTATCTGAAGTTTAGACTTGATTGTCGGGACATCCTGTGTCACATAGGGCGTGGTAGTCCGTCTACTTTTTTTTTTTGTCAGAGCTGACACAGAATTGTTGCACTGTCAACACCCTGACTTCTCTTTATTAGATATATTCACATTATTTAAATGTACCATACATATTCTGTAGTTTGCAGAACAGCTGTTGATCAGACGTGGTTATTGCGGAAACACATGAACAAAAGTTATTGAAAGCTATATTTTCTCTTATCTTTAATATCAGACAGTCATAAGCGAAGAAATGAAACATTTCTTTTTGCCTTTCATATTGCCGATTTCTAAATTCTTCACTGTTCGTTCAGTGCAATTTGTCGTAATATTTACCTGGCTGTGGGGGACAGTAGGTCTTGGTCGCTTCAGTCTCTCCGTATTCATTTATACCAGTACACACGACATCAATGCATGTGTTAGGTTGAGGGTCAATCGTCACCGTAGGAGAAGCTGAATCGGAAATGACGCTATCGTCGACTGCAATGAGGTACGTGTTGATTGGTGAAAATGGTTGATCTTCTGGATCCACATGGCAAGTAATGATGAGGCTTGGTTCGTACTCATCATTCTCTTGAGTCTCAAACTGTACGCTGATGATTCCTTCTGATGGCTTATCTGTTGAATTTGATTATTTGTTATGTATTGATCAATGTCCAAACCTGTATACCGGACACCAACGGGAAATAAAGATAGAGGTAACTTCATGTGATTGACTTTGCTGGTCGGAAGGGGAGTCAGTTATGGTTTCATAAAAAAGATACTCAAAATTTGTAGGGCGTTGATTTTGATTTCCACATATTCAGGAAGCACGTGTTAAATAAAACAAAGAGAAGCCGTTTACCAAGATGAGTACCTTTACGTGACCAAGATTAATTATCGCTGTAACTGACAACAGGGTATACAGCTGTACAGTACCAGTGTGGATATGCATATGGCTTCGATAATAGGAACTCAAGGTTGAAAAAAAGGTTTCTAAGAGGTAAAGATGCTTTACCGAGCATGGTAGATTTGTGATTTCACACATGCGTAACAGCGATGAGAGCGTGAATAAAAACATGTATATGAATACATTCGACTACAACGGACTAAAATCTCCGCAACGAATGCTGCATCATTTACATAACTCACAACTTTGGCCACACTGTATGAAGACTTGTTACCTCTTGGACAGTGTGTGAGAGTGGCTGAGGTCGTTCCAATCCCGTTCGTCGCGGAGCACGTGAGTTCAATACAGGCGTTGGGGCGTGGTGAGAGGATGGCTGAGGCGCTGCTTGATGACGATAGGGTTGTATTCTCAGTCCCGATGGTATAGGTGTGGAGGTACGGGGACGGTTGATCAGTGAAGTTCACGTGACAGGAGATGACCAGATTGACCAGGTTATCCTCGCCTTTAATCTCTACAGCATCGATGGATAAGATGTTCTCTCCTGGGGGTGTACCGGGACTTGGAGTGATACATGGATTGATGGTACCGGCGGGGGCCTGGGTTACACCACCTGTTTAACCATTATTGATTAGAAGCGTTATTGCATCGAATATTATCCGTTTCAGACTTTAACAGATAAACCCCAAAGCTTACTTCAAGTGTAATCATAGATCATTAAAAAATTCAAAAAAAGGTCAAACTTTAAAATGGAAAACATAATGTTGATATGGGAGTCTAAGAAGATAAACACAGCTACAGATGTGCACATTTCAAATACACTATGAATCAATAATACATAGGGTTCGTATTGAGTCTTTAGACCCTAACTTATGCAAATGTCTGCTTCACATTATTTCTATTTCGCAATAATCGATAACATGGAAGACATATTCATGAAAGTATTTTAATATTCAGGAAATCATGTAAGACTGTTCAAAGATTTTGACACTATGCAATTTGGCTATATTTCTCGTTGAAAAGAATACAAATTGCTCAAAATCATAAAGGTTTCACAATTCTAATGATACTCTTTTTTTTACACAACGAGCTTACCAAACAATTTTCTTCCGTTTCTAATTTGTTCATAAATTTGATTGATGAAACCAACGTTGTCACTTGCGGTACGCATTGAAGCTAATGGAGTAAGTTGATCAAACAGACACATACACTTTTACACAAGCATGGTGCCCGTCACGCAAAAATACTGTCGAAGATATCATTGTGTATAACATTGGTACATTGCATAGTCACTTTATCGAGCATACATTATACATTTGTACCTGGATAAATTACCGGGAATTCATAACAGCATGATAACTCTTTAATGACAAATGAAAATTTCTCTCTTAGGAATTGTATAATTTAGTGCAGGAAGGCACCAAATTGCATTTTTTCCAATGCTGAATTCGTCAAAATGTTCATAGACTGCCACTATTTCCTCTTTCGAAGAAATTTAAACAAGTCTACCTAGATATTATTGCCGAAATGTAGATCTAGTTCTAAACCTCGTGACACTAAAAATGTTTTAAGAAGTATTGTTAACAGATATGTGTCACATTTGATTCCTTTCCTCAAACTACATCTCGTGTCGAATTTCATATCAATACAAATATATGAAGAAAAAAAATCATATTAGAGTTTCATGACCATGGCATCTCATGAGCACGTTTCATCACCATGGTATTTGATGCCTATATCAAGAAGACACGCTTCTAGGTCTTTGGATTTATGCCCTACATTGAATGTACATTTTTCTTGAGCATTATGTTTTGGATTTTTCGAAAAATGCGGGGTTCATCATTCATATAAATTTCGTATATATCACATATTATGTGAATATACTAATACATGCATAAATATGCAAATGTGGTGTCTGATTGTGAAATAACGACAGTATCACTGGCATATATGCACTGAAATAAAATTTCATAAATTCACATGTAACCTGCAGAATTGCAGAGCGCACAACACCGTACACATGACACTGAAGTATATCGCCGTTGTTGGTTGTCGTTGGGGTGAATGTTAACTCACTTCTTGTGTTATAGTAAGTCCAGCGATCAACTCCGTAACCCAGACCTGCATTCAAATCTGCGTTCCTAAATATTGCGTCCGCAGCTTCCTGATCTCCTGTAATACAAATTAAAAAAAAAGAAGATATTCAGCCCCTCAGTACATCAGTACAACGTTTACATTCAGCACAATGATAGCACATTGACCACAGTCACACGACATCTGCTAAATAAGAAACGGTAGCCGGGGCGGATCCAGGAATTCCGTAAAGGGGAGGCGCCTGTACAGAATTAACGCGCACGCCCCATCTTTTTCTCCTTATTTCTTTTGTTTTAACAAAAAAAAAATGTAAAGATCTGCCACTGAGTAGTGAAAGTGAATGGTCAGAAAGAGGGACGGTGGTATATATTTCTTGAATCTGTTCAAGTCTCTTACATAGTAAGATTTTTGAACCGATAGACCAACTAGTTCATCATCTTTATCATGAATGTGACATCATAGACAACTTCAATATTAATACTTATTGTATAGCTTTTTTTAGACTTAATTGTGTCATACCCGCTCCTCAACTCTTTCAGAAAAAGAGAAACTGTTTAATTCAGAATTATAATGTGGGGCCATAACAGAATCGGTGCATAGCATCTTACATGTACATGTTAATGTCAAAGTGTTAAAGGGAAAGTCCACCCTGACAATCATTGGTTTGTGTGAATATAGAAGTAGGAAAATTAGAGAAACAGGACAGTGGAAGTTTGAGCAAATTCAGGTCAAGCTAAATAAAAAGTACAGATTTATTTTTGTGAAGTTGTTATCGATCAAACAGTAATTGATAATTTTATGATATCACACGCAAGCTCAATCCCTTTATGTTCTGTACTGTATAATAAGAAAATTTAATTTCCCATCTATAACACATTATTGCAACCATTGGAAACAATATTTCTGTATAGTCCATTACCTTTTAAGGGAGATTATTAAGCAAGGTTGTTGATATAATCATAGGGGAAAAATTTTTTTTTTTTAATTTTGTTAACATGCAACCAAAGCAAATGGAACGTGAGTTAGAATGCTGCAACACGTACAATCGTAAATATCTGTTTCCTGGTCACACCGGTCAAATTTACATTCTTATTTCTTTATTCAAAGAAAAACATAAAGTTTCCACGCAGTCTACTCAGTCCTCTAATTGTTCTTGTTCTACTCAAACAAACTTGATTTTAGGGCGAACGCCCACTTTTCTGCTTTTAATCATCGGATGTTCAAGCTATGATTAATTCACTGGTGACAATTCAAGAGTGAGTACATGCTGTCCCTTCTGAATTGCAATAGGAAACACTCCCTGTTTGAGAAGCCACGTCGGTAGGAAAACTTCAAGGGATTTTGATAGACAGAATTCCAACGATAATTCGCATTATGAAGACGTGATCAAAATAAGATATTAAGGTGAGGTTAAAATCACAACTTGTTCAAATTAGATGAATTACACGTTTCAACAAACTGTATTCAGACATGGCTTCGATCAATCATGATTTCTGTATTTTTAATTGAACCAGAGTATCAAGCTAGATATAGAATAATTTGAAATAATACTTCAATTATGATTAACAGTGTGAGGGTTGAGATGATAACAGTTGATGAGACTATAGTATATCCAAAAAAAAAAAGTTTCACCATGCAAAAACCAAGGAAGAAAACAACACTACTGTTAAAAACAAACAAACAAACAAACAAACAAAAAACACCGAAGAGTATGTGATACATGAAATAAACTCACGTTCTCCAGCACATGTTACGCCTGCGTCATTATTGTGCCCACAACTGTTGGAATGGGAGCATCCCCACGGAAATCGACCGCACTCTAAAAGAGAGTTTTTATCTGCTGTGGGACAGTGAATGATTTCGTCTAACCAAATGGGGCCCGATCCTTCTCCGAAGTGGGCATCGGCATGGACCGAGGTAGCCCCCGAGTATCCAAGCTGTCTACACACAGCGTGAGCTGCGTTCATATCAAAACCGTTATCACACGCCGTGCCCCAGACTCCGTCACAGAATATCTCCACTCGCCCTTCATGTTCGTCAGACGCTCCGGCAAGTCTCACTGAAAAATGCGGAAATAACATTGTGAAAAAAACGTTTTCTCTCTCTCTCTTTTCTTTTAAATCATGAAAACTTAGCAGAATTTCAGATTTTATGGCTCAACTGTAAGTGAGTTTTCATCAATTATTCACCGCTGTGATGAACTCTCTAAAAAAACAAAAATAAAAACAAAAACTAGTGAGAATGTTCATTCTTGAGGGAGTGAATAGCAGAATAGAGTGAGTTAAGAGTAAAATTGGAGTAAATTTTGGGTGAAAACGTTTATTTCACTAAGTTTGGAGTGACCTCAAGGATCACTCAAAATATTTCTATTGATCCCTGAGGTCACTCTAAAATAAGTGAAGAAAATACATTTTCACTCTAAATTCACTACGATTCCACTCTAAACTCATTTTTTTTTTTCTGAAATTCACTCCTCCGTGGGTGAACTTTTTTAGATATACAAAATCAAATCCAAGACCCTCTCTATGCATTCTCGGTTCACACCTTGAAATCTAAAAAATTGTGATTCTACAATATTCATATATTCAGAATAATATATAACGTTAAACAAGACTTTGGACTCACATTCGTATTAACAAGACTAGCGAAATGTTACAAATGACATCAAAATGAAACTTTCGATAAACACTGGTTCACACTAGCAGCTGAAGTTAAATCAAATCTTGAATTTTACTTTACTTTCTTTAAATGACATTGTAAATGACACTTTTCAAGGTAAACATGTTGCACTGGAAAAAGGATGATTTTGATTGAAAATTTTTCAGCAGCGGAAAGTTCGTAGGTTTGGAAGGTAATCTGATGCAATGAAGTGTGATGCGATGAAACCTGCTGTCAAAGTGAGAGACCAGGCCTATCTGGATATACGAAATTATCCGAGTACTGAGGTCAAATAGAAGGTTCATGCTCCCTGACAAAGAAATGTCTGAAGCTCGAGAATGTCAGGTGTTGAAATAAACTTTAATTCAAAGGCATAATTTACCATTTGCATTTACCAGTGCTTTTGAATAGTTCTAAAATGTTAGTTAGGGATAGAAACAACCACTGTAAAAATTTTGAATCCGTAAAATCGATGTTAAGTATTGCTGAATATACAAAACGTGAACAATAGTTAAAAGAAAAAAAATGTTTCCAGATTAAACCGTCTGGTATACAGTTAGGTTTATTGAGAAAAATACAGATATCTCCTTATACTTTAGGCTTTATCGAAAAGAATATGATAGGATATTTTGTGGCACAACAGACCTACGCATATGCATTAAATGTTATATCTTGAAATCTTTTAAATCACTGTTTCCAAAAGTAAACAGGACCTTTAAGATCCCATCATAACCTCAATGACTAAAGAAAAAAAAATCACACGAGTCGATATTTTACCTTTTAGCTTGTAATACCTCGTGCTTTGTACCGTGAATTTGTGGAATAGACGTCGCATCAATACATGGAAACACACGATCAGAACTTTAATGGACTAAGAAACGCGCAAAGACCTGTGATCTACACATTCGCTTGTGTGTTAGTTTGGGTTAGAAGGAACGAATCCATATTTTTTCGATGATACTCACCGGTTCTACCATCGCACGGCCTCGAGCAGTGACTTCCTCGGTATATGTACTTATATATTAAATTTGCCGATGAGCGACTGTGGCCATCTGCAAAGTCAGTGTTTTTCATTTCTTGTTCTTTTATCCCTTTTCAGCTCAAATATTGTAGCAATAAGATCAACTATTTATCCATAAAGTTTCAGCTTTATCTTTTGGGAGTTGATATGTAACATTATAAGCTCACTTTCGTTTTGCAACTCCTAATTGCATCAGTACGAGGAATTATTGTTCATAGGAACATATTTAGGGAATATTTTCACTTCCGTCGTTGATGTTCAAAAACAGACAAAATGACAAATTGAAATAAACACAAAAATCAGAGGTAAAAAAATTATGCAATTTGTTAAACTCTCACAGGTCCATGCTATTGAGGAAATATGTCTGAAACCTAATGATCTATGTCATCCGTGAATTATTACAATGTAGAATGCTGAAAAGTCCACCATTATGACCGAAAGGATTTTATGTGTGTGTCCGATTCGTCTTGTAAATTCACAGTGATATGATTGAATGGCATCGGTAGTATTGCCTTCATTCAAAAAAAAAGACAATGATATTCAGCTATGCTTGTCAGTTGCACATAATGAGCAGGGCTGGGACTTTGAATTAAGACATGACTTACACGTAAGCCTATGGGGTCCTAAGGGCAGAAAAATCCTCAGCACTTTCAACAGATTTATTCTGTTATATGATTTATATCGGCCGTTACCCGACTTGAGATGTGATGATTACAAAATAGATGTTATCTTCTTTCTGTCATACCTATTTAAAACCTAAAAGTTTTCAATGAAAAGTTTTACCGGCATCGCTAGGTAGCTTTAGAGAGTATGCTGATACGGCAACATTATCTTCTTTTGGCTGCGTGTAGGACACGTGGTGATATTTGTCCTCGGTTGACATGATTTTTATGACAGAATTTATGTTTTATGATTTGCTCGAGAACGTTAGTATTTCATATCATATCAATATCTGTAATAGATAAGTACTTTTCAATTCTTTCCTTTCAAAAGCAGATTGAGATATTAGAGAAAAACGATTAGGAACCCCTCCAATACTTACTGGAAACAACTGAAACGTACTGCGTGAATCTTTATCAATATAAAGAGACAAAAAATGCAGGAAATTTCAACGTTTCCAGCTATTCACAACTGTTTTCAGAATCAGCCGCTCTTGAAGGGGAAATTTTCACTCAATCACCCAGGGTTATTGAACTTACTGAGCAGCTGACGTCTGTTTTGTTTAACCACACTAACGAAATCACATCAGATATTCGTATGTTATCTACGGACAGCATCTAGTAACGTTGGAGCATGACGAAAAATTTTGAGCTCTAGACGGTGATCAAGTCCCGTTTATTTTTCACACAAACATCCTGGCTCGACGGTTGTGGTCTTCCTGGTTTATCACTGTCATGTTTTACTTGAGATGATAATTGGGAGGCGATTATGACAAAAACAGAATTTTCTTCATTCCATCCTAGGTAGCCGTAGGTAGGCCGATGTTCCCGAAAGCTGTTCAGACTTCCAACTCCGGACTAATCCTTGGTCACATCTCAAGCAAAATCTTACGATCTCACAGCAATTTTAAGTGATATCGAATTCAAAACTTTACAGAAGTTATCTTAAACATTTTCGGTACTCTCTGCGGCATTCTGGGATGAACTGCGTGTTGGTTGCATGAATAGGAGACTCATTATGTCACCTTGTACTGGCATAAGGTCAGAGTTCGTTTCCGTCTCCTTTTGTTCATCTCTCAAAAATTATCGAATTAATGAAGAGAAAGCCACTTGAACGTGTTTGGTATGTAGCCTACTACTTAGTGGTAATACCTCCTATTGGGGACATCAAGCACTGTACCTAGTAACATACTTCCATATGTATGATGCTCGTGTTCTGAAGCTGGGATCGGAAATACTAAGACATATCTCGCCTTGGCATGAGCGATTCTCCCGCCAGTGATTATCCAGTGCAATGATGGACATATAGAGACTACATAAAGTGGGAGGAAGAAAAATCAGTCCTTAGTGTACCGGAAAGTATTACATTTTTAGAACTTCAAGGTTTTCATGTCGGGTGAACATTATGATTTGTGCATGTTTGGTTGCAGTCGGAAAGTAAATTGAAAAATGTTGCCGATTTGATTCATATTTTAAATTGACATCGTCCCCTCTATAACTGTAACTAGATATTACGATGAAGGAACTGGAAATTTCTGCATTCGAAGTCTTTCCTCAAATCGACGTAGAAAGCTCTTAATTTTCGTATTTTCTGGTTTAACGACAGAAACATTCGTTTCGATATTCAAGCATTATCTTGTCAAGGATATCCCTGACAGATTTCATGTATTTTTCGAGCGGTATTGTTCCATCGCAATACCGTAAATTAAATTTGAAATAGTGAGGTGATGTATCTGGGTGAGAGTTCACTTCCGTCACATTAAACTGTGCATCGTAAAGACCCAATGTTTGGAATCGGAAAAGGAGCGGATATTCCATAATTATGAATCATCGCCTTCGGTTAGGGTATCCCAGATATTATCTGTGGATTGGATTGAGGGATGAGGTTTCTTATTTATTGAATGTATTTGTTTGGCTCCATGTGCAGAATTATAAAAGGGTTTCTTGGTATGGTGTGTGTGTGTGTGTGTGTGTGTGTGTGTGTGTGTGTGTTTTCTTCACGATGCCACTTGCGTTCCCTTTACTGTTAAGATCTTTGATGTAACAAATCTTATTACAAGGAAGAAATATTAACGTCACAACTTTTTGAGGGTTATACAAATTCATGAAATTGTTGAATGTATTCATTTGTTATCACCACGAGACATATACATATGCTATCTAGAAACATATAGTGGTATTTGAACGAAGGTAGATTCCATTTCTTTCCAGGAATATTTTTTTTCTGCTTCTTGAGTGGTTTATATTTCACCTTTTATTTCTTATACTTACTATATTGGTACTTTGTGTAATCTACAAGCAATGGGCCCAAATTTGTGAGACCTGTGCTGTATTTTATCAAAACAGATTGTCGTAAGCAAAAGATCAACTTTTTCTATATGGAAAGCGAGATGTTCACAATTTCACAATATTTTTCGCTTTGTTTCTATTTTCAATAATGCAATAAAGCAAAGGTCAAATTTCCATCTCTCTGGATAAATTGCGTATCAATCGCTTGAGTTGTTATAACTTTGTAGCAGGCAAATCGATCTGAATTGCTTTAGCATGACATATTACCTTGTACGATATTTCCATATCTATTATTATTTTACAAACCCACAGAATGATTTTCAAAATGATAAAAAGAAGTCAGTGCCACAAACAGTCCTTAATCAATGTGTTTTTTTTTTAAATGCATGGTAAGTTATCTTACCACAACACTGAGTGTATATCTTACCACAACACTTAGTGTAGGCCTGTAGGGTTTGTAAAAATACATTAGGAAGTCAATGTCGCACAATGAATTTTACGAATGAACATGTCATGATTATATTATGCTTTTGCTTTTTATTGATAGATTAAGAGAAGTGATTTTTTATTGGATTTAGCTTTTCATGGTTTACTATGGTTGTTTGTCTGAGAGTTTGCGTGTGTGTGTGTGTGTGTGTGTGTGTGTGCTTGTTTATTATAAAGGGGAGATGTAATTGCTTATTTTCATTGACAGCCGTCAGCAGAATGAAAAAAAAAACGCACAGGGAAAGGCCTCTTCACAATAGTCAGCTGTACACTTCATTGAAATAAACAAAGAAAACTTCTAGAAGATGTTGTTAAACTATCGATTAAACAGTTACAAATCAGTTGTGAGCACATAATATGCACATTAGGATTTAAAAAAGGGGGGACAATATCCACTATAACTTTATAATTGCAGTGTTATTTAATGTTGGAAAAGAGAAAGTTTGACAATTTAAGTAGCTTCTTCAAAAAAAAAAGAAAAAAAATAATGCAGGTTAATTCATGTCCTTAAATTTGTCCTTCTCATGTACATATTGCGTTTGATATCTTCAATACGAGAACAAGAACGTACGCTATCTTATGTCATTTAGCTTGAATATCCTTGAGAAGGAACTCCCACTCGTCATCTGACGTCACAGGTTTGAAGGTCGATGCAACATTTTGGGCGAGGTGCCAGGAAGAGGAAGGCGCGAAGACTGGCAGAAAATGTTACCAAAAACCACTCAGTTTTTAAAGAATATTGTGCAAATGCCAAAAGCTAAGGCAGTAATTTTATAAATCTAAGATTATTCTTATTAATATCAATCTATCTTAACACTTTAAGATATTCAGAATCCACATCCAAATTTTCTTTCAGACCCTCTAGATAAAAGTAATAGTCGATCATGCTATTCACAGTACTGGTTGTTTGTACGCCATCAGTAATCTCTACGCCATTTAAGTACCAGTTCACGTGTTCTGAGCCAAAGACTTTATCGGCTGTACAGACGGCTGTAACTTCCTGGTCTGGTGTCAGCGGGCTTGTTACATCAAGAGTCACGCTGGTTCCACCTACATAAACCAGTAAAGATAAGACGTAAACATGGTGGACGTAAGACAATTAATATTCACATCACCTAAAAATTCATTCCCCCTCTTCATTTTATCAGAAGCTTGCTGTAATATTTTTAGTGAATCAAAAGACACATTTTCGAGACATAATTGAGACAAGCACTGTCTTGTCTTTTTGATTTTTGCTTTTTGTTTAGATACTATGTATCATCTTTATCTTTTGTGTTTGTGTGTGTGTGTGTGTGTGTGTGTGTGTGAGGTTTTTGTCATTCTGATGAAAAAAGTGAAAATAAAGTTTGAATCGATTTGAATTTTTAAAGCGACGTACAAAGGTATTTTCAATGACTCCCCTAGAAGAGGGCTAGCAAAACAAAAACAAAAAAACAAAAAAACAAACACACGAAGAAAATATAGATATTAAGAAGACTGGTGATGCAAAAATTGACAGTTCTCACTTAGCTGTGAAAGGTATAAACATATATGTTATGTAAACCATTTTAATATTCGTATCTTACCAATATGGCGGATGGCGATGGAAACTATCCCAAGAAGGACTAATACTCGTCTTCCAGTCATTATTCCCAGAAGCTTTGGATCCTGGAGTGAGAGATGGAAGGCGGAAAAGAGATAAAACATGAATATTCAGCAACTTTAATAACAACTTGAAGGTATAAATTGAAAAGACACTGGAGAAACCATAAGCTAGTAAATACAGTATAAAAAATAAAAAAAAAAATTAAGGAATTTACGGAGATTTTTCACTTTCCTTGCACTTGCTTTAAGTAATCACCACTCCAAACTTTTTAAGGACAAGAAAAGACCAAACTCAATTAACTTTCAACATGAGAAAAATGCCGAATTGATTTATAAAGATGAGATCGAAATGTTTACGCTGTTATACGACGTTAAAGCTTTGGTAAGCTTGATGGCCTGATGTCCGTTTTCTCTGTCGACTTCTTATTAGAGTGCGTGGGCAGACTATTCGACCATCGCACACTATTCCTGCATAAAATTCTTCCGCGTTTCCTGCTGTTGTTACAGTTCAAAATATTAGTCCAACGCACATTTCACATTGAGGAAATATTGGTATGTTATAGATTATCGTCCTTTTCAGTATAAACGTGATTTTCTGAGCTCTTTATGAACAATATACATAACTGTATGTAGGAATATTCTATTTTATAGTTGCGCCATGATGCCATGATAATCATGTTCCGTGGTATTGTGATGTATGTCAGTTGGATATATGAACCCCTGTTTCTTGTTAGCTTGTAACAAAGACTAAACTGATATCATGAATACATCCTGGCTTAAAAATCCAATACGACGTGTCTGATTTCTTGTTACACTGTCAGCATGATATATTTGACCATCAAAGAGTCGCGCTGTGTGAAACCGATGACGTGTGAATAGTCTACTTCTCATGAGAAATTACTATTTTTTTCACCCGAATTAAGAGTCACTTTCTGAAAAAGACCACAAACTATCAGTACTCTTAACTAATACTCTTTAATATTTTGTAATACTGTCTCTGAAAGTTAGTTCATACACACATTTGACACTGTATGTATGACCTATTTTATCTAGGCAACTCCAACTCCTCTTGGGTGTACACACACACATTACCACTATCATCAATTTTACAGATTACTCTATGCTCGTGTTAAGCAATAAGTTTGTCTTGTATTGAGAGGGGAAAGTTAGAATCTATATCATGGTAACTAGAATTATACGGTACAAATGCATTATGAAAAGGACACATTTTCCTGCCATTTCTTCAATTTGATCACTCGTCTAGAAGACTTAAACCCCGAAAAATCAATTCCTTCCAGCCCTGCACCCGAATGTCTGGCATGTTCTGTGAGGGGTTTCTTTTCTTTGTCATGCAAAGTTGAATTTGTGTGCAGAACCGAAAGGCAACTGAATCTTTACTCAGCTGCCAAACAAAACAAAGGAACCATCTACATTAGAAAGAAAACTTGTGATCAGTTGCGGTAATTTCTTCAATAATGATCCTGGAAGGGATGAGTTGGTGACGTAACCAATACAATAAATTGACACCATATCTTTTAATGTGAATGTCTTGTTCAAATCCATGGGACAGTGCTAAGGATATACCATCTTATACGCTGTCTGAAATCTGCATGACATGTGTTTAAGATGTGGAGAAATTACATTATCTGAAGAAATCTAAAACATTTGACATTTCTATTTTCCCATGTCATTACCATGCATGCTGTCTTTGAATTTTCTCCGATCAATTTTTTTTTAGATTTGAAAAAAAAAAATTACCAGTAATGTAAAGTGTTTTTTTTTTAGTTTTCTTTAAAGCAATAGATATTTTGCTTCTGTTTTACTTATACCATAAGGGAGAGCAGATAGAAAAAATATATCGCTGCTGTCAAATTTTATTTACACAATGAAAATCAATTTCTTCATCTAATTTGCTTAATTTTTCACAAAGTGTGTCGCTCTGCATACATCGCATCCATACGTAAAAATATCAGGCAAACTTCCTCTTTTAATCGGCAAGAACATCAAGTCATAATCGGATATCACAGATCACATACAGCCATTGATTTCAGTGATATCATAATAATCATGTCATGGATTGTTGTTCTTTCCTATTACCTAACAAAACACAGGAAATGGTTCGTATTGACTCTGTCAGCAGACACGCTGTATGTAAGCGAACAAAGAATCATTCTATGACTCCACATGAGTGACCAACTTTTCTACCCCCAAAGTTTCGAAACACTTTTCACCGAACCGCATTAACATTAACGACCCGTGGTTTATACTTCCTCTTCGTGCCTAAGCGCACTGTAGTCGAAGTCAGTCGTGGAATGTATAGCAATAAACCTTTAGTTATTCATGATCAATAGATGAATTATTTTCGAGGTAATTAATGGGTATATACGTGATATCAGATGAGGAAATTAATCTTTTGACAATTTAATACATTGGTGTCTTGGTTCCTCTTTCCTTGTAGTCACATTCTTATTGATTTTCTATGGCATTAATGTCTTACTAAAGAGAAACAGTAAGGGGTATGATGGCGTCTGTTTCTGCTCCCCTGATGCATACGGTCCTACACACACACACACACACACACACACACACACACACACACGTGCACGCACACACACACACACACACACACACGCTCACTCTTACATACTCACGCCAGCGCTGACATCAACATCGCATCACCTTCTGGGTTTTCTAGAAGTGTGAAAAGGTCCTAAAAGTTTGTGTCTATTCGAGAGAGGTCTCTTTTCTCAGTGTGAGTGTCTCCAGAATACACAAAAGTTATTAACGTTTAGTAAAACTTATACCATGCTACACAAACACAAGGCATCATACATTACACAAACACACACACACACACACACACACACACAAACAAACAAACACACATCCGTATTCACACGAAGATACATTATGATTATTATGACATTTGGTTTTTCTAGAAACACGATTATAAACTGATATTTTGTGTCTCTGAAAGTTTTTCCTTTAGTTTTTCGCGTCTCCTAATGAGCAAAGAACAAATAAGCAACGGTCTTTAATATCATTGCATCAAGCTTTATTACAAGCACACAATCCATAATAGCTCTGTGACACAGGCACACACAAGCATACATATCAGCAATTACATACACACACAATACTTTTTGACTTTCCCCGACGTATGACAGATATAGAAATATTTTATGTCTCCAAAAGGTCTCTTTTTTCGTACTGGTTATAAAAGTATATTAAGGAGACATGTCTCACTAATGTTGCGCTCAGAAGAACAAAACGCAAAGGAGGCAAAAGCTGACTGCGATATATCTTTATTCAAAAATACACCGATGGTTTCTAAAAAAATGAGTAGTGTTGCGATGAAGTTACATGAGTTCCCAGATCTTTCTTAATACGGGTGGTGCTGGGTTTAATGCGAAGTTACTATTCCTCTGATTTAAAAAGAACATGACATCCTTTTCTTATGGAAAATATGCCGGAGGATGGAAACACCCCACACTAAACATACTAAAGAAAAGAATTGGTTGTTTCACATAAAATATTTCGATGAAGAAAAAAAAAATGAGAATCAATGATTTGATTATGAAAAAAACCAGTCTAATGTCTAGTTTCCATAAAGACAAGACATAACCTCTGAAGTGATGTCATGTCAAATTACATCGTGTAACTTTTGGAGGTGTCGTGGCTGAGTGGATAAGAGCGCTCGTCTGTGAACGACATGAGCGTGGTATGGTTCGTGGGTTCGAGCCCTTGCCAAGCCCGACACGTTTGCCCTTCAGCAAGGCACTTTATCCACATTGCTGCTCTCCACCCAGGAGTATAAATGGGTACCCGGTAGGATGAGAAAGCTTATGTTGGTTGATCAGCATGTGCGCGCCTGTAAAATGGCTGCGACTGTTGTATTTATTATTTTCCTGACTACTTCTGCTTTCAAAGCATTCTAGTCAGTAATTTATCAACTAGGTTATACACAAAGTATACAAATTATCATTCTTCAATCCGAGGAAATATTGTTGACAATTGTTCCCTCATGTTGACCTTCGCAGTGTTGCATACCTGCAGAAAGAATATCCAAAAAGGAATCTTGTCATCTTTGCCAAAGAAAGTTAAACACGACAAAGTGTCAATTAAAAAAAAAAAAGACAGATCAAACAGGCGGACAGTCATGGTAAAGAGCACTGTGTGTTTCATACAAAACCAACTCTTTCTAAAAGAAAGAATATGGTACCAAATGTCACAGCATATTACTACAAGAACTCCTGCCATAGGAAAAAAAATGTAGCTTAATTAGGGAGGCAGAGAGTACACAATGAGAATCATGGGAATTGGGAATCATAATGAATGAAAAAAGGAAGGATAAAGTGTTTTCATCAGCTTCTCTGCATACAAGAAGATTCAATTCAATATCTCAACGATGGAATAATATATCGGTAGCAACATGTGAAGCTCGGAGTGTTCATCAAATTGTCTCAGTGCTTTTACCAAGTTTACGTAGAACAGAGCATGTCAAACCAGCAAGTGTAATTTTTCCGATAAAAATTGATATTCTCATTTCTTTTGATAAACGATGTCATCTTGGAGTTACAGGGTTTCTTTCCAACTACGTGTACACTCAGATGGTACTGTAATGATGATATTGATAATAGTGATTATGATTGTAATGACAACAATTATAATGATTATGATCAACGCTCATACATTTTATACCACATAAAAGAGAGAACAAAGGAAAGACTAAGATTCAAGATACAATATTGCAATAGTGACGAGTTTCATTTTACATAACGTTGTATCATGTAACAAGTACCAATTGAAAATACTATGACATGCCACTTCTTTAATTGGTTACTCTGTCAAAGTTAGAATGCTGCAAAGGTTACGTCACGTGAATGATTATACTCACCTCAATCAGTAAACAATCTTTCTCTTCATGAGGACAGTGAGACAGGTGATGATGGAGAGGATGAAAATAACGATGAGAAGAACGTACGTGGTCGACGATTTCTGAAGGAACTCTTGAAAAGGGCTAGCTATGGGACCCTCTGTCAATAAAGCACCATTGGACAGCGGTAACATTTGTTACTTCCTGGTTTATATTCCCTTTATTCCCTGTCAATTGTGTGTGTTTAAAAAGTGGGGTTTTTTGTTTTTTTTTTAGTAATTGGTTTGTTTGTATCTTTGTCTTTTCTTTTATTCTTTGGTTCTTTTTTTTTTACAGAACGAGATACCATAAACATAAAAGCTGTCTGTAGCTATAATTAGTTACGAAGAACGCACAGACGCATTTTCTTCTGACACATTTTTGTCGATTTAAGTCTTTTTTCTATCTCGGTGAAAGCGCTATTTAGGGAAAACGTTCTATATACCGTTCCTATGAAGAGAAATATTAGGATTAAGTCAGAAGCTGTTACACTATTCAAGAACTTTGTTGTGACACTTAAAAGATAGCTTTGAACACACACGTCTTATTCCATACTTCCTAAAGTAACTAGGAGATTTCTGATCCCCAAAAAACACACCTTTGAAAGAAGAGAGATAGAGTTACAGACATTTGACAAGATTAACCAGTGGTACTTTCCTTCAATCATAGAATGGGATCACGCTTAGGCTCATATATACACTGTATGCCTTGCTTCAGGATTGATAGCTTTTGTTTCTTTAAAGGACTTAATCAATGCAAATGCATGTTGACTCATGTTAATTTTATGACACTCTGATCATCACGTATGTGGCAAAAAGACTGTCTAGATATGTGCCAAAGTCATATTCTATTTTTTTCCTGCTATAAGTTTCTTCAGATTAGTTGGAACAGCCCACAAAGAAAAAAAAAAAGCTTACAAACCAAGATTCTGCAGAAAACATAGCCTGTCAAGCACTGCTACGTTTACTACTATGATTACCAAAAGACATAATTGGAATGCACTTTGAATAAAAATTGAGCAAAATTGAGAAAAACAATGTCATTTTAATCGTATTTGTCTCCTTTTTTTCACGTACCGGGAGGTATTTTTGTCCGGCAATGTTTCATCCATGACAACGTATCTCCAACTCCGTTGGTGGCAGAACATGTGACATTGATGCAGTCATCGGGAAGTGGAGACAGGATCGCTGAGGCACAGCTGGAGGAGGACAGGATGTCGTTATCAGCTGTAATGGTGTATGTGTGGAGATTTGGGTAAGGCTGGTCAGAGAGGTCAACATGACAGGTGATGATTAGAGTTACCAGGTTCCACTCGCCTCTGATTTCTGCCGTCTCGATCCTAAGGATGTTGCCAACAGGTTGTTCGGGGACTGGTTCTACAATGAGATCGAGAGATGACAAAATGGGAGGATACAACGTGAATACCTTACAGGCTCCTATTCCTTAAGTCAAGAACAATACTGAAAGTGACATGAAGCATGATTTTAGGAGCAGACTTCGCTGTGACTTGTGCCAATCTATTTAAAGACCAAGAATTGGCATGCACTCTCACCAAGAAGGCGACTCCAGGAAGCGTCCAAGACGTCTCTAGATAAGGAGACAACTTCTTAACTTTATAGACGTTGCGGAGCCATCAAAGTGAGGTCATCGCGAAGTCTCCAAGACGTCCTCTCAGTCGTGAGACGTCTTGGTGACATCTCCGGTTCATGGGTCTCGACAACTTCGCGGAGACGTCTAAGAGACCTCGAGGACAAAATTAGTTTGAGCGACTAGGCTGTAACTGAGGAGATTTCGCGGATACGTCGCAGGGACGTTTCTAAGACCAGCTGAAGATTGGAAAAGGCCTCCGGAAAAAAAAATGAACAAGTTTGATCCTCTCGTGACTCCCCAGAGACCAGGCTATAGTCCCAAGGAGAAGTTTCCGCGACCAGCGAGACTCGAGTCATCACCACTGTCCAGTTCGGCATCTAGTCTCCAAGCAAATAAGATATTCACTTTTATCTGTAGTTTTGACTTTGACTATCGGGACATCCTGTGTTCACATAGAGCTTGGTCGTCCGTCTACTTTTCTTGTCAGTGCTAACACAGAATTGTTGCACTGTCAACACCCTGACTTCTCTTCATTAGATATATTCACATTATTTAGATGTACCGTACAAATTTTGTAGTTTGCAGAACAGCTGTTGATCAGACGTGGTTATCACGGTTAAATCTCTTCGGAAACACATGAACAAAAGCTACTGAAAGCTATAATTCTTCTTATCTTTAATAATAATCTTTTATTTAACAATCTTCTTATCTTTAATGCTTCACTGTTCATTCAATGCAATTTGTCGCAATATTTACCTGGCTGTGGGGGACAGTAGGTGTTGGTCGCTTCAGTCTCTGCGTATTCATTTATACCAGTACACACGACATCGATGCATATGTTGGGTTGAGGGTCAATTGTCACCGTAGGAGAAGCTGAATCGGAAATGATGCTATCGTCGATTGCAATGAGGTACGTGTTGATTGGTGGAAATGGTTGATCTTCTGGATCCACGTGGCAAGTAATGTTAAGGCTTGGTTCGTCATCATCATCCTCTTGAGTCTCAAACTCGACGCTGATGATTCCTTCTGCTGGCTTATCTGTTCGATATGATTATGTGTTATGTATTGATCAATGTCCAAACCGGTATACCCGACACCAACGGGAAATGAAGATAGAGGTAACTTCATGTGATTGACTTTGCTGGACGGAAGGGGAGTCAGATATGGTTTTATAAAAAGATGCTCAAAATTTGTAGGGCGTTGATTTTGACTTCTACACATTCAGGAAGCACGTGTTAAATAAAATAAAGAGCAGCCGTTTACCAAGATATATACCTTTACGTGACCAAGGTTAATTATGGCTATAACTGACAACAGGGTATACAGTACCAGTGTGGTTATGCATATGGCTTCGATAATGGGAACTCAAGGTTGAAAAAAAAAGGTTTCTTAGAATTAAGGATGCTTTACCGAGCATGGTAGATTTGTGATTTCACACATGCGTAACAGCGAGGAGAGCGTGAATGAAAACAATAAATGTACACTTAAAGAATACATTAGACTACAACGGATTGATAAGAAAAAAGCATGTGCTAAAATCTCCGCAACGAATGCTGCATTGTTTACATAACTCACAACTTTGGACACACTGTATGAAGACTTGTTACCTCTTGGACAGTGTGTGCGCGTGGCTGAGGTCGTTCCAATCCCGTTCGTCGCGGAGCACGTGAGTTCGATACAGGTGTTGGGGCGTGGTGAGAGGATGGCTGAGGCGCTGCTTGATGACGATAGAGTTGTATTCTCAGTCCCGATGGTGTAGGTGTGGAGGTACGGGGACGGCTGATCAGTGAAGTTCACGTGACAGGAGATGACCAGATTAACCAGGTTATCCTCGCTTTTAATCTCTACAGCATCGATGGATAATATGTTTTCTCCTGGGGGTGTACCGGGACTTGGAGAGACACATGGAGTGATGGACCCGGCGGGGGACTGGGTTACACCACCTGTTTAATCATTATTAAATGGAAGCGTTATTGCATCGAACATTATCCGCTTCAGACTTTAACAGATAAACCCCAAAGCCTACTTCAAGTGTAATCATAGATCATTGAAAAAAAAAAATGCAAAAAAAAAATGCAAACTTCAAATGGAAAACATAATGTTGATTTGAGAGTCTAAGAAGATAAACACAGCTACAGATGTGCGCATTTCAAATACATTACGAATCAATAATACATAGGGTTCGTATTAAGTCTCTAGACCCTAGCCTATGCAAATGTCTGCTTCACATTATTTCTATTTCGCAATAATTGATAACATGGAAGACATATTCATGAATGTATCTTAATATTCAGGAAATCGTATAAGACTGTTCAAAGATTTTGACACTATGCAATTTGGCTATATTTCTCGTTGGAAAGAATGCAAATTACTCATATAAAAGTTTCACAATTCTAATGATACTCTTTTTTAAAACAACAAGCTTACCAAACAATTTTCTTCAGTCTCTACTTGTTGATCAAACAGACACATACACTTATACACAACCATGGTACCCGTTACGCAAAGACATATAAATGCTGTCTAAGATATAATTGTACATAGAATTTCAGCATTGTACAGTCACTTTATCGAGCATGTTACATCCTCTTATACCTGGATAAATTACTTCCTCTTTCGAAGAAATTTAAACAAGCGTGCCTAGATATTATTGCAGAAATGTAGTTCTTAAAGGGGATAGCTAGTAACTGATCAGTGGAAACCAGTGGGTATGCTGGGGGATGATTGTTCCAATCCTTGTGGGATTCATTTAAGAGTACATTATGTATCTATTGCTGTGTGAAAATTATTTGCTTCAGAATGGTCTCATATTCAACTTAAATCAAGTAATGTGCAGTTTTATATTTCCAGGTTAGCATGCCTGTACAGTGACGGGGCGATTAAACTGCACATTACTTGAATATGAGACCATTCTGGAGCAAATAATTTTCACACAACAATAGGTATATATTCTACTCTTAAATGAATCCCACAAGGATTGGAACAATCATCCCCTGCATTCCCACTGATTCCCACTGATCTGTTACTAGCCTTCCCTTTTAAAACCCGTGACACAAAAAATGTTTTAAGAAGTATTGTTAACAGAGATGTGTCACATTTGGTTCCTTTCCTCAAA
Source organism: Diadema setosum (assembly GCA_033980235.1). NCBI lineage: Eukaryota > Metazoa > Echinodermata > Echinoidea > Diadematoida > Diadematidae > Diadema > Diadema setosum. The sequence continues at coordinate 37,305,553 of CM067067.1, forward strand.
CTATATCTCGTGTCGAATTACATATCAATACAAATATATGAAAAAAAAAACCCACATATTAGAGTTTCATGACCATGGTATCTCATGAGCACGTTTCATCACCATGCAAGGTATTTGATGCCTAAATCAAGCAGATACGCTTCAAGGTCTTTTGATTTCTGCCCTAGATTGAATGTACATTTTTCTTGAGCATTATGTTTTGGATATTTCGAAAAATGAGGGGTTCTTCATTCATATAAATTTCGTATATTTCTCATATTATATGAGAATATACTAATACATGCATAAATATACAAATGTAGTGTATGATTATGAAATACCGACAATATCACTGGCATATGTGTGCTGATATCAAATTTTATAAATTCACCTGTAACCTCCAGAATTGCAGAGCGCACAACACCGTACACATGACACTGAAGTATATCGCCGTTGTTGGTTGTCGTTGGGGTGAATGTGAACTCACTTCTTGTGTTATAGTAAGTATAGCGATCAACTCCATAACTCAGACCTGCATTCAAGTCTGCGTTCCTAAATATTGCGTCCGCAGCTTCCTGATCTCCTGTAATACAATAAAAAAATATTAAGCTCCTTAGTATATCAGTACAACGCACATTGACCATTATCACAATGACATCTGCTAAATGAAAAACAGTAGTGAGAGTGAATTGTCAGAAAGAGGGACAGCGGCATATATTTCTTGCATCTGTTCAAGACTCTTAAATATACCAAGATTTTTGAACCAATAGACCAACTAGTTCATTGACATCATAAACAACTTCAATATGAATACTTAGCGTATAGCCTTTTTTTTTTACACTTAATTGTATCATACCCGCTTCTCAACTCTTTCAGAAAGAGAGAAAACTATTGAATTCAGAATATGTGGGGTCATAACAGAATCGGTGCATAGCATCTTATATGTTAATGTAAAAGTGTTATTATAACGGGAAAGTCTACCCTCACAATCATTGCTTTGAGTGAAGAGAAGCAGTAAAATTAGAGAAACAGGACAGTGGCAGTTTGAGCAAAATCTGGTCAAGCTAAACAAAAAGTACAGATTTATCTTTCTGAAGTTGTTATCGATCAAACAATAATTGGTAGTTCTATGATGTCACACGCAAACTCAACCCCCTTTATGGTCTGTACTGTATAACAAGATATTTTTAATTTCCCATCTATCGCACATTACTGCAATCATTGCAACTACATTTCTGTATAATCCGTTACCTTTTAAAAAAATATGTTGACAATTTATAAGGAAAAGAAGAGATTTTATGGAATTCTATCAACATTCATACAAGCCAACACTGTAAAAACATCGGTGTTAGATTTAACACCACGGGTGTTAAATCTAACACCGATCAAACTTCAATAAAGGACCACACCCACAGGTGTTAAATATGCACTGTGATGGTGTTGAAAAGTGTTCACCTGACACTTCGTGGTGTTAATTTGACACTGTACCTGGTATTATTTTGACACTGTACTGGTGTTAATTCAAAAATGACACCACATGGTGTTGATTTGATATTTGTTGGTGTTAATATCAACGGTTTAACACCCGTCCAGCTTCGATAAGAGACCACACCAGCTGGTGTTACTTTGGTGTAAATTTATTTTCACATTTTTTCAAACATTTAGTATTTTAATGTAAAATTCTTGATCGTCTTGTTTAAATTAAAAATCAACAAGAAGTGCAGTTACTAAGAAACTCTTCAAAAAATAGTTTAAAATTTGGAAATGACACCCGGAGGTGTTAATTTAACACCATAAATGAGCACCGAAAATTTAACACCAGCTCGGTGTTCACTATTTAACACCGGACTTTTTGCAGTGAAATGGAAGGTGAGTTAAAATGCTGCAACACATAATCGTAAATTTCTGTTCCCTGGTCACAACATTAAAATTAACTTTATTCTTTTTTATTAAAAGAAAAATAATCAGAAAATTTCAATGGACTCTCCTTAGTCCTCTCTTTTTTCTTGTTCTACTCAAACAAACTTGATTTTAGGGCGAACGCCCTCTTTACTGCTTATAATCATCGGATGTTCAAGCTATGATTAATTCATTGGTGACAATTCATGTGTGAGTTTTTGCTGTCCCTTCTGAATGGCAATAGGAAACACTCCCGGTTTGAGAAACCAGTTGTGTGGATAAACTACAGATTTTGATAGGTTAGAATTCAAACGATTATTCGCATGATGAAGACGTGATCACAATTTGAAATGAGCTTATAATGCTAAAATCACAACCTTTTCAAGTTAGGTTATTTGCAAGATTCAACAAATTGTATAAAGACATGGCTTCGATCAATTATGATTTTTGTAATTTTAATTGAACCAAAGTATCAAGTGAGAAATAGAATATGATATAACAGTGTGATGGTTGAGATGATAACAGTTGATGAGACTAGCATGTACAAAAAGTTTCACCATGCAAAAACCAACGAAGAAAACAACACGACTGATCAAAAAAAAAAAACACCAAAGACTATGTGATAAATGAAATAAACTTACGTTCTCCATCACATGTTACGCCTGCGTCATTGTTGTGCCCACAACTGGAAGAATGGGAGCATCCCCACGGGAATCGACCGCACTCTAAAAGGGAGTTTTTATCTGCTGTGGGACAGTAAATGATCTCGTCTAACCAAATGGGGCCCGATCCTTCTCCGAAGTGGGCGTCGGCATGGACCGAGGTAGCCCCCGAGTACCCAAGCTGTCGACACACAGCGTGAGCTGCGTTCATATCAAAACCGTTATCACACGCCGTGCCCCAGACTCCGTCACAGAATATCTCCACTCGCCCTTCATGTTCGCCAGATCCTCCGACAAGTCTCACTGAAAAATACGGATATGACATTCTTTCTCTTTTTTTTTAGATCATGAAAGCTGAGCAAAATTTAAGATTTTATGGCGCAACTGAAAGTGAGTTTTCATCAATTATTCATCGCTGTGATGTACTCCTAAAAAAAAAAAATAAATAAATAAATAGCGAAAATGTTCACTCATGAAGGAGTGAAAAACAGAATAGAGTGAGTTTAGAGTTAAATTGGACTGAATTTCGAGTGAAAACGTTCCATTATTTCACTAATTTTGGAGTGACCTCAGGGATCACTTAAAACTTTCTGAGTGATCCCTAAGGTCACTCCAAAATAAGTGAAGAAACATATTTTCACTCCAAATTCACTACGATTTCACTCCAAATTTATTCTTTTCTGAAATTCACTCCTTCGTGGGTGAACGTTTTAATTTGTTTTGTTTTGTTGTTTTTTTTAGAGCGAGATACGAAATTCAAGAAGCAATCAATGCTCACACCTTGAAATCTACAAAATTATGATTTTACAATATTCAGAATAACATATGATATGAAACGAGATCGTAAGACTTTTTACTCATATTCGTATCAACAAGGCTAGCGAAATGTTACAAATGACATCATAATTAAACTTTCGATAAACACTGTTCACACAAACAGTTGGTGTTAAATCAAATCTTGAAGTTTATTTATATTTTCTTTAAATGACACCGTAAATGACGCTTTTCAAGGTAAACACGTTGCGATGGGACTAGGATGATTTGGATTGAAAATGTCTCAATAGCGGAAAGTACATGCGTTTGGAAGGTAATCTAATGTCATGAAGTGTCATGCGATGAAACCTGCTGTCAAAATGTGGGCCCAGGCCAATCTGGATATACTATATTATCGGAGTAGATTAAACAGAAGCTTCATGCAACCTGGCAAAGGAAAGTCTGGAGCTGGAGAATGTGAGGTGTTGAAATAACACGCTCTACTAAACTAAACTTTCAGTTAAGATCTCAAAAAACAAAAAAGAGTCAATATTTTACCTTTTAGCTTGTAATACCTCGTCGCGTAAATTGATGAAATAGCTGTCGTCCAGTAGACATGCAAACACAAGTTCAGAACTTTCATGGACCGAGAAACGCGCAAAGACCTGTGATCTACACATTCGCTTGTGTGTTAGTTCGGGTTAACAAGAACGAATCCATATTTTTCGCTGATACTCACCGGTTCTACCATCGCACGGCCTCGAGCAGTGACTTCCTCGGTATGAGTATTTATATATTAAGTTTGCCGATGAGCGCATTTGGCTATCTGCAAAGTCAGTATTTATCATTCCTTGTTCTTTTACCCCTTTCCGCTCATATTTTGTAGCAATAAGATCAACTATTCATCCATAAAGTTTCAGCTTTATCTTCTGGGAATTGATATGTCACATTATAACCTCATTTTTATTTTGCAACTTTTAATTGCATCATTATGAGGAATTATTGTACGTAGGAACACATTGAGGGGATATTTTCACTTCCGTCGGTAATATTTAAAAACAGACAAAATGACAAGTTTAAGGGAACACGAAAGTGAGAGGTAAACATTTTTGCAATGCGATAAATTCTCACAGGTCAGTGCTGTTGAGGAAATGCGTCTGAAACGTAATAACCTATGTCATCCGTGAATTATTACCATGTAGAATGCTGAAGAGTCCACCACTTTGACAGAAATAATTTTACGTGTTTGTCCGATTCGTCCTGTAAATTCACAGGGATATGATTGAAAGGCATCGGAAATATTGCCTTCATTCATAAAACAGACAATAATATTCGGCTATGCTTGTCAGTCCCACATAAAGAGCAGGGATGGGACTTTGAATTAAGACATGACTTACACGTAAGCCTATGGGATCCTAGAGCAGAAAAACCCTCATTACTTTGAATAGATTTAATCTGCTTTATGATTGATATTAGTCGTTACGCGACCTGAGATATGATAATTATTACAAAATAGATGCATTATCCTTCTGTCATACCTTTTTAAAACCTGAAAGTCTTAAATGAAAAGGTTTAACGGCGTCGCTATGTAGCTTTAGAGAGTACGCTGATACGGCAACAATATCTTCTTTTGGCTGCGTGTAGGGCACGTGGTGATATTTGTCCTCGGTTGACATGATTTTTATTACAGCATATTATGTTTTATTATTTGCTCAAACACGTTAGTATTCTACATGATATAAGTATCTGTAATAGATTAGTAGTTTTCAATATTTTCCTTTCACATGCATAGTGAGATGTTTGAGAAAAACGATTAGGAACCCCTCCAATACTTACTGGAAACAACTCAGACGTACTCCGTGAATCTTCATCAGTACAAAGAGACAAAAATGCGAGAAATTTTATTATTTCCAGCTATTCATAAAGTGTTTTCAGAACCAACCGCTCTTGAAGGGGAAATTTTCACTAAATCGACCAGGGTTCTTGAACTTACTGAGCAGCTGACGTCTGTTTTGTTTAACCACACTAACGAAATCACACCAGATATTTGAATGTTATCCACGGACAGCATCAACTAACGTTAAAGCATGACGAAAAACTTTGAGCTCTAGACGGTGATCAAGTCCAGTTTATTTCTCACACAAACACCCTGGCTCGACGGTTGTGGTCTTCCTGGTTTATCAATGTCATGTTCTCCTTGGGACGATGACTGGGAGGCGACTATGACAAAAACAAAAATATCTTCAATCCATCCTAGGTAGCCGTAGGTAGACCGATGTTCCTGAAAGCTGTTCAGTCTTGTAACTCCGGACTAAACCTTTGTCGCATTTCCAGCAAAATCTTAAGATCTAACAGCAATTATAAGTGATATCAAAGTCAAATCTTTACAGAAATTGTCTTATACATATTCGGTACTCTCTGCGGCACTCTGGGATGAACTGCGTGTTGGTTACATGAATAGAAGACACATTATGTTACCTTCTCCTGGCATAAGGTCAGAGTTCATTTCCGTCTCCCTTTGTTCCTCTGTCAAAAATTATCGAATTACTGAAGAGAAAGTCATTTGAACGTGTTTGTTATGTAATCTACTACTTAGTGGTAATGCCTCCTATTGGGGACATCAAACACTGTACCTAGTAACATGCTTCCATATGTATGATGCTCGTGTTCTGAAGCTGAGATCGGAAATACTAAGACATATCTCGCCTTGGCATGAGCGATTCTTCTGCGAGTAATTATTCAGTGCAATGATGGACACATAGAGACTACATATAGTGGGAGGAAGAAAAATCAGTCCTTAGTGTACCGGAAAGTATTGCATTTTTAGTACTTTGGGGTTTTCATGTCGGGTGACCATTATGATTTGTGTAAGTGTGGTTGTAGTCGGAAATTAAATTGAAAAATGTTGTCGATTTTATTCATATTTTAAATTGACATCGTCCCCTCTATAACTGTAACTAGATATTCCGATGAAGGAACGGGAAATTTCTGCCTTCGAAGTCTTTCCTCAAGTCGACGTAGAGAGCTCTTGATTTTCATATTTTCTGGTTTAACGACAGAAACATTCGTTTCGATATTCAAGCATTATCTTGTCAGGGATATCTCCGACAGATTTCATGTATTTTTCGAGGGGTATTGTTAAATCGCAGTACCGTTAATCAAATTTGAAAAAGTGTGATGATGAATCTGGGTGAGAGTTCACTTCCGTCACACAAAACTATGTATCGTAATTACCCAATGTTTTCAATCGGAAAAGCAGCGGATATTCCATGATTATGAATCATGACATTCGGTGAGGGTATCCCAGATATTATCTGTGGCTAGGATTGAGGGATGAGGTTTCTTATCTATTGAATGTATTTGTTTGGCTCCACGTGCAGAATCATAAAAGGGTTTCTTGGTGTGGTGTATTTTTTTTTTCTTGACGATGCCACTTGCGTTCCCTTTACTGTTAAGATCTTTGACGTAAAAAATCTTATTACAGGGAAGAAATACTAACATTACAACTTTTTGAGGGCTTATCATCTCGAGACATATACATATGCAATAAAGAAAAATATAATGGTATTTGAACGAAGATAGATTCTTATTCTTTCCAGGAATGTCTTTTCTTCTGCTTCTTGAGTGCATTACATTTCACCTTTTATTTCATTTATTTACTATATTGGTACTTTCATGTGTAATCTACTAGCAATAGGCCCAAATTTGTGAGGTCTGTGCTGTGTTTTATCAAAACAGGTTGTCGTAAGGAAAAGATCAGTTTTTTTCTATATGGTATTAAAGCGAGATGTTCACAATTTCACAATATTTTTCGTTTTGTTTCTATTTTCAATAATGCAATATAGCAAAGGTCAAATTTCCATCTCTCTGGATAAATTGCGTATCAATCGCTTGAGTTGTTATAAATTTGTAACAGGCAAATCGATATGAATTGAATTGGCATGACACATTACCCTGTACGATATTTCCATATCTGTTACTATTTTATAAACCCACAGATGGGTTTTCAAAATGATAAAAAGAAGTCAGTGCCACAAACAGTCCTTGATCAATGCATGTTTTTTTTTTTAATGCATGGTAAGTTATCTTACCAACAACACTTAGTGTAGGCCTGTATAGTGTTTGTAAAAATACATTAGGAAGTCAATGTCGCACAATGAATTTTATGAATGAACATGTTATGATTATATTAGGCTTTTGCTTTTTAGTGATAGATTAAGAAAAGTTATTTCTATTGGATTTAGCTTCTCATGGTTTAGTATGGTTTGTTTGTATGAGAGTTTGTGTGTGTGTGTGTGTGTGTGTGTGTGTGCTTGTTTATTATAGAGGGGAGATGTATTGCTTATTTTCATTGACAGCCGTCAACAGAATGACAAAAGAAATGTGTATACAGGGAAAGGCCTCTCCACAATAGCCAGCTCTAAACTTCAATGAAATAGAAAAAAGAAAAAGAAAACTTCTAGAAGATGTTGTTTAACTATAGGTTAAACGGTTCAAAATCAGTTACTAGCACATACTATGGACATCAAGATTAAAGAACAGGAGGAGGACAATATCCAATATAACTTTAATTGCGGTGTTGTATTAATATTTTGGCTAATGATGGAAGAGAGAAAGTTTGACAAGTAGCTTCTTCGTGTAGCTAATTCGTGTCATTAAATTTGCCCTTCTAATGTATATTGCGTTTAATTTCTTCAATACCAGAACAAAAACGTACGCTATCTCATGTGATTTAGCTTGAATGTCTTTGAGAAGGAACTCCCACTCGTCATCTGACGTCACTGGTTCGAAGGACGATGCAACATTTTAGGCAAGGTGCCAGAAGTGGAAGGCGCAAAGACTAGCAGAAAATGATACCAAAATCCACTTAGTTTTTCAAGAATATCATAAAAATGCCAAAAGCTATGGCAGCAATTTAATATATCTAAGATTATGCTTACTAATATCAATCTATCTTAACACTTTAAGATATTCAGAATCCACATCTAAATTTTCTTTCAGACCCTCTAGATAAAAGTAATAGTCGATCATGCTATTCACAGTACTGGTTGTTTGTACGCCTTCAGTAATTTGTACGCCATTTAAGTACCAGATCACGTGTTCTGAGCCAAAGACTTTATCGGCTGTACATTCGGCTGTAACTTCCTGGTTTGGTGTCAGCGGGCTTGGTACATCGAGAGTCACGCTGGTTCCACCTACATAAACCAATAGAGATAAGACAGAAACAGAATAACGCGGCTTGATGGACGTAAGACGAACGATGAATATTCACCTCATCTAAAAATTCTTTCCTCCTCTTCATTTTTAGTGAATCAAAAGACACATTTTCGAGACATAATTGAGACAAGCGCTGTCTTGTCTTTTTGATTATTTGTTGTTTTTGCTTTTTGTTTAGATACTACGTCTTATCTTGAGCCCTTTTTGTGTGAGGTTTTTGACATCCTGTTGAAAAAAAAAAGTGAAAACAAACTTTGAATTGAATTGAATTTCTAAAGCGACGTACCAAGGTATTTTCAAGGAATCCCCTAGAAGAGAGATAGCAAATCAAACAAACAAACAAAAAACACGAACAAAATATAGATAAGAAGACTGGTGATGCAAAAATCCAGTTATAACTTAGCTGTGAAAGGTATAACATTCATGTTATGTAAACCATTTTAATATTCGTATCTTACCAATATGGCGGATGGTGATAGAAACTATCCCAAGTAGGACTAATACTCGTCTTCCAGTCATCATTCCCAGACGCTATTGAATCCTGTAAGTGAAAGATAAAAAGCAGAATAGAGAAAAAAAAATATAAATATTCATCAACTGTAATAACAGTTTAAAGGGAATTATCGGAAACACCCAGCATAAACCATAATAAGCTAGTAAACGCAAGTCTCTTAAAACCTAACGGAGTTAACAGACATTTCACGTTGTGTTGCATTTGCTAAAGCAGAGCGGCAGCCCAACTTTAAACTTAACTTTTAACCTGAGAAAAATGCCAAATCGAGTTATATAACGACAATGAGTAAGAGCAAAAATGTTTACGCTGTAATAAGACGTTAAAGCTTTGGTAAGCTTGATGGCCTGACGTCCGCTCTCATCGTAGACCTTTTATTACAGTGCGTGTGCAGACTATTCGACCATTGCTCACTATTCCTGCGCAAGATTCTTCCGCGTTTGCTGATGTTGTTATATACAAATGTAGTTCAAAATATTTTCCCAACACACATTACACGTGAGGTAACAATATAAGTATATCATAGAGTATTGTCCTTTTCAGTATAGAGACGATTTTCTGAGCTTTTCATGTATAATATACATAACTGTATGTAGGAATATTCTATTTCGTATTTGCGCCATGATGCAATGATAATCATGTTCCGAGGTATTGTGAAGTACTGGTATCTCAGTTTGATACATGAACCCCTGTTTCTTATGTGCTTGAACCAAAGACTAAGCTGATGCATGGTCAATACATCCTGGTTTCATAATTCAACACGTCGTGCGTGATTTCTTGTTACACTGTCAACATGATAATAGTATTGACCATCAAAGAGCCATGCTGTGTGAAAGCAATGACGTGTGAACAGGCTATTTGTCATAAGAGCTCACTAATTTCAGACCCAAGTTAAGTGTCACTTTCTGAAAAAAGACCATAAAGTAACAGTGCACTTGACTGATAGTCTGTGATATTCTGTAATACTGTCTCTGAAAGTTAGTTCAGACATTCATTCGACGTTTATGATCTATTTCGTGTAGGCATGCACTCCAACTCCTTTTAAGTGTACAAACACACATCACCATTAATATTGATTTTACAGATTACTCAATCCTCGTGCTAAACGATACATTTGTCTTTTTGCAAGGGGAAAGTTAAAATATATATCGCAGCTATTTGATACAAATGAAATATAAAAAGGACACATTTTCCTGTTATTTCTTCAATTAAATTACTCATCTAGAAGATGTTAAATAGACCGTTAAGACTTAAACCCTAAAAAACAATTCCTATACCAGCATAGTACCCAAATGTCTGGCATGTTCTTTAAGGAGATTCTTTTCTATGTCATGCGGAGTTCATTTGAAAGCAAAATCTAAAGGAAAATGAATCTTTACTCAGCTGCAAAAGATAACGTAAGAACAATGCAGATTAGAAAGAGAAAATAAATTCAAGATCAGTTGCAGTCATACAATAAATAAATACGATATCTTTTAATGTGAATGTTATTTACAAACCCATGGGGGAGTGCTAAGGATATGCCATCTACGTACGCTGTATAAATTCTGCATGTGTGATGTTTATGGAGGAATAATATAATTAGAAAAATTTGAAAAATTTGACATTTCTAACAGTTACCGGCTTTACCATGTTGTCTCTGAATTATTTTTCTCAAATCAAATTCTTAAGATTAAAAAAAAAAAATCTTACAAGTAATGTAACTGTTTTCGCACATTTTCTTTTAAACCTGACTGAGATTTGTATTCTTTTTAAAGCAATTACTGATTTGCTCCTTTTTTTCTTACACTACGCAGGGACAGCAGCTATTTACACAATGAGTTTCTTCAACTAATTTGCTTACACAAAGTGTATCGCTCTACATACATCGCATCCATACGTAAGAATATCAGGCAACCTTCCTCTTTTAATCGGCAAGAACATCAAGTCATGATCGGATATCACAGAGCACATACAGCCATTGATTTCCGTGATATCATAATAATCATGTCATGGATTGTTGTTCTTTCTTATTACCTAACAAAACACAGGAAACGGTCCGTAATGACTTTGTCAGCAGACACGCTGTATGTAAGAGAACGACAGCACCATAATATGACACCACATGAATGAATCTTCTTCCCCCAAAGTTTCGAAATGTGTTTCACCGAATCGCATTAACATTAACGAGCCGTGGTTTATACTTCAGCCTGAAAGAGTGTATACAATTTCCTCTTCGTGCCTGAGCGCACTGTAGTCGAAATCAGTCGTGGAAAGTATAGCAATTAAACCTTTAGTTATTCATGATCAATAGATAAATTATTTTCGATTTTAATTAATGTGTTTCTGTTTCTAAAAGGTCTCTTTTCTCTGTGTGAGTGTCTCCAGAATACGCAACAGTTTTCAACGTTTAGTAAAACTTATACTAGGTGTTAAAAACAAAACAAAACAAAACATTTCCCACTTTTGATGCTTAATAGCTCGAAACCTACTCATCAGAAGAACTGTCATTGATATGAGTAATATCTGAATAGTGTACAATTTAGTTAGAGGTGATTTGAATATGAAAACCTAGATCAGTTTCATGAAATCCATGATTAATTTCAAAGTTAGGTTCCAGATTTTGGTTAAATTTTAACCCTCTGTACAAAACCTGAACTTTACACAGGAACTAATGATGTGTATGTGAGTGTGTCTAATAATGACTCTGAACAATGGACCTGGATACCACCTGTTCAGAGCTCTGCTTCAAAGCACATGAATTCTTTATTAATTATTCATGATGGGTTGCCTGGGCACTGCTAGTCTGAATTCCTACCAAAGGGTGAAATGCATGCACATGAAAAAAGTAAGAACATGTTTCCACGTGCTTCCATACACCACATTTCAGAATGAATAAAGACTAGCTGTGATAGTGGAATTTCTCATGAATAAATAATGGAACATTCAGATCTTGGTTATTGTCCAGGACCATTGTCTGGGTGTCAACTACACACTCCCCGACACACCAATTGACTTCTGTGCAAAGTTAAAGTTTTGTACAGAGGGTTGAAAATAGAGCAAATTCTGAAACCTAACTGACAAATTAATGTTTAATTTAATGAAACTGAATTATGCTGTGTTTGAAATTGCCTCTAACCTTATGTACACTATTCAGCAATTGGTCATATCAATGTCAGTGTTCATGTTGGACAAACACAAGACAAATTACACACACACACACACACGCACACACACACACACATCCATACTCACATGAACATACATTATGAATATTACAACCTTTGGTTTTTCTAGAAATATGATTATAAACTAATATTAGGTGTCTTTAAAAGTTTTTCTTTTAGTTTTGCGTGTCTCGTAATGAGCAAAGAACAAATTAGCAACGGTCTTTATATCACTGGATACAGCTTTATAACAAGCGCACAATCCATATAGCTCTGTGACACACAAGCACACAAGCACACATACCAGCAATCACATACACACACTTATTACTTTTTGAATTTTCCCGACGTATGACAGATATAGATTTTATGTCTTCAAAAGGTCTCTTTTTTCCTGCAGTTATAAAAAGTATATTAAGGAGACACGTCTCCCTAATGTTGCGCTCAGAAGAACAAAACGCAAAGGAGGCAAAAGCTGACAGCAATATATCTTTATTAAAAAATACACCGATGGTTTCTAAACAAAATGAGTAGTGTTGCGATGAAGTTACATGAGTTCCCAGATCTTTCTTAATACGGGTGGTGCTGGGTTTAATGCGAAGTATTCCGCTTGTTTAAACGAACATGACATCCTTTTTTTTATGGAAGGTATACCGGAGGATGACAACACCACACACTAAAGAAAAGAATTGGTTCTTTCACATAAAATATTTCGACGAAGAAAAAAAAAACAATAAGAATCAATGATATGATTATGCAATAATTACTTTAATGTCTAGTTTCCATAAAGACAAGACATAATCTCTTAAGTAATGTTACGTCAAATTACATCGTATAACTTTAGTAGACTAGTGTTCCATTCATTGTATTGCATTTTGTATTCCATTGTCTATAGGCGGGGGCGGAGTGACGTCACTTCCGCATAGCGACGAACTCGCTGCCCTTAGTGCGATGAAAACAATAGCCGTCAAACGAGCGTGTCATACAATACGCGAATTGCAATATATGGGACCGTTCATTAGCACACATAAACGGGAGTTTACGTGGATCTACAGTGGAGCTGTCAGTTCACGCTGTGTTTCTACTGTCGCGTTTAATGCTGTTCATTTCACTTTTATTTACCGCTGAATCTAGTTCATTGTTTCAGTTAAAATATGCTTTCATAGATTATAAGATGTCTTTCGATTACTGTGATAAACTTTCACGGGAAGCAAAGGAGAGATACGAGACTAAACTGTCCTCCATCTGCCTTGCAGTTTGTCCCTACCGTGTACCTAACTATACACAGCCCAGTCGCCGCTGTACATACGTATTCGCGTAGCGTATTAACAGCGTCTGGTCGGGCTACCGTGTACCCGCAGACTCGCGGATCAATGACCCTACGTCGTGGCCAGACATTCAGTTCGCCGATGTGTACATGTACCTAACGAGTACACCTGGTTAGTAGTCGATTATCATTTACTTCCAGCAATTTGAATTCAGAGCATATCGTCCTTGACTTCACTGGACTCCAGTGGGATCCGTCTTCATTCTCCCGGCTGATATCAGCTAACCACCGGTTCCTTCTTTCTGGACTGCGATCACGTTTTGGAAGTTCAAAAAAAGATCGTTTTTTGTCCAACATTAGACTATGATTATGGCAGCCAAACACAACACAACTTCGAGGCATTGTGAGGATGTGAAACAAACGATGAAATGATGTACGAATCTGCAGTAAAAATGTCAGAAAGCTGTGCAAAAATAACCGATAATAGCACACTAGCGTATACCGTTCATTCAGTGCAGTGCATTATGCATGTACCGTGCGTGTATTATGCATGCGATGCATTGCTGAGCGCTGCACTAAGGTACGGTCGCTACGCATTTGTTTTCATCGGCCGGGTCGGTTACTAGGGCTCCATGTTGAAAATGCCCGGATGTCCGCCCCCGCCTATACCATAATATAAAAAAATTTAAAAAAATGTACGCATAATGATATTAATCTATGCATTCCTAATCATCATATACATTACAATAGTAGGAAAACGTTAAAAAAAAAAAGATGTACAGAACATATCAAAAAAAGGTAATCCAAATTTGGAGGACTACCATTTCATAATTGTCAGCTCTGGAGAGTGCAATGTTAGTTGTGAGGAAAGAGGAACTTTTCCTCTTTTCATTGATACCTAATTATGTTGACAAATGTCAAAAATGACTGAGCAGATGAACTTTACAGAAAACAATGACAAATTGCACTTTTTCCAAGTTTGCGTGTTATTGTGAAGGAAAGATGCATATCTCACTGAATGGATGGTATCTCTCAATGAAAGTGGTAACATTAACAGGCCAGCCTGCATGATTGCAAGTATGTGTTTAGGGTTAGTGTTTAGGGTTTCTTGTAACATTTTATTGTTCATAACCTTTTACACGGCCACCTGTGCGATAACTTGGTCACCCCTGCTAAGGCAAACCCACAGAGTCCATTTGTTCCCTGTCCATATTCAACACATAGCTAGCAGCGCCAAACCCCAACCAAGTCTTGAATGTGAAGAGAGAAAATGGATAATGGTTTAGCTTTTGTGGGAGTGACCAAGTTAGCGACAATGTGGCCATATTGAAGATTACAGACCATAGAAGGTTAGAAGAAGCCCTTAACACAAACCTGCAGTTATGCAGGCTGGCCTTCTGATGTTACCACTTTCATTGAGAGATCCCATCCATTCATTGAGACATGCATTGTTCCTTCACGATAACACTCAACCTTGGAAAAAGTGTAATTTGTCATTGTTGTCTTTAAAGTTCATGTGCTCAGTCATGCATGGCATTTGTCAACATAATTAGGTATTAATGGAAATAGAAAGAGTTCCTCTTTCTCCACAATTAACATTGCACTCTACAAAGATGACAATTTTAAAATGGTAGCCCTCCAAAGTTGGATTACTTTTTTTTATACGCACTGTATAATGTACAACAGTATAATTTTGAAGGTACACTCGCAGAGGACCACTTCGAATAAAGTTTTGAGAAAATAATTGACAATGCAGGCGATCGTCTGCATATAGGGAGAACTGAAATAGAAAGATGGCCCCCAGGTAATGTTGCAACATATAAGATAAACTGTCATAAAGAACAGTATAAATCTTGCAACTCACTGAGTGAATACCAAGCAAACAGCAATACTGTAAATGCAAGTCTGCCAGATATAATAGACATGATAGATGTTTTATATCATGATTATAATGGAGATTGTACATGATATCAATCGAAGGTATAAAATTTCTCTATAAGTAAAATAGTAAAATTAACGACTGTTGTATTACATCCTTTCCCTGACTACTTCTGCTTTCAAACCATTCTAGTTATTTTGTTTCAAGTCTCTTCCGATGACGTAAAGATCACTGGTATGAGAAAACTCTATTTTCACAACTAGGTTATACACAAAGTATAGAAATATGATTCTTCAATCGGAGGAAAAATTCTTGCCATAAGATACGTCCAAAACTTTCCCTCATGTTGACCTTTGCTGTGTTGCAACCCTGCGGAAAGAATAAAAAAAAAAAGATTCTTGTCATCTTTGGCAAAGAAATTTAAACACGACAAGATGTCAATGGAAAAAAAGAAATACAAAACAAATAGAAGGACAAGCTTGGTGAAGAGCACCGTGTGTTCTATACAAAACTAACTGCTTCTATAAGAAAGAAAGTGGTACCAAATGTCAAAGAATATTATTAGAGCAGCTCCTCCCAAAGGAAAGTGTAGCACAAGGGAGGCAGAGAATACACAATGGGAACGGAAAATCACAATGAATCAGAAAAAAGAAAGATATAGCAGTGGCGGATCCAGAGGGGGCGCATCGAACACTCGCCCCCTCTTTATTTTGGGTTAAAACAAAAGAAATAAAAGGAAAAAATGGGAGGGGTTGCGTGCGCCCCTTTTAATTTTACAAAGGCGCCTCCCCTTTACAGAATTCCTGGATCCGCCCCTGTATAGTGTATTCATCAGCTTCAATGAATGCAAGAAGATTCTATTCAATATTTCAACGGTAGCAACATGTGACGCTCGGAGTGTTCATCAAATTGTCTCAGTGCCTTTACCAAGTTCACGTAGAAAAGAGCATGTCAAACCAGCAAGTGTAATTTTTTTTTCCGATAAAAATTGATATTCTCATTTCTTTTGATAAACGATATCATCTTGGAGCATCAGGGTTTCTTACCAATTAAATGCTTGTACACTGAGATGGTAATGTAATAAAGATGATGGTAATATTGATTATGATTGTAGTGAAAACAATTATAATGACGATGATCAACGCTTATAAAGTGCATAACAAATTAAACAAGAAGAGAACAAATGAAAGACTAAGATTCAATATACAAAATTGCAACAGTACCGAGTTTCGTGTTTTCATAATGTGGTTACATGGTAACAAGTAGTTATTGAAAATGCTAAAACATGCCACTTCTTTACTTGGGTTCTCTGTCAAAGCAAGAATACTGCAAAGGCTACGCCATGTGAATGATTATACTCACCTCAATCAGTAGACAATCTTTCTTTTCATGAGGACAGTGAGACAGGTGATGATGGAGAGGATGAAAATGACGATGAGAAGAACGTACGTGGTCGACGATTTCTGAAGGAACCCTTGAAAAGGGTTAGCTATGGGACCCCCTGTCAATAAAGCACCAATGGACAAGGTATAGGGTTAGATCCTTCCTGGCTTATTTTCCTTTCATTCCCTGTAAATTGTGTATGTTTAAAAATAGTTTTTAGTTTGTTGTAGTTGTTTTGTTTGTATGTATGTTTGTTTGTTCTTCTGTTTAATTATTTAGAACGAGATACCACTAACTTCAACGTTTGACCTAATCGATACAAATGCATGTTTCTTTTATGACAACCTGATCATCACGTATGCGGCTAAAAGACTGTCTAGACATGTTCCAAAATGATACTCTATTATATGTCTTTCCTTCAGATTACTTGGAACAGCCCACAAAGAAAAAAAAAAGCTTACAAATGAAGATTCTGTCGATGGCATTATCTGTCAATCACTGCTAATTGGAATGCATTTCGACTAAAAACTGAACAAAATTGAGCAAAACAATGTCATTTTAATCGCATTTGTATTTTTCCATCTACCAGGAGGTATTGTCCGGCAATGTTTTATCCATGACAACGTATCTCCAACTCCGTTGGTGGCAGAACACGTGACATTGATGCAGTCATCGGGGAGTGGAGACAGGATCGCTGAGGCACAGCTGGAGGAGGACAAGATGTCGTTATCAGCTGTAATGGTGTACGTGTGGAGATGTGGGTAAGGCTGGTCAGAGAGGTCAACATGACAGGTGATGATTAGAGTTACCAGGTTTCCTTCACCTCTGATTTCAGTCTTCTCAATCCTAAGGATGTTGCCAACAGGTCGTTTGGGGCCGGGTTCTACAATGAGATTGAATAGTGACAAAATGGGAGGATACAACATAAATACCAATAAGGCACCTATTCCTAAAGTCAAGAACCATACTGAAAGTGACATTAATCATGAACTAAGTGTCTATCTCAATGGAGCAGAGTCAATCTATGTAAAGACCATGAAAATTGCATGCATGCACTCTCACCAAAAAGGAATCGTCCGAGACGTCTCTAAACAAGATGAAAATATCTTAGCCTGGACGGTGAGGGGACACCATAGTGACGTTACCGCGACGTCTCCGAGACGTCTTCTCAGTCGCGGAGACGTCTCCAGTTGGTGGGTCTCTGCAAGATGACTAGGCTGTGACTAAGGATATGTCGCGGACATGCACATCTCCGAGACCAGCTGAAGACTGGAAAAGGTCTCAAAGTCGAACAAGTGTGATCCTCTCGTGACTCCCCATCTGTAATAGTCTACAGGAGACGTCTCCGCGACAAGCGAGACTCGAGTCGTCACCAGTTCGGCACCTAGTCTCCACGCAAATAAGATACCCACTTTTATCTGAAGTTTTGACTTTGATCGTCGGGACATCCTGTGTCACATAGTGCGTGGTCGTCCGTCTACTTTTCTTGTCAGTGCTAACACGTTTATTGTTGCACTGTCAAACCCTGACTTCCCTTCAATAGATGTCCCATACAAATTCTAATGTTTGCAGAACAGCTGTTGATCAGACGTGGTTATTACGGTGAAACCTCTACGGAATCACATGAACAAAAGCTACTGAAAGCTGCAGTATAATTCCTCTTATCTTTAATAATCAGACAGTCATAAGCGAAGAAATGAAACTTTTTTATTACCTTTCATATAAAATTGCTGTTTTCTAAATGCTTCACTGTTCGTTGAATGTAATTTGTCTTTAAATTTACCTGGCTGTGGGGGACAGTAGGTCTTGGTCGCTTCAGTCTCTCCGTATTCATTTATACCAGTACACACGACATCGATGCATGTGTTGGGTTGAGGGTCTATCGTCTCCGAAGGAGAAGCTGAATCGGAAATGACGCTGTCGTCGACTGCAATGAGGTACGTGTTGATTGGTGGAAAGGGTTGATCTTTTTGATCCACGTGGCAAGTAATGATGAGGCTTGGTTCGTTATTATCATCCTCTTGAGTCTCAAAATCTACGATGATGATTCCTTCTGCTGGCTTATCTGTTAGATATGATTATTTGTTATGTATTGATCAATGTCCAAACCGGTATACCGGACACCAACGGGAAATAAAGATAGAGGTAACTTCGTGTGATTGACTTTGCTGGACTGAATGGGAGTCAGATATGGTTTTATAAAAAAAAAAAGATGCTGAAAATTTGTAGGGCGTTTATTTTTACTTCCACACATTCAGGAAGCACGTGTCAAATAAAACAAATAGCAGCCGTTTACCAAGATGAGTACCTTTACGTGACCAAGCGATGAGAGCGTGAATGAAAACATGTACATGAGTACATTCGACTACAACGGACTAAAATCTCCGCAAGGAATGCTGCATTATTTACATAACTCACAACTCTGGCCACACTGTATGAAGACTTGTTACCTGTTGGACAGTGTGTGCGCGTGGCTGAGGTCGTTCCAATCCCGTTCGTCGCGGAGCACGTGAGTTCGATACAGGAGTTGGGGCGTGGTGAGAGGATGGCTGAGGCGCTGCTTGATGACGACAGAGTTGTATTCTCAGTCCCGATGGTGTAGGTGTGGAGGTACGGGGACGGCTGATTAGTGAAGTTCACGTGACAAGAGATGACCAGATTAACCAGGTTATCCTCGCCTTTAATCTCTACAGCATCGATGGATAAGATGTTCTCTCCTGGGGATGTACCGGGACTTGGAGTGATACATGGAGTGATGGACCCGGTGGGGGACTGGGTTACACCACCTATTTAATCATTATTAAATAGAAGCGTTATCGCATCGAACATTATCCGTTTCAAATTTTAACAGATAAACCTCAAATCTTCCTTCAAGTGTAATCATAGCTCGTAAAAGACACAGCTACAGATGTGCACATTTCAAATACATTACGAATCAATAATACATAGGGTTCGTATTGAGTCTTAAGACCCTAGCCTATGCAAATGTCTGCTTCACATTATTTCTATTTCGCAATAATTAAATAACATGGAAGACATATTCATGAAATGTATCTTAATATTCAGGAAATCGTATAAGACAGTTCAAAGATTTTGACACTACATTATGCAATTTGGCTATATTTCTCATTGAAAAGAATACAAATTGCTCATATTAAAGTTTCATAATTCTAATAATACTATTCTTTTTATACAACAAGTTTACCAAACAATTTTCTTCCGTTTCTACTTTGTTCATAAATTTGATTGATGAAACCAACGTAGTCACTTGCGGTACGCGTTGAAGTTAATGGAGTAAGTTGATCAAACAGACACATAAATATACTTATACACAAGCATGGTGCCTGTCACGCAAAGACATATGAATACTGTCTAAGATACCATTGTACATAGAATTTCAACATTGCTCAGTCACTTTATCGAGCATGTTACATCCTCTTATGCCTGGATAAATTATTTCCTCTTTCGAAGAAATTTAAACAAGCGTGCCTAGAAGGGGATGGCTAGTAACTGATCAGTGGAAACCAGTGGGAATGCAGGGGGATGATTGTTCCAATCCTTGTGGGATTCATTTAAGAGTACATTATGTATCTATTGTTGTGTGAAAATTATTTGCTTCAGAATGGTCTCATGCCTGTACAGTGACGGGGCGATTAAACTGCACATTACTTGAATATAAAAATGTTCTGAAGCAAATAATTTTCACACAACAATAGATATATAATGTACTCTTAAATGAATCCCACAAGGATTGGAAAAATCATCCCCCAGCCTTCCCACTGATTCTCATTGATCAGTTACTAGCCATCCGCTTTAAACCCTGTGACACTAAAATGTTTTAAGAAGTATTGTTAACAGAGATGTGTCACATTTGGTTCCTTTCCTCAAACTATATCTCGTGTCGAATTTCATATCAATACAAATATATGAAAAAAAAACATATTAGAGCTTGATAACCATGATATCTCATAAGCACGTTTCATCACCATGGTATTTGATGCCTATATCAAGCAGACGCCCTTCAACATCTTTGGATTTCTGCCGTAGATTGAATGCACATTATTTCTGTCTTGCGCATGATGTTTGGGATTTTCGAATAATGCGAGGCATTTATTCATTTAAATTTCGTATATTTCACATATATTACCTGAATCCACCAATATATACATAAATACACAAATGTAATGTATGATTGTGAAATAAATAATGATAACATCATTGGCATACGCGTACTGATATCAAATTTGATAAATTCACCTGTAACCTCCAGAATGGCAGAGCGTACAACACCGTACACATGACACTGAAGTATATCGCCGTTGTTGGTTGTCGTTGGGGTGAATGTGAACTCACTTCTTGTGTTATAGTAAGTCCAGCGATCAACTCCGTAACCCAGACCCGCATTCAAGTCTGCGTTTCTGAATATTGCGTCCGCAGCTTCCTGATCTCCTGTAATACAATAAAAAAAAAAAAGATATTCAGCCCCTCAGTACATCAGTACAACGTTTACATCCAGCACAATATGATAGCATATTGACCATAGTCACACGACATCTGCTAAATAAGAAACGGTAGCCGGGGCGGATCCAGGATCCAGAAAAGGGGAGGTGCCTTTACAAAATTAAGGCGCACCCCCCATCTTTTCTCCTTATTTCTTTTGCTTTAACACCCAAAAAAAAAATGAAAAGATCTGCCACTGAGTAGTGAAAGTGAATTGTCAGAAAGAGAGACGGTGGTATATATTTCTTGAATCTGTTCAAGTCTCTTAAATATAGTAAGATTTTTGAACCGATAGACCAACTAGTTCATCGTCTTTATCATAAATGTGACATCTTTTCTCCTTATTTCTTTTGTTTTAACACCCAAAAAAAAGAAATGAAAAAATCTGCCACTGAGTAGTGAAAGTGAATTGTCAGAAAGAGGGACGGTGGTATATATTTCTTGAATCTGTTCAAGTCTCTTAAATATAGTAAGATTTTTGAACCGATAGACCAACTAGTTCATCGTCTTTATCATAAATGTGACATCAGAGACAACCTCAATATGAATACTTATTGTATAGTTTTTTTTTTATACTTGATTATTGTGTCATACCCGCTCCTCAACTCTTTCAGAAAAAGAGAAACTGTTTAATTCAGAATTATAATGTGGGGGCCATAACAGAATCGGTGCATAGCATCTTACATGTTAATGTCAAAGTGTTAAACGGAAAGTCCACCCTGACAATCATTGGTTTGTGTGAATAGAAGTAGGAAACCTAGAGAAACAGGACAGTGGAAGTTTGAGCAAATTCAGGTCAAGCTAAACAAAAAGTACAGATTTATTTTTTTTAAGTTGTTATCGATCAAACAGTAATTGATAATTTTATGATATCACACGCAAGCTCAATCCCCTTATGTTCTGTACTGTATAATAAGAAAAATTAATTTCCCATCTATCACACATTATTGCAATCATTGGAAACAATATTTCTGTATAGTCCATTACCTTTTGAAAAAGATTATTAAAAAAGGTTATTGATATAATCATATGGGAAAAGAGATTTTATGGAATTTTGTTAACATGCAACCAAAGCAAATGGAACGTGAGTTAGAATGCTGCAACACGTACTCGTAAATTTCTGTTTCCTGGTCACACCGTAAGAATTAAATTTCTTATTCTTTCTTAAAAGAAAAACAGTCAGAAAGTTTCCATGCACTCTCTTTAGTCCTCTAATTTTTCTTGTTCTATTCAAACAAACTTGATTTTAGCGCGAGCTCCCTCTTTACTGTTTATAATCATCGGGTGTTCAAGCCATGATTAATTCACTGGTAATAATTCAAGAGTGAGTACACGCTGTCCCCTCTGAATTGCAATAGGTAACACTCCCTGTTTGAAAAACCACTTCTGTGGAAAAACTACAAGGGATTTTAACAGATAGAATTCCAACGATTATTCGCATTGTGAGACGAGATCAAAATAAGATATGAGGGTAAGGTTAAAATCACAAATAGTTCAAATTAGGTAAATTACAAGTTTCAACAAATTGTATTAAGGCATGGCTTTGATCAATCATGATTTCTGTTTTTAATTGAACCAAAGTATCAAGCGGGAAATAGAATAGTTTGTGACAATACAATTTAACATTGTGAGGGTTGAGATGATAACAGTTGAAGAAACGAGTAGGTACAAACAATTTCACCATGTAAAACCAACGAAGAAAACAACACTACATATAAAAACAAAAAACACCAAAGACTATGTGATACATGAAATAAACTCACGTTCTCCAGCACATGTTACGCCTGCGTCATTGTTGTGCCCACAACTGTTGGAATGGGAGCATCCCCATGGGAATCGAGCGCACTCTAAAAGGGAGTTTTTGTCTGCTGTGGGACAGTGAATGATTTCATCTAACCAAATAGGGCCCGATCCTTCTCCGAAGTGGGCATCGGCATGGACCGAGGTAGCCCCCGAATATCCAAGCTGTCTACACACAGCGTGAGCTGCGTTCATATCAAAACCGTTATCACACACAGTGCCCCAGACTCCGTCACAGAATATCTCCACTCGCCCTTCATGTTCGCCAGACGCTCCGGCAAGTCTCACTGAAACATGCGGAAATAACATTGGGGAAAAACTTTTTTCTCTTTTTATTTTGTCTTTTAAATCATGAAAACTTAGCAGAATTTCAGATTTTATGACTCAACTGTAAGTGAGCCTATCTGGATGTACGAAATTTACCGAGTACTAAGATCAAACAGAAGCTTCTTTCTCCTTTTTTTTTTTAAAATCATAAAAGCTGAGCAGAATTACAGATTTTATTGCGCAACTGAAAATGAGTTTTCATCAATTATTCACAGCTGTGATGTACAATCATGTACCTCTCAAAAATTACAAACAAAAAACAAGTGAAAATGTTCACTCTTCAAGGAGTGACTAACAGAATAGACTGAGTTTAGAGTGAAACTAGAACGAATTTGAGTGAAAACGTTTATTTCACTAATTTTGGAGTGACCTTGGGATCACTCAAACATTTCTGAGTGATCCCTGAAGTCACTCCAAAATAAGATGAAGAAGTATATTTTGACCTCATATTCATTACTATTCCACTCTAAATTAATTCTTTTCTGAAATTCACTTCTTCGTGGTTGAACTTTTTTTTTCGAGATACAAAATTCATGCTTTCCATGCATTATCGGCTCACATCTCGAAATCTACAAAATTGTGATTTTACAATATTTATATTCAAAATAACATAATGTCAAACAAGAAATGGTAAGACTTTTTACTCATATACGTATTAACAAGACTAGCGAAATGATACAAATGACATAAAATGAAACTTTCGATAAACACTGGTTCACACTAACAAACAGTAGATGTTTAAGCAAATTTTGAAGTTTATTTTCACTTTCTTAAAAGACACCGTAAATGACGCTTTTCAAAGTAAACACGTTGCAATGGGACTAGGATGATTTGGATTGAAAATGTCTCAACAGGGGAAAGTTCATGGGTTTGGAAGGTAATCTAACAATTGTCTAATGCAATGGAGTGTGATGCCATGAAACTTGCTGTCAAAATGTGGCCGAGGCCTAACATCTGGCTATACGTTTATCAGAGTACATCACATAGAAGCTTCATGCACCCTGACAAAGAAAAGTTCGAAGCTGTAGAATGTGAGGTGTTAAAATAGATTGCATCAATGACTAAAGGAAAAAAAAAAGAGTCAATATTTTACCTTTTAGCTTGTAATATTTCGTGCTTTGTAGCGTGAATTGGTGGAATAGACGTCGTATCAAGACATGCAAACACACGATTAGGACTTTCATGGACTGAGAAACGCGCAAAGACCTGTAATCTACCCATTCGCTTGTGTGTTAGTTCGGGTTAGCAGGAACGAATCCATTTTTTTCGCTGATACTCACCAGTTCTGCCATCGCAGGGCCGCGAGCAGTGACTTCCTCTGTATAAGTACTTCTCTATTAAAGTTGTCGATGAGCGACTTTGGCCGTCTGCAAAGTCAGTGTTTTTCATTCCTTGTTCTTTTACCCCTTTCCGCCCATATATTGTAGCAATTAGATCAACTATTTGTCCATAAAGTTTCAGCTTTATCTTCTGGGAATCGATATGTCACATTATAACCCCATTTTTATTTTGCAACTTCTCATTGCATCATTATGATGACTTATTGTTCATAGGAACATATTTAGGGAATTTTACACTTCCGTCGTTGATGTACCAAAAAAGACAAAATGACAAATTAAAATGAACACGAAAGTCAGAGGTAACCAATTATGCACTTCGTTAAACTCTCACAGGTCCATGCTATTGAGGAAATGTGTCTGAAACGTAATAATCTAGGTCATCCGTGAATTATTACCATGTAGGATATTGAAAATTCCACCACTATGACTGAAATAATTTTATGTGTGTGTCCGATTCGTCTTGTAAATTCACAGTGATATGATAGAAAAGGCATCGGAAATATTGCCTTCATTCATAAAACAGACAGTGATATTCAGCTATGCTTGTCAGTTCCACATAATGAGCAGGGCTGGGACTTTCAATTAAGACATGACTTACACGTAAGCCTATGGGGTCCTAAGGGCAGAAAAATCCTCAGCACTTTCAACAGATTTATTCTGTTATATGATTTATATCGGCCGTTACCCGACTTGAGATGTGATAAGTACAAAATAGATGTTATCATCTTTCTGTCATACCTATTTAAAACCTAAATGTTTTCAATGAAAAGTTTTACCGGCATCGCTAGGTAGTTTTAGAGAGTATGCTGATACGGCAACATTATCTTCTTTTGGCTGCGTGTAGGACACGTGGTGATATTTGTCCTCGGTTGACATGATTTTTTTGACAGAATTTATGTTTTATAATTTGCTCGAGAACGTTAGTATTTCATATCATATCAATATCTGTAATAGATTAGTAGCTTTCAATTCTTTCCTTTCAAAAGCAGATTGAGATATTAGAGGAAAACGATTAGGAACCCCTCCAATACTTACTGGAAACAACTGAAACGTACTGCGTGGTTCTTTATCAATATAAAGAGACAAAAAATGCAAGAAATTTCAACGTTTTCAGCTATTCACAAGTGTTTTCAGAATCAGCCGCTCTTGAAGGGGAAATTTTCACTCAATCACTCAGGGGTTATTGAACTTACTGAGCAGCTGACTAACGAAATCACACCAGATATTCTAATGTTATCTACGGACAGCATCTAGTAACGTTGGAGCATGACGAAAAACTTTGAGTTATAAACGGTGATCAAGTCCAGTTTATTTCTCACACAAACATCCTGGCTCGACGGTTGTGGTCTTCCTGGTTTATCAATGTCATGTTTTACTTGAGATAATGATTGGGAGGCAATCATGATAACAACAAGAATTCCCTCGTTCCATCCTAGGAACCCGTAGGTAGGCCGATGTTCTTGAACGCTGTTCAGTCTTCTAACTCCGGACTGATCCTTGGTCACATGTCAAGCAAAATCTTACGATCTCTCAGCAATTTTAAGTGATATCGAATTCAAATCTTTACAGAAGTTGTCTTATACATTTTCGGTACTCTCTGCGGCATTCTGGGATGAACTGCGTGTTGGTTGCATGAATAGGAGACTCATTATGTCACCTTCTACTGGCAAAAGGTCAGAGTTCATTTCCGTCTCCTTTTGTTCATCTCTCAAAAATTATCGAATTAATGAAGAGAACGTCATTTGAACGTGTTTGGTATGTAGCCTACTACTTAGTGGTAATGCCTCCTATTGGGGACATCAAACACTGTACCCAGCAACATGCTTCCATATGTATGATGCTCGTGTTCTGAAGCTGGGATCGGAAATATTAGGACATATCTCGCCCTGGCATGAGCGATTCTTCTGCGAGTGATTATTCAGTGCAATCATGGACACATAGAGACTACATAAAGTGGGAGGAAGAAAAATCAGTCCTTAGTGTACCGAAAAGGATTGCATTTTAAGTACTCTGATGTTTTCACGTCGAGTAAACATTATGATATGTGTAAGTTTGGTTGTAGACGGAAAGTAAACGGAAAATTGTTGTCGATTTAAATCATATTTTAAATTGACATCGTCCCCTCTATAACTGAAACTAGATATTCCGATGAAGGAACGGCAAATTTCTGCCTTCGAAGTCTTTCCTCAAATCGAGGTAGAGAGCTCTTGATTTTCGTATTTTCTGGTTTAACGACAGAAACATTCGTTTCGATATTCAAGCATTATCTTGTCAGCGATATCTCTGACAGATTTCATGTATTTTTCGAGCGGTATTGTTCCATCGCAGTACCGTTAATCAAATTTGAAAAAGTGTGATGATGTATCTGGGTGAGAGTTCACTTCCGTCACACAAAACTGTGCATCTTAATGACCCAATGTTTGGAGTCGGAAAAGGAGCGGATATTCCATAATTATGAATCATCACATTCGGTTCGATGTTCTCAGACATTATAATCATGTGGATTGGATTGAGGGATGAGGTTTCTTATTTATTGAATGTATTTGTTTGGCTCCACGTGCAGAATCATAAAAGTGTTTCTTGGTGTGATGTGGTTGTTTTTTTTTCTTCACGATGCCACTTGCGTTCCCTTTACTGATAAGATCCTTGATGTAACAAATCTTATTACAAGAAAGAAATATCAACATCACAATTTTTTGAGGGCTTATCTTCTCGAGACATATCCATATGCAATCTAGAAACATATTATGGTATTTGAACGACGGTAGATTCTAATTCTTTCCAGGATTTTTTCTGCTTTTTGAGTGCATTGCATTTCACGTTTTCTTTCATACATTTACTACATTGGAATTTAACGTGTAATCTACAATTAATGAGCCCAAATTTGTGAGACCTGTGCCATATTTTATCAAACAGATTGCCGTTAGCAAAAGATCAACTCTTTCTATACGGTAAGCGAGATTTTAAAAATTTCACAATACTTTTCGTTTTGTTTCTATTTTAAATGCACAATATGATAGCAAAGGTCGAATGTCCATCTCTCTGGATAAATTGCGTATCAATCGCATGAGTTGTTATAACTTTGTAACACGCAAATCGATCTGAATTGATTTGGCATGACACATTACTTAATGCGATATTTCCATATTTATTATTATTATTTTGCAAACCCACAGAATGGTTTTCCAAATGATAAAAAGAAGTAGATGCCACAAACAGTTCTTCATCAATGTTTGTTTATTTTTTAATGCATGGTAAGTTATCTTACCAACAACACTATGTAGGCCTGATATGTTTGTAAAAATACATTAGGAAATCAATGTCGCACAATGAATTTTACGAATGAACATGTCATGATTATATTAGGCTTTTGCTTTTTATTGATAGATTAAGGGAAGTGATTTTTTATTGGATTTAGTTTTTCATGGTTTACTATAGTTGTTGGTATGACAGTTTGCGTGTGTGTGTGTGTGTGTGTGTGTGTACATGTGCTTGTTTATTATAGAGGGGAGATGTATTGCTTATTTTCATTGACAGCCGTCAATAGAATGAAAAAAAAATGCACTGGGAAAGGCCTCTCCACAATAATCAGATCTAAACTACACTGAAATAAAAAAAAAAGGAATATTCTAGAAGATGTTGTCAAACTATAGATTAAACAGTTAAAAATCAGTTGTTAGCACATATTATGCACATTAGGATTTAAAAAAAAAAATGAGGGGGACAATATCCATTATAAGTTAACAATTGCAGTGTGGTATATTATTTTGGCTAATGTTGGAAGAGAAAAATTTGACAAGTAGCTTCTTAAAAAAAAAAACAGCATTCACTCAGGTTAATTCATGTCCTTAAATCTGTCCTTCTCATGTACATATTGGGTTTAATTTCTTCAATACGAGAACAAGAACGTACGCTATCTTATGTCATGTAGCATGAACATCCTTGAGAGGGGACTCCCACTCGTCATCTGACGTCACAAGTTTGAAGGATGATGTGACATTATGGGCAAGGTGCCAGGAAGAGGAAGGCGCGAAGACTTGCAGAAAATGATACCAAAATCCACTCAGTTTTTCAAGAATATCATGAAAATGCCAAAAGCTATGGCAGTAATTCTATAAATCTAAGGTTATTCTTATCAATATCAATCTATCTTAACACTTTAAGATATTCGGAATCCACATCCAAATTTTCTTTCGGACCCTCTAGATAAAAGTAATAGTCGATCATGCTATTCACAGAACTGGTTGTTTGTACGCCTTCAGTAATCTCTACTCCATTTAAGTACCAGTTCACGTGTTCTGAGCCAAAGACTTTATCGGCTGTACAGACGGCTGTAATTTCCTGATCTGGTGTCAGCGGGCTTGTTACATCGAGAGTCACGGTGGTTCCACCTACATAAACCAATAAAGATAAGACGTAAACATGGTGGACGTAAGACAATTAATATTCACATCATCTAAAAATCCATTCCCCCTCTTCATTTTATCAGAAGCTTGCTGTAATATTTTTAGTGAATCAAAAGACACATTTTCGAGACATAATTGAGACAAGCACTGTCTTGTCTTTTTGATTTTTGCTTTTTCTTTAGATACTATGTCTCATCTTATCTTGTGTGTGTGTGTGTGTGTGTGTGTGAAGTTTTTGTCATTCTGATGAAAAAAGTGAAAATAAAGTTTGAATCGATTTGAATTTTTAAAGCGACGTACAAAGGTATTTTCAATAAATCCCCTAGAAGAGAGATAGCAAAACAAACAAACAAATGAACAAACACACAAACAAAATATATTAAGAAGACTGGTGATGCAAAATCCACAGTTATAACTTAGCTGTGAAAGGTATAAACATATATGTTATGTAAACCATTTTAATATTCGTATCTTACCAATATGGCGGATGGTGATAGAAACTATCCCAAGTAGGACTAATACTCGTCTTCCAGTCATTTTTCCCAGAAGCTTTGGATCCTGGAGTGAAAGATGGAAGGCGGAAAAGGGATAAAAGAATGAATATTCATTGAACGAGAAAAGACCAAACTCAATTAACTTTCAACATGAGAAAAAAAATGCCGAATTGAGTTATAAAGATAAGATCGAAATGTTTACGCTGTTATACGACGTTAGAGCTTTGGCAAGCTTGATGGCCTGATGTCTGCTCTCTCTGTCGATCCTTTATTATGGTGCGTGTGCAGACTATTCGACCTCAACACATTGTTCTGAATAAAATTCTTCCGCGTTTGATGCTGTTGTAATATAGTTCAAAATATTTGTCCAAGGCACATTATACGTGAGGTATTTTAAAAAGATATAAGAATGGCAACAACAAAAAAATTACCTGTGATTTTACTATAAGTACGATATTCTGGGCTTCCTATGTGCATATGTGTGGAACTATTCTATCTATTTGCTCCATGATACAAAGATAATCATGTTCTATGGTATTGTGATGTATCTCACCTGGATAAATGAACCCCTGTTTCTTGCGTGCTTGTAACAAAGACTAAATTGATGTGTCATCAATACGTCCTGGTTTCAAAACTCGACACGACGTATGGGTATGATTTCTTGCTACACTGCCAACACGATGATAGTCGGCCATTAAAGAGTGATGCTGTAGAAAAAAGTTGTGGATATAGGGTACTTCTGATGAGAGCTGACTGATTTTCGACCCGAATTTAGTGCCCCGATCTGAGGAAGACTGCGTAAAGTTTCAATAGGCGTGACTTATTCTCTGTCTTATTATGTAACACTGCCTCATAAACTTAGTTCAGAAACACATTGTCGACATTATGTTCTTTTTGAGATATATATATCTAGCTCCTGCTGTACATAATAGGGACAGGATACCTGACTGCACAAACTCACACGTAATTCTCGTAACATTAATCTTATAGACAACTACATGCACTTGGGTCTAATGGCAGATACAATAACATCGTGTTTTGCAAGGAAAAGGTAATTTGTATATCAGCTTATAGATAAGATGAAGTTTCAAAAGAACATATTTCCTTGCTATTTCTTCCGTTTATTACTTATCTACAAGATACAAAATTGACCTCTTTATATACTTGATTAAGGAAGTCTCTGTCAGCCCGGTACCCAATTGTCTTACATGATCTGTAAAGGAATCCGCTGTTGTTTTGTTTGTTTGTTTGCTTCTTTGTTTTTTGTCAAGGATTCAATTCAATTCAATCATTTTTATCTTTTTTTTTCAACAAAACATAACATAGAATAAATCAGGAATTATATCACAGGCAAACAGTTGAATGTGCAAAGGATAATGATAGGCAAAATACAAAGTTATGCTTTGAGAGGGAAAAAAAGGAATTGAGAGGTCCACTAAAATGCATGCTTGTATATTGTGAACCACTCAAAATTTTCTTATGAAAATAATTCTTTGCAAATATCTAGCACAAAACTAATTTTAAGGCAGGACTGAAAAAAATAACAGGAGAAACGCAACAACATGACATGAGTTGACTTAAGTAAGGAGGGTAAACCATTAAGAGTTCATTTTGTAAGCAAAACGAAAAAAAAAAACACGGAAGTTTTGCTCAACTACAAATCATAGGAACAAAATAAGAAAGAGAAAATTGAGGATCGGTCACTGTAATTGTTATTGAAATGTTTCTGAAACGGTAGGAGTTGATGGTGATGTTAACGATTTATTGACACGTTTAAAACATGCTTCTTCATAAATTATGCCGCTACGGTATTCGAGGGAGGACTTTGGAGTGGTTCAGAAATTACCTTAATACCAATCGCGAGCAAGGTGTTTCTATCAACGGCCATACATCTGTTATGCAACACTTCAATTGTGACGTATTTCAATGAAGCTTGCTTTGACCACTTTTATTTGTTTTCTCTGTCAATGATATGCAGAATTTATCAAGTATTCTTTCTTTTTTATCATTCACTGACGAATCTTATGTGTTGCTCTCAAACTCCGATCCCAATGTATTAATTGATACTTTAAATACCGGATTGATAACATTACTCAGATGGCTAATAGCTAATAATATGTAATCAATAAATCTACAAACAGTTAAATCTAAGCATTTAGTAACTCCCTCGAAATTTTATTTGGTAATATTTTCTTGCATAATGAAATTGTTGAATACGCTCTGTTAATCAAGACTTTTGGTGTGATTCTTAATGAAAAAGAATTTCTCTACATAAACAAAACTGAGTTTTCCTACAGAAGTTTTTTAGTGCTATACTCAAATTTGATTTAACTCTAGTTAAACTATGGCATACTCGCTTGGGAAAAGACATATTTTTTGTATGTAGAAAGGATACTATTTTCGAAGCCAAAAGCTCTTCCTTTATCTTTAATGAATCATGAGGATGTCATACTGATGTTCTATCTCACAAAAATATATTCTAAAGATTAATGATTTGTATCGTTTGCATTTAGGATGATTTATGTATAAACTAAATCGTCATTCCCTCCCTCTTGTTTTTTATTCTATTTTTATTTAAAGCATAACCGTATGTTCATATTCCACCCTGCAATACAATGAATTTCATTTGCCATTGCATGTCTTGGACAAATTTTGCAAAATCTATAATATCCTTTTCCGGCCCTAAATGGAGTTCACAAGAAAAAAGCATGATAAAAGCTTCAAGTTTAAATACTTAAACCTTTAGATTATTATTATTATTATTATTATTATTATTATTATTATTATTATTATTATTATTATTATTATTATTATCATTATTATTACCATTATCATTATCATCATTTTGCTGTGAATTCCTGTATCGCAGGAGATTTATATCCCTGAGAGCAGTAAATGTAATTTGCTATTTTCTTTTGTTTAATCTTTCTTTATGCACCCTAAAACACAGTCTCTTTTTATACCTTTCAGTTCAATTCAATTCAATTCAATAGTTTATTTATTTCCATCATCACAAAGAAAAGAAAAGAAAAAGTTGACATGATCCAAAGTGATACAATTGTTTTTTTCATTTCTCTTACACTCGTCCGATAAAGGATTTTTTCAATACAATATAAAGTATATTATACACGAATGATGTCGTAAAAAAGAAACAATGCACTTTGTCATGGCAACAAAAATAGTAAATAATCACAATGATGGAAAACAGTGTTCCACTAAAAAAGCCAGGCTTGTAAAACGTGGAACACTGGAACAAAACAACAACAGCACCAATTTGTTATACCAATAAGACATATTCATTTAAATTCTTCTATATACTATTGTACATTTTACTAATTGATATAATGATGTTGATACTATGAACAATACTTACTAGGATTTTAGGATGCAAACGTATAAACTATATAACATATCACATTTGTGGCACAGACACTATGGGGCCAGGTGTGCCAGGAAAATTGAACGGAAAGGAAGATATGCAATCGGCCACAAAAAAATAACGACGACAACAACAACAACAATAACACAATACACAGAAATAACAAAATTTGAGGAAATGCACTCAGACAGATACTGGACAACGAAGAACGAGGAAAAAGGAGCAGGGAAGAATAGAGAAGGAAAAGGAGAGGGATGGAAAAGGTCTGTGGACACACTACAAAATCTCAAGGAAAAGTGAAACATGACGGGTTTTTTCATTGAACAGAATTAACTGGTATATTTAGAAAACAGCTTTGTCTTCGCGTGCGTAAGTATTGAACTTGGAACTCCTTTCTTCGCCCACATTTCCTGTCTTGTTTCTTTCTTTTTCCTGTTTACAGTAGTCTCTTCTGCAGTTCCTTCCATGATTATCCTCATTTACAGAGAGCTGATTAGTGTGTGTTTCGTATGAGCGGTTGTGCGTATTTTCTTTTTCTCACTGTCTTTCTCTTTCTTTTCTTTTCAGACAGTCTGCTTTAATTTTTCTTGTTTCAGTAATTGTTCATTGTTCATAAGGGGACTCCAAATTACAAGCCAAGCCTTTTCATCAGTCCCCTCCATTTCAAACAACTTTTCTTTGATACAGTTAAGTAACAGCATAGTATGATTGTAATTTGTTCAACAATATTTTCCTATGTTATGAAATAAGCTTCATTTATTTCGTATAAATTTCTATAATGTTATTCTATAATCGCATTTGGGGGGGGGGGGGTGAAATGACATGAACTAAGATGAAATTGTATGCACTCCCTTACATGCCAAAGTAGACCACTGCTTGTGAATGCATACACGCGGGATCAGTGAAATGTATTTCGGAAAGAGACTCATTCACGGGGTGTCAAATTATGGTTCTTTTGTGCTCTTAAAACGTGTCTGCTGACAAAGTCAATACGAACCACTTCCTGTGTTTTGTTAGGTAATAGGAAAGATCAACAATCCATGACATGATATTATGATATCACTGAAATCAATGACTGTATGTATTCTCCGATATCTTATCTTTACTTGATGTTCCAACCCATAGGTTGCTGGCATATTCTTAAAGTAGCATTCTAAAAAATGTAAAAATTAGAGAAAATTTAGAGACAGCATAGTATAGAGGTGAGGAGTTATAGAAATATCAAATGTTTTAAGCTTCTTTCAATTATGTTATTTCTCCACATCACACATATACTGATTTCATAGAGCGTATAAGATAGTGCATACTTAACACCACAAGAGGATTTTGTATGACATTTACGTTAAAATGTAAGTCGTGCCAATAAATACTCAATACCAGATGATATTCGTAAAGTTACCTCTTTGAATGTATTCAAACGTAAACTAAGGGGAAAAAAAGGAGAATTTTATACAAAATTATAATTCCTAAGTTTTTGACATGCTTGGCTGGCAATACATGTATTCTATCTAATGATCGTAACTCACTTTATTCTTATTGTCTTTGTAATGTAAATGTAGTGTATTGTATATCCTGCTGTATTGCTTTATGTTTTGTCTTGCAACGGTACATCTGTTCATCTCATTTTTTTTTTATTAATATGAAAAATTTACCACCAATGCATTTTTTTAATGGATTTTCTGGGTCGGCCAGATTTTAAGGAAACTTAATTCTTCGTTGGCTGCTTCCCTTAAGCTTTATGTATTCCAAAGTTATGTTTGTTTGTTTTTTTCTCTGTGTCTGTCATGATTGCTCATCATTGTCTTTCTCTGTTGTTTTTATGCTGAATAAATGAATTCAATTCAATTCAATTCAATAAATTGGTTAAGACTTTTACTCCTACCCTTTCAGAATCATTATCGATAAAGGTCACTGCAAGTGATCCTGAATGTTCTCTTCCTCACTGACGTCTTGACCTGACTATTTCCTATATTTAGCAGCTGAATTGATATTTCGTTTTCATTGGGTTGTTCTTACAACTCGAATGACCAAAAAAGGAAGAAACTCCTTACAGTACATCCCAGGCATTTGGGTAGTAGGACATTTTGTTTTACTCACTTTAAATCTGTTTTGCATCTTTATAGACGAATAATGGAACATAAGAAAATAGCAGGAAAATGTGTCCCTTAAAAGATTGCATTTATATTGTACACTTGACATATGGATTGCAACTTTCTCCTTACAAAACACGAATAATTTGTCATTAGACACAACTATGTGTAGTAGTTTATAAGATTCATGTTATGGGGATTAGGTAAGTTTGAGCACCTAACATGCTCCTAGAAGGAGCTGTAGGTAGGAGCTGAAATGGATCATTATGTAGATAATGTGTTTCTTAACTCGCTTTCTGAGAGTGCTACAAATTATTACAGAATATTAGTCCAGTGTACTGACACTGTAGGGATTTTCAAGACTGGTGATACTAAATTCGGTTCCAAAATTTGCCAGTTTCATCAGAAGTAGCTCATTCATTATATATATATATATATATATATATATAATTTTTTTTTTTAGAACATGAATCCCTTTGCTCAACTTTTCTCTTGTTGAAGGTGTAACAAGGGATCATAGTTGAATTTTGAAATCAGGATGTATTGATGACATCAGTTTGGTCGTTGTTACAAGCACACAAGAAACATGCATAAAAATGACATACTTCACAATACCATTGTACATAATTATGATCTTATCATGGCGCAAATAGATAAAATAGTTCCACATAATATGTGCACATAGAATGCCCAAAATATTGTGATTATACTGAAAAGGACGGTAATCACTGACATCCTTATATTTTGTATACTATCTCACTGTAATGTGTGTTTGGAAGATATTTTGAACTTTATAACAACAGCAGCAAACGCGGAAGAATCTTATGCAGAAATAGTGTGTGACGGTCGAATAGTCTGCACACGCACTGTAATAAAAGGTTGACGGAGAGTGCGGACATCAGGCCATCAAGCTTACCAAAGCATTTACGTCGCAAAACAGCGTAAGTATTTTGACGTCATTTTATAGATAATATTCGGTGTTTTTTTTCATGATAAAAGTTACTTCGTTTGGCTTTTTCTATTCCTTACAAAATTTGTAGTGGTGATTATTTAAAGCAAATGCATGGAAAGCAAAAAATCTCTGCGTTACTATTTTGTATGGTTTCTCCTGAGTCTTTGTGAAGTATCCCATCAAGGTTTTATCAGAGTTGCTGACTGTTTATACACTTATCCCTTTTCTACCTTCAATCTTTTACTACAGGATTCGACGGCGCCCGGGAACAATGACTGGAAAACGAGCATTAGTCCTACTTGGGATAGTTTCCATCGCCATCCGCCATATTGGTAAGATTACGAACATTAAAATGGTTTACGTCAATATACCTTTCAAAGCTGAGTCATAACTGTGGATTGTTGCATCACTATTCTTCTTATCTATTATTTTTTACCACCCCTTTTCTAGGGAATTCCTTGAAAATACTTTTGTTATAGAAAGACAAAAACCTCTCTCAAAAAGAAAGGGGTATAAAGATAAGAAATAATATTTAAACAAAATAAAACTAAAAGGCAGGACAGTGCTTGTCTCAATTATGTCTCGAATATGTGTCTATTGAATCACTACAAATATTACAGCTACGTAGCTCGTGTATCTCTGAGAAAATGAAGAGGCAGAATGGATTTCAGATGATATGAATACTGTCTTAATTCCATCAAGTCGCTTTATTTTGTTTCCGTCTTATCTTTCATTGGTTTATGTAGGTGGAACCAGCGTGACTCTCAGTGTACCAAGCCCGCTGACACCAGACCAGGAAGTTACAGCCGTCTGTACAGCCGATAAAGTCTTTGGCTCAGAACTCGTGATCTGGTACTTAAATGGCGTACAGATTACTGATGGCGTACAAACAACCAGTACTGTAGATAGTCTAATCAACTATGTCTATTAAATAAAGGGTCTGAAAGGAAAATAAGAGATAGATTATGTATATTTAAAAGAGTTACTAAAGATCTAATTTGAGAAGTATAATCTTAAATTCATAATATTGCTGCCATAGTTTGGGACGTTTCCATGATAATCTTGAAAAACTGAGTGGATTTTTTAATCATTTTCTGCCAGTCTTCACGCCTTCTTCTTCCTGGCACCTTGCCCATAATGTCACATCATCCTTCAAACTTGTGACGTCAGATGACGAGTGGGAGTTACTTCTCAAAGACATGCAAGCTGGATAAAATAAGATAGAACATGTTTTCGTTCTCGTATTGGAGAAATCGAACTCAACGTGAGAAATTATTAACACGAACATACTTGAATTAATCAGCATGTAAATATTGATGGGGGGTGGGGGGGCAAGCCTTTTGTTTAATTCGAACTTTTTTTTTCTTCCAGCATTATAGCCAAAACATGACGATGCTGCAATCATTTATATAAAGTGGAAAAGTCCCCTCATTTTTCATCTCACTGCAAATATGTGCTAATAACTCAGCTTTTAATTCTATTGTTTATCTTATTCTTGCAGTTTGTTTTCATAAATGTCAGTGAAATTCAGCGCTGATTGTCGAAGAGATGTCCTGACCTGTGCAATTCCTTCCATTATGTCAACAACTTTCGATGAAAATAAACAATGGACATCCCCTCCGCATATAAACAAGCACACACATATGCCAACTCACTTTTCTCACAAACACAGTAAGTCGTGAAATAATGTAATCCAAGATAAACATTGTCTTAACTAATTGATGAAAAAAAGCACATGTTTATCCATAAAACCAGTGTGCGACGTTGACTTTCTATTGTATTTTGACAAACATTATTACTCAGTGTCGTGGGTATAAGTTAAATAACTACACATTTAAGAAAAAAAGAGTGTTTATTTAAGTAAACCTATTCGTGACACTGACTAAGTTGTGAAGTTTAACAAACATTACAATTAATGCTGTGGGTTTGTTGAACAATAATACAATATAGAAATCTTGTACAAGGTAATGTGTCATGACAGGTAGAATCAGATTGCATCGCCGGGTACAAAGTAATACCACCTGCACGATTGATACAATATTTGCGATACAAACGACTTTTAACCCAGAGAGAGGAAAATTATACCTTTGATATAAGTTAATATTTCTTTCTTCTTATTGTTGTATTAAGGCTTTAAAGTAAATGAGGACGCAAGGCATTGTGCAGAAAAAAATAAATAAAAAAGCACGAGAAAGCAATTTCATAGCTCTGCACGTGGAGCCAAACAAATGCATTCAATAAATAAGAAACCTCATCCGTCAATCCAATCCACAGATAATATCTGGGATACCCGAACCGAAGGTGATGATTCATAATGATGGAATATCCGCTCCTTTTCCGATTCCAAACAATGGGTCATTCCGATGCACAGTTTGTGTGACGGAAGTGAACTCTAACACAGATGCATCACCACTCTTTTTCAACTCCCGTTAACGGCACAGCGACAAAGCAATACTGTTTGGAAAATACACAAAATCTGCCCTGGATATCCCTGGGAAGATGATGCTTGAATATCTGGACATAAGCTTACGTCGTTAAACCAGAAAATAGAAGTATCCCCAGCTCTCTCCCTCGATCCGAGATGAGGCTTCGATGGCAGAAATTTGCCGTTCCCTCATCGGACTCTCTAATACTTAGTAGAGAGGGAGACGTAAATCTAAAAACATGTATAAAGTCGACTACATTTCGTGGAACACTTTCCGTTTACAGCCAACCTGACATAAATCATAGTGTTCACCTGACATAAAAACCATAAAGAATTCAAGTGGAACCCTTTCCGTTACAATAAGGACTGATTTTTCTTCCTCCCACTTTATGTAGTCTCTATGTGTCCATCATTGCACTTGATGATTACGCGTGAAGACGCGTGTCTGACACTGTGAAAGGATGTATTATGCCAACTCGAGACGTGTCCTCAGTTTTTCCGATCTCCGCTTCAGAACATGAGCCTTATACATTCGAAAGCATGTTGCTAACTACAGTGTTCAATGCCTCCAAGAAGAGGTAATACCACTAATTGGCATACAACATACCACACACATTCAAATAACTTTCCCTTCGTTAATTCGATCATTTTTAACAGAGGAACAAAAGTAAACGGAAATGAACTTCGGCCTCATGCGAGTAGAAGGTGACATAATGTGTCTCCTATTCATGCAACCAACACGCAGTTTATCCTAAAATGCCGCAGAGAGTTTGGTACACATTTAAGGCAACTTTTGTGAAGATTTGAGCTTGATATCACCAATAATTGCTGCGAATTCTTAAGACATTAAACAACATGCGACCAAGGTTTAATCGGGAGTTAGAAGACTGAACAGCTTTCAGGAACATCGGTCTACCTAAGGGTACCTAGGAAGGAATGAAGGAATTCTTATTTTGGTAATAATCGCCTCCCGATCATTAGTTCACATAAAATGTGACATTAATAAGCTAGGAAGACCGTAACCGTCGATACAAAATGTTAAGTGAGAAAAATAAACCAGACTTGATCACTGTCTAGAACTCAAAGTTTTTCGTCATGCTCCAACGTTACTAGATGCTGTCCGTAGATAACATACGAATATCTGGCGTGATTTTGTCAGTGCGGGTAAGCTAAGTAGACATCAGCTGCTCAGTGAGTACAATAAGCCTGAATGAATTAGTGAAAGTGTCCTTATCAAGAGTGGTTGGTCATGAAAAGACTTTGCGACAAGCTGAAAACAATGAAATATCTCACATTTCGTCTCTTTACTCTGGAAATCTTAACGCAATACACACCTGTGTTGTTTTCATTAATATTGGATAGATTCCTTACCATTTTCTCTAATTTCAGGCTGTGTTTGTGAAAGGAAACAATTAAAACCCACGCTTCTATCATAGAAAGTAGTAATGATATGGAATATTGACGTGTTTGAGTAAATGATAAGCCATAATACTCCGTAATTAAAATCACGCACATCGAGGACAATAATTGCCACGTATCCAACATACAGAAAAGGGAAGATTGTGTTTTTTAATCA
Organism: Diadema setosum; assembly: GCA_033980235.1. Lineage (NCBI taxonomy): Eukaryota > Metazoa > Echinodermata > Echinoidea > Diadematoida > Diadematidae > Diadema > Diadema setosum. The sequence goes on from CM067067.1 coordinate 37,345,538, forward strand.
GCGTACCCTCTAGTGGTTTAATAGCGATGCCGGGTAAATCTTTTCATTTCAAACTTTTCGGCTTTAAAAACGTATGACAGAAAGATGATAACTTCTCTTTTCTAACTTTTATCTCTCAAGTTGTATAAACACAGATGAGGATTAAGGAATAGAATAGATTTATTCAAATTGAAGAGGTTTTTTCTGCCCTAAGACCCCACAGGCTTACGTGTAAGTCATGTCTCAGTTCGAAATCCCAGCCCTGCTTATTATGTGGACCTGGCAAGCCTAGCAGGATATTATTGTCTAATTTCTGAATGAAGGCAATATTGTCTGTGCGTTTCCACCATATCACTGTGAATTTGAAAGACGAATTGAACACACACCTGGAATAATTTTAGTTATAAAGATGGACTTTTTATCCATTTACATGTCAATAAATAATAATTATTGAAGAATGAAATACCTCACTACGTTTTAGACATATTTCCTCAACAACATTGACCTATGAGAGTCTAGCGTATTTAAAAATTGTTTTCCTGACTTTCGTTTCCATTTGAAAAATGTCATTTTGTCTTGTTTTGAAATATCAATGACGGAAGTGAAAATATTCCCTTGATGTGTTCATATGTACAGTTATCCCTCATATCATGTAGAAATAAGGTGCAAACTCAATGCGAGATTATAATGTGACATATCATAACCCAAAATGTAAAGCTGAAACTTTACGGATAGATAGTATTATGATTTTATTGCCAGAACAGTGGATTGGAAAGGGATACAAGAAGGGTGGATGAACAACACTGACTTTGCAGACAGCCAAAGTTGTTCAGCGGCAAACCTATACGTACAGATTCCGAGGCAGCCACTGCTCGCGGCCCTGCGATGGTAGAACTGGTGAGTATCAGCGAAAAAATGTGGATTCGTTCAAGATACCTCTAACTAACACACCAGCGAATAGTCACAGCACAGATCTTTGCGCTTTTCTCACTCCATGAAGGTTCTGGTTGTGTTTGTGCGTGTTTGTTGATACTCCATCTATTCCACCTATTCATACTACAAAACACCTGGTTCGGCTGGTTGTGTATTTGCGTGTTTGTTGATACTCCATCTCTTCCACCTATTCATACTACAAAACACAAGGTAAGCAAATATAATTAAAAAGCACGACAACGTCAGTTTAAAGATTCGATTTTGACTCGTTGATTTAGCATCCACCTTTTCTTAAGTGTGAACCAGTGTCATTTTAATTCTGATGCAATTTGCAAGATTTTGCTAGTCTTGTGAATACGAATATGAGCCAAGTTTCTAAGCTTTCCTGATCCACATTAACTGATATGTAACTGAGAATAATAGATATTGTAGATAGGGCCTAAACATTTTTGTATATAATAGATTTCACGTTTTGAGTCCAGAATACAAAGAATGTGTCTTGCATTTTGTAAGTCCCAGCCGTGCATACTTGATAAAAAGTCGCTTTCAGTTATGGCTATTTTCATGATGGAAGAAAAAGAAATGTTTTCTCCATTATTTTTCAGTGAGACTTGTCGACGGGGCTGACGAACATGAAGGCCGAGTGGAGATACTGTGTGACGGGGTCTGGGGCACGGCGTGTGACTCAGGTTGGGGTACTGAGGAGGGAAACGCGGTGTGCCGACAACTTGGGTACTCGGGGGCTGCCTCGGTCCACCCAAACGCCCACTTCGGACGAGGAACGGGCCCTATTTGGTTAGACGATGGAATTTATTGTCGCACGTCAGACAAAAATTCCCTTTCAGAGTGCGATAGACTACCGTGGGGGTGCTCCCATGACGCCGGTTGTGACCACGGCGATGACGTTGGCGTGCGATGTGCTGGAGAACGTGAGTTAGTAGCATGTACCTTAAAATGTATGTTGTTTTTCTAAATCAATAAAATCACTTTCTTCTTTGGCTTTTGCCAGTTTAAACTTATTGTTCATACTAGTGTCATCAACCGCTCCCCTCCCAAAGAAAAGAAAAAATGTTCCGCGGCCAGGGTCCGGGGTCCCTGCCCCGGGGCCCCTGATCCACACAAACCCATTGCCAGGATGGACTACTTGAACGGTATTGACATTAACATGTTAAGACGCTTTCATTGATCCTCTTCTATGTAGAGGTGTATATCACCATTAATAATACGTCTCAAAAACAAAAGCTGCACACGACGTATTCATAATATCGTTGTAAGTTATTTTGGTGTAGCATAATTAAGAGACTTGAAGAGATGCAACAAGTATATACCACCTCCCTCTATCTTACAAGTAATTTTCACTACTGTCTCTAATCTGACAGATGTCACGCGACAATGGTCAGTGTGCTCCCATAACCTTGGCTGTAGACGCTGTACTGATGTACTGATGTGTTAAACATTTTATATTTATCGTATTACAGGAGATCCGGAGGCTGCGGCGGCAATATTTAGAAACGCAGAATTGAATGAAGGCCTAAGTTACGGAGTTGATAGCTTGACTTATTACGACATAAACAGTCGACTGACATTCACTGCTACGATAGCCAACAACGGCGATATACTTCAATGTCATGTGTTAGGAGTTGTGCGCTCGGCCACTCTGGAGGTTGCAGGTGAAGTCATGAATCTTGATATCATTACTTATTAATTCCAATGGCAGTACCCTCCTACTTTGCATAAAGTACGTATTGGTGGATTCGTATGCATTATATGGAATTTATATGAATAAATTCCCCCTGTATTTTTGAGAACAAAACAAAGAATTATATGTGAGATACAGATGTGTAATGAATTCCACAGCAGAACCTAGACGGCTCCAATATTATAATAAATCAAATACCGTTGAACTTATGTAAATCGTTCAAACTCTATCTTTTATATACTTGAATTACATGTGATATGTAACTCGACAGGAGAAATAGTTTGAGAAATGGAACCAAACATACCTCTGTTCATAAGATGAAGACCTCTTTGGTGGCAAGGGAATCTAAAATGCATTTGGACAAGAGTACTTAGCCAGAATTGCTTACATTTCTTCCAAACAGGAAATACTTTTTCCGGCTGAGTCCGTCTATGAATTCAGTAATGGAAATAAGTACGCGTAGTGACCTTGAATAGCTGAACTCCTTCCCTTCTTTTGCATATATTTCTTTCGACTAACATTTACCTGCATACGTGTGCCCTCCATGCTATTGGTCAATACTATAAGGGGCAAACGTGCAGGGTTCCCACTGTCACGATTGGCGCCACGATTTAAATCGTGGTCTTGATCGTGTAACAATCGTGATGATCTTTTCAGATCGTATCAGATTGTATCAGATCTTCAGGTCAATCGTAGCAATCGCATTTATCGTAGACAAATTTTGGACGGTTCAAAAATTTTCTACGATTAACACGATTAATTTTCGATCGTGATCTTTGCATCAGATCGTCTGAAATCGTATCAAAACGCAGCAAATCTCAATTAATCGTGCTTCTTAATCGTGTTGATCGGGATCGACTCTTTTCACTTCCCTTTCACTTATTTTTGTACATTTGCCCGTATTTTACTCGCAGATTATATATATTTTTGTATTCCGAGAAGTGGGATCATGCATCTGTAGATTATTATTTCCAAACGGTAAATTGTATGACTGTGTGGGCATTTCTTTAGCATCGTAAGCTACATATATAATTAATTTGTTTAAAATTTCCTGAAATGACAGTTTTATCGTAGATAATTAGATTTTTTCATATATTGTGTTAGTCATGTTATTATTAATATCTTGTGATTACCATTATTTTACTCGCAGATTATGTATATTTTTGTTTTCCGCGAGGTGGGATCATGCATCTGTAGATTATTATTTCCAAACGGTAAATTGTATGACTGTGTGGGCATTTCATTAGCATCGCAAGCTACATAATGTTTAAAATACGGAGAGACTGAAGCAACCGAGACCTACTGTCCCTCACAGTCAGGTAAATTTAACAACAAAGCGCAGTTAACGAATAGTGAGGCATTAAGTAAACGTACCGTCTATTACGAACGCCACGATTGGACATTCGTAACTGATCGTAGAAGTTTCGTTGAACTCGTCTGAAATTTCACGTTTGGATACGAGGTTATGCGAAATGTTTTCACCTTTCTTTGAAATACATGAAGAAAATATGATGAAATTGATGCTAAAAAGAGGATAGGTTCTTTTTGAATGCTAGCATAATATGTGTTATACGCTCAATGTAAGAAAGTTGGCCGAACTGATAGCATTGCTTGTGTGTTTAATTTCATATTCGCATAATATGTATCATAGGCATTTTTATTTCAAAATATCGTTATCTCATGGGGTATTGAAAGTTTGGTTGGTTTGACTTGATTTACTGTTTTATTTAACAATGTTTAAGAAAATCGACATACATACACAACAGAAAGGCAACTCCCCTAAAATAATGTCACTTTTTAAACCAAAAAAAAAAAGTCTTAAGCAAAATTATTCGCAGGGGTATTGCTACACTTATTGACTAACTTCTATATGAAAAATACAATGTAATAACAGTGGTCTTTACTCGAGTGACCTTACATCCACGACAATGGTAACTTTTCAAAAGTCACAAAAGTTACTTTGTGGGGTATGTGGAACATTCTGCTTCTGGTGGATGTTTCAGTGGTGTTGCTATTTTACATTTCATTGTGCCACCCCTCCCTTATTCAACCTGGCGGAATACAAAATATATACGATTTGCGAGTAAAATAAAGGCAAATGTGCAAAATAAACAGAAATAAAGTGAAAAAGTCGATCTCGAACACAATTAAGAAGCAAGATTAGATAAGATTTGCTGCGTTTTGATACGATCCAAGACAATCTGATGCGATGATCACTATCAAAAATTAATCGTGTTAATCGTAGAAAAATTTTAAACCGTCCAAAAATTTTTCTACCATTAACGCGATTGCCACGATTGACCTCAAGATATGATACAATCTAATACGATCTGATAAGATCGCCACGATTGCTTCACGATTAAGACCACGATTTCAATCGTGGTGCCAATCGTGATAGTGGGAACCCCGCTTCAACGAAACTTCCACGGTCAGTTACGAATGTCCAATCGTCGCGCTCGTAACGGATCGCACGATAGTGGGAACCCCGCCTTATGTGAGTTTTGTGGCTAAAGACTGAAATACGAATCCTATAAATTATTGAACCGTAATGCTTTTGAAATGTGTATTTCTATAGTTGTAGTTATCACCACAGACTCCAATTATGGATATCAACATTATGTTTCCTATTTTCAGCTTTGACCTGTGTATATAGATATTGTGATCTATAATAACATTCGTATTTATCTGTCTTATATTTGTTTAAATTAATTTTATCTATTCATCTGTCTTTTACGGATTATATGCGAATACACTTTAAATAATTCAACAGGTGGTGTACCCCAGTCCCCTGCCCAGTCCATCACTCCATGTACCACTCCAAGTCCCGGTACACCTCCTGGAGAGAACATCTTATCCATCGATGCTGTAGAGATTAAAGGTGAAGACAACCTGGTTAATCTGGTCATCTCCTGTCACGTGAACTTCACTGATCAGCCGTCCCCGTACCTCCACACCTACACCATCGGGATTGAGAATACAACTCTATCGTCATCAAGCAGCGCCTCAGCCATCCTCTCACCACGCCCCAACGCCTGCATCGAACTCACGTGCTCCGCGACGAACGGGATTGGAACGACCTCAGCCACGCGCACACACTGTCCAAGAGGTAACAAGTCTTCATACAGTATGGCCAAAGTTGTGAGTTATGTAAATAATGCAGCATTCGTTGCAGATATTTTAGCACATACTTTTGTTCTTATCAATCCGTTGTAGTCGAATGTATTCTTTAAGTGTACATGTTTTCATTCACGCTCTCATCGATGTTATTCATGAGTGAAATCACAAATCTATCATGCTCGGTAAATCATCCTTAATTTTTAGATACCTTTTTTTTCTTTTTTTTTTAACCACGAGTCCCATTATCGAAGCTGGATGCATAACCATCTAAAATGATACTGACACTGGATGATACCCTGTTGCCAGGTAAACGGCTGTTACCTTGGTGAACGGCTGCCATTTGTTTTGTTAAACACGTGCTTCCCCAGTGTGTGGAAGTAAAAATCAACGCCCTACTAATTTTGGGCATCTTTTTATGAAATCTTATCTGACTCCCTTTCCGTCCAGCAAAGTCAATCAAATGAAGTTACTTCTAACTTTATTTCCCATTGGTGACCGGGTACTGGTTTGGATATTGATCAATACATAACAAATAATCATATCCGTCAGATAAGCCATCAGAAGGAATCATAAGCGTAGAGTTTGAGACTCTAGAGGATGATGATGAACCAAGCCTCATCATGACTTGCCACTTGGATCCAGAAGATCAACCCTTTCCACCAATCGACACGTACCTCATTGCAGTCGACGATAGCATAATTTCCGATTCAGCTTCTCCTACGGTGACGATTGACCCTCAACCCAACGTATGCATCGATGTCGTGTGTACTGGTATAAATGAATACGGAGAGACTGAAGCAACCGAGACCTACTGTCCCTCACAGCCAGGTAAATTTAACAACAAGGCGCAGTTAACGAATAGTGAGGCATTAAGTAAACGGCAATATGAAAAGTTTAAAATGTTTTCTTTATCCCTTTATAACTGTCTCCCAGAGATAAAAGGAATTATAACCTTCAGTGGCTTTTGTTCACGTGATTCCGCAAAGGTTTCACCGGAATAACCATGTCTGATCAACAGCTTATCTGCAAACTTCAGAATTTAGAATTAAGTACATGTAAATAATGTCAATAAGTCGAATGAAGAGAAGTCAGGGTGTTGAGCGTGTAACAATATCGTGTTAGCACTGACAAGAAAAGTAAACGAACGACCATGTGCTGGGTGAACACAGGATGTCCCAATAATCAAAGTAAAAAACTGCAGATAAAAGTGGTCATCTAGTTTGCTTGGAGACTAGATGCCGAACTGGTGACGACTCGAGTCTCGCTGGTCGAGGAGACGTCTCCTGGAGACTATTATAGCCTGGTCTCTTGAGAGAATCAATCTGGTTCATTTGTTTTTGGAGACCTTTTACAGTCTTCATATTGTCTTGGAGACGTCCCTGCGTTGTTCAGACTATTTTTGTCCGCGAGGTCTCTGAGACCCTTCCACGATGTTGCCGAGACCCAACAACTGAGAAGACGTCGCCTAGACGTCTACACGACTGAGAAGATGTCTAGGAGACGTCGCAGTGACGTCCCGATGATGTCTCGGAAACATCCAGATTAAGAAGTTGTCATTTTGTTTAAATACGTCTCGGACGCTTGCTGGAGCCACCTTCTTGGTGAGAGTGCATGCCAGTCAATGCCAGTTCATGGTCTTTAGAGTAGTGACGACTGATCAGTCACTACAGGGAACCTTCAGGCTTGGTGTTGCATTCACCCGTTTTGTCACTATTCAATCTCATTATATAGACCCCGGTCCCGAACAACCTATTGGCAACATCCTTAAGATCGAGACGACGGAAATCAGAGGTGAAGGAAACGTGGTAACTCTAATCATCACCTGTCATGTTGACCTCTCTGACCAGCCTTATCCACATCTCCACACATACACCATTACAGCTGATAACGACACCTTGTCCTCCTCCAGCTGTGCCTCAGCGATCCTGTCTCCACTCCCCGATGACTGCATCAATGTCACGTGTTCCGCCACCAACGGAGTTGGAGATGCGCTGTCATGGATGAAATATTGTCGGACAAAAATTCCTCCTGGTAGGTTAAAGAAATTACAAATACGATAAATAAAGAATTTGTATGGAAATGTTGTGCTCAGCTTACGGGAAATGCATCCCAATGTCTTTGTTTAATCCTAACCTAGCAGTGATTGACAGATGATGTCATCAGAAGATCCTTTGCTTAGATCCAAGTAACCTAAACCATAGTAGTAGAAAAAGTATTATAGAATAATATCAATATGCCACATAATCATTTAGACAGTCTTTTAGCCGGAATAAATGATTATAAGGAAATAAAAAGTGAACAGAAGTCAACATCATTTGCATTTAATAAATCCTGATATGTGTCAAAAAACTATTATTCTTGAAGCAAATGATACAGTTTGTATACATGTATGAGCCTCAAAGTGATCCCTTCATCACATTAAGTAAAGGAAAGTGCCACTGCATAGTAAACCTTCTCAATCGTCTGTAGTTCTATCTCACTACTTTCCGAGTTGTGTGTATGGTAGGGGATCAGGGGGTGTTGCACAAAAAAATCTAATCGATCTAATCGTCCTTTCACAATCTATATCAAATTGCTGTCAAAATCAAATTCTACCAAAAACGTCTTTATCACACATTGCATTTTGAATATTACTGGGTACATAAAAAATTAGAGGATGCACAAAGCTTGTCATGATTTTAAGTAGATCTTAACTTTTAAGATGGACTACGATTCTATGTAAAACACTCCTAGAAATCTCCTTGTCACTTCACAAAGTACAGGATAAAAAGATAACTAGACTCGGAATTTGTCAAGACTGACAAATTAGGTGATCCGATCTGTTCGTAAATCAACGATTTGAGTCTCCTGATCCCAATAGGCATGACCATACCGGTTTCATCTGTGTTTAGTGGACATTGGCCGTGTGATGTTTGGATTCTCATTTAGAAAAGGGAGTCAGACCTGCCATCTATGGTACACAATTCCGTATACACTAACGAAGATACAGAATGAAGTATATTTGACCTTTGACCCCACTTTGCACAGACAAGATGGCATCTGAGCAAAAAGTGGTTATTTTGTGAAATGATCCTTGTAACATGGTCTTTACGTATGCAAAATATGGGAAAGATAGGACATGTATTCACCAAGATACAGGATGATACATTTATGACCTTTGACCCTAATTTACATACCCAAGATGACGTCTGATCAAGTAGTTGTAATTGTATGAAATAATGTACGTGACATGAACGAAACATGTGCAAAATATGGGGGTGATAAGGCCTGTTTTTTCTTGAGTTATTGTAAAGAAAGTTGCAGAAAGAAAGAAATATCTCAATACATCGAAGATCAGCTTTAATTTCAACCAAGTTTTTGGACGTGATCCCGACATCGTATGAAAAATGAAGGACACACTATCGATAGTCCAAAGTCTCAGCTACAACATATTAAAATCTGGGAGAAATTCACCGAAGCATAAGTGAGTTAGTGCTCGATAAAGACAATCATGTCAATTTTCACATCTACAAAAATTCCCTCCCATAGAGATAACACGTCATAACGAAGATAAAGAAAGAAGTACATATGATCTTTGACCCCACTTTGCACAGCCAAGATGGCATCTGAGCAAAAAGTGGTTATTTTGTGAAATGATCCTTGTAACATGGTCGTTACGTGTGCAAAATATGGAAAAGATAGGACCTGTATTCACCAAGATACAAGATGATACATTTGTGACCTTTGACCCTAATTTACATACCCAAGATGACGTCTGATCAAGTAGTTGTTATTTTATGAAATAATGTACGTGACATGAACTAAACATGTGCAAAATATTGGGCTGATAGAGCTTGTTTTTCTTGAGTTATTGTAAAGAAAGTTGCAAAAAGAAAGGAATATCTCAATACATCGAAGATAAGCTTTAATTTCAACCAAGTTTTTGGGCATGATCCCGACACCGTATGAAAAAACGAAGGGCACATTCACGATAGCGCAAAGTCTCAGCTACAACATATCAAAATCTGGGAGAAATTCACCGAAGCATAAGTGAGCTAGTGCTCGAAAAAGACAGTCATGTCAATTATCATTTCCAGAAAATCTGCACTCCCATAGAGATAACACGTAAACCGGTCAAATTTGACAAGGTTACTTTCAATCCATTTTTACGAGGTGATACTTTCATCCAATCAAAATGTTGTTATTACATTTATGAAAGAGTATTTCATAAGCTACAACATACTGAAATCTTGGTGAAAATTGGCAAAGGATAAGTGAGATACGCTCGAGTGAACTTGAAATTTGATGACGTCATTTTGAAAATTTACTTTTTTAATTGTATTAAGGAATTTGATATCTTTTAATCATTTTTCCAGCATCGCCAACCCAAGAATTGACATGTACAACTCATCAGCTTTCAGAATATGTAAAGAAAATGGGGGGTCACCGTCCATCCTGACGAGTAAAATCGGATTCAAAATTGGCAGTTTTTTGGCATTGTTGGACTGTATATCGCCATTGACGCGCGCGCGGAATTTCAACTTTGACGGGTCCGTATGACGTCATATTGAGTCGGATTGACTTGAAACTTGGTAGAAATATTCCTTGACATTTCAGACATCCAATAAGTGTGAAAAAATGGGAAATTTCCATTGCATATGAGCTGTGCGTGCGTATATGTGCGCGCGCGTACGCGTCCGTCCAATTTTTTCAATTTTTCAAAAAATGCTCCAAATGGTCTGAAACGTGTCCAAAAAAAAATTTGAGCTTGATTTGAGCATACAAATATTTCAACGCGCGCGTACGCGCACGTTTTAAGAAAAAATATGAATTTTGAGAATATGAGTAGAATCCGCATAACTTGAAATATATGTGACGTAAATTTCATTGAAAAATTCCATTCCATTGATGAGATATGATTGAGAATGTGTTTTCATATAATGACGTCATAGTGACGTCACGGTCGACTGATCACTATGATTTTATTAGACCCGTCGTCTTTGGGACATGATACATATATGGTATAATTTTGACATTGATAGGAAGAATACTTTCTGAGCTAATCGATACACAAAATTTGTCCAGAAATAAAGAAAGAAGAAGAAGAAGAACCAACAAAGAATCCGTACAGATACAGAAGGTGATCCGAGAGGATACTCGGATCACCTAATAATCAGAGAGTGCGCAGAAACAAGAGAGGGCGCTAGAGGGCTTTGATTGACTGCTAAAAATGACTGAATGCTTATTATTTGATATTTAATGGGTTAGTCAAATACGGGTTAGTGATTGGCTAAACACAGTCACGTGATGGAGGCACATTGGTTATGTTCGCCCATGGGTAGAACATATTTGTAATGTTCTCCCATGGGAGCTATAAGACCCCGTTTACAGTGCGGGGCCGGGCTCGGCCGCGGCTCGGCCGCGGCCGAGCCCGGCCTCAATTGCGCGGCCGAGCCTCGCAATTTTGTCCGTTTACACTGCTGGGCTCGGCCGCGCTTTCGATTCAAACCTTTCATTATTTGGTCGTAGTGGCGCTCTGCTTGTAAACTAACGCAATTTGGTATTGTCTGGTTTTCAGACCCTTTGCCAACTGAATTCCGTGGCGACGAAGTCGCCGTTCGGGCAAAGGCCTTTGCCGAAGGAAAAAATCCTCTGCAGGACAAAACCACCTTAAACTATACTAGTTTTCGACGTTGAGGGGGTTAATATCCTGAACAGCGAAAGATTCAGGCAGAGGGTTTGGAAGCCAGACTAAGACCCCGTTTACAGTGCGAGGCTCGGCCGCGGCTCGGCCGCGGCCGAGTCCAGCCCCGCTTCAGTGTAAACGCGCAAAAGGCCAAATGCGAGGCCAAAATTGGCCTCGCATTTGGCCTCGCTCTGGAGGTGGTCTCGGCCGCGGCCGAGCCGCGGCCGAGTCCAGCCCCGCTTCAGTGTAAACGCGCAAAAGGCCAAATGCGAGGCCAAAATTGGCCTCGCATTTGGCCTCGCTCTGGAGGTGGTCTCGGCCGCGGCCGAGCCGCGGCCGAGCCCGGCCTTTTCTTGGTGTAAACGCAAACTGGGCCAAATGCGCGGCCAATTGCGCGGCCAGTTTTAGTCTGGCTTCCAAACCCTCTGCCTGTATCTTTCGCTGTTCAGGATATTAACCCCCTCAACGTCGAAAACTAGTATAGTTTAAGGTGGTTTTGTCCTGCAAAGGATTCTTTCCTTCGGCAAAGGCCTTTGCCCGAACGGCGACTTCGTCGCCACGGAATTCATTTGGCAAAGGGTCTGAAAACCAGACAATACCAAATTGCATTTGTTTACAAGCAGAGCGCCACTACGACAAAATATTGAAAGGTTTGAATCAAAAGCGCGGCCGAGCCCAGCAGTTTAAACGGACAAAATTGCGAGGCTCGGCCGCGCAATTGAGGCCGGTCTCGGCCACGGCCGAGCCGCGGCCGAGCCCGGCCTCGCACTGTAAACGGGGTCTTTAACTGGCCGCGCAATTGGCCGCGCATTTGGCCCAGTTTGCGTTTACACCAAGAAAAGGCCGGGCTCGGCCGCGGCCGAGCCGCGGCCGAGACCACCTCCAGAGCGAGGCCAAATGCGAGGCCAATTTTGGCCTCGCATTTGGCCTTTTGCGCGTTTACACTGAAGCGGGGCTGGACTCGGCCGCGGCCGAGCCGCGGCCGAGCCTCGCACTGTAAACGGGGTCTTATAACCTCCCTCAATAGCATTTCAAACCCTTCGGGTGGAACATTCGGTATGTTCCCTCCCCCGCCAGTCATCATCTATATAATGTCGTCCAGCGTTAGGCACTGCAATATGAGTCCAGTATGTGTTCGTGGTTACTGTTGAATTTGGACAATATAATTAGCTTGAAAATAGAAAATCATGTGATTTTTATCGTATTTCTCTTTATGTGTATTCTGCAACGTTATGGCTAAATGTATGGTGCTTTTATTGAGATAGAAAGAAACTTAAATCGATAAAAGCATGTGTCGTCAAAGAACGTGTCTTTCCGCTCTTCATAACTAATTATAGCTACAGACAGCTTTTAAGTTAGTGGTATGTCTTTAAAAAACCGAGTTTGAAGCACAAACTACTCAGGAAATGAAAGGAATATAAATTAAGAAAGGAAGGCTGAAACGCTATACAGTTGTCCATTAATGCTTTATTGACAGAGGGTCCCATAGCTAGCCCTCGTCGAGGGTTTCTTCAGAAATCGTCAACGACGTACGTTCTTCTCGTCGTCATTTTCATCCTCTCCATCATCACCTGTTTCACTGTCCTCATGAAGAGAAAGATTGTGTACTGATTGAGGTGAGTATAATCTTTCACATGTTGAATTATTCACAGTAGACTCTATTCTTGCTATTACAGAGTAACCAAGAAATGGCAATTACTAATTTTCAATTTCTACTTGTCACCATTATTCAGGAAAGATTTCACGGAAAATTTTTGTGTGTGTGTGTGTGTGTGTGTGTGTGTGTGTGTGTGTGTGCTAAATTCGAGAATCTGTTTGGATCACATCTGTTTCGAGGTGTTGTATAAAACAAAAAAACTTGGTCTTTACTCGTGCAATGGAACAAGATTTCGCACTCGGTGAAAAATGAGTAGCACTCATGAACTCGGCTTCGCCTCGTTGAATAGAGCGCCTCTAAAATATCCTTCACCTAGTGCGAAATCTGGTATCGCAATCGATCGTGACCATTCACTATTATTATTAATATCCTTCCTTTTCTGATTCATTATGATTTTCCGTTCCCATAGTGTGTAATCTCTGCCTTCCCTATGCTACACTTTCCTATGATAGGAGTTCCTCTAGGAATTATGCCCTGAAATTTGGTGCCATTTTCTTTCTAATAGAAAGAGTTGGTATTCTGTAAAACACGCCGTGCTCTTTACCATGCTTGTTCATCTTTTTTTTTTGCTTGTTTTCTTTTGTTTTATCTAGAGTTTTGTTATGCATTAACACCATGTCCTGTTCAAGTTTCTTTGGCGACGATGACAAGAATTCTTTTTGAAAATTCTGTCTGCAGGTATTCAACACTGCGACGGTCAACTGAAGGAAAGTTTTGGACGTATAATCTAGTGGTAACAGTCTTTCCTCCGCCTGAAGAAGCATAATTTGTATACTCTGTGAATAACTGATAACCTCGTTGTGAGAACATTCATCAACAGTTTCAGAAATAGAGTTATTGCCTAACTTTTGGAAGAGACTTGAAAGCAAATGACTGGCTTGCTTTGAAAGCAGAAGTAGTCAGGGAAAGAATGTATTACAACAGTTGTTAATCTTACTAATGTAATGATCAATAAATCTTATATATTTTAGTGATTTCATGTACAATCTCCCTGATATGTTCTTATGATTTGATCTCCCACGGACTTGCAAACAACTCCTGTTTGCTTGGATTCATACACTCAGTGAGTGGCAAGATTTATACTGTGCTTTTTGACAATTTATCTTATGTTAAAAAATTACCTGGGGCCGTCTTTCTATTCAAGTTCTGCTACGAAGACTGTTCCCTACTACGTTCAAAATCTTATTGTTTTACATTGTACATCTCTTCATACGTTTTCCTTCTATTGTAATGTATATAATGTTTATGGATGCATAGAATTTATACAATTATGATGACAATTTCTTGAATTTTGTTATATCACGGTATAGACAATGGAATGCAGAATGCAGCACAGTGAATGGAACAGAGGTATACTAAATTTACACGATGTAATTTGACATAACATCAATAAAGAGGTTATGTCTTGTCTTTGTGAAAACTATACATTAGAGTAGTTATTTCAAAATCATACCATTGATTCTCTTTTTTTTTTCTTCACCGAAGTATTTTATGTGAAACAACCAATTCCTTTCTTTTATAGTGTGATGTTTTCATCCTCCGGCATATATTCCATAAAAAGGATTGCATGTTCTTTTTAAATCAGATGAATACTTAATCACATTATATCAATCCCAGCACCACCCGTATTAAGAAATTTGTGAGAACTCATTTTAAGAAATTTGTGAGAACTCATTTAACTTCATCGCAACACTACTCATTTCTTTATAAGACGGTTTATTTTCTAATAAACATATATCGTCGTCAAATTTTACCTCCTTTGCCTTTTTTTATTCTTTGAGCAACGACGTCGGGGAAAAATATCGCATAACCAGAGGGGGGAAAGAGACATTTTGGAGACATGAAATTTTACTATATCTGCCATACTTCGGGAAAATTCAAAAAGTAATGTGTGAGTGCATTGGATTGTTGGTATGTGTGCGTGTGTGTGCGCATGTCGCAGAGCTATAATGCACATGTATATGTGCTTGTAATAAAGCAATATGAAATTAAAGACCATTCTCATTATTTGTTCTTTACTCATTAGGAGACACGCAGAAATATAAAAAAATAAAATTTTGGAGACGCAAAATATTAGTATATTTTTCATATTTCTAGACACGCCAAAGGTTATATCAATTATTATGTATATGGTCATGTGAGTACGGGTGTGTATATATGTGTATGTGGGTGTGTGTGTGTGTGTGTGTGTAAAATGTATGTTGTCCTGTGTTTGTCTAGCATGGTAGAAGTTTTTACAAAACGTTATAACTGTTGCGTATTCTGGAGACACTCGCACAGAGAAAAGAGACCTTTCGGAGACGCACACTATTAGTTAAATTTTCATACTTCTAGAAAACCCAGAAGGTGATGCGATGTTGACGACAGCGCTGGAGTGAGAGTGTAAGAGTGTACGCACGCGCGCGCGCGTGTGTGTGTGTTGGTGTGTGTGTGTAGGGCCGTACGCATCAAGGGAAGTAGAAACGGCCGCCATCATACCTCTTACTGTGTGTCTTTAGTAAGACATTAATGCTATACAAAATTAACAACAATGTGGCAAAAAGGAAAGAGGAAACCAAAACAACCTTGTATTAAATTTGTGAAAAGAAAATGTCCTCATCTGAGATAACGTATATACCTATTAATTACCTCGAAAAGAATTAATTTATCGATCATTAATAACTATATAGGTTTATTGCTATACATTTTAAGACTGATTTCGTCTACAGAACGCACAGGCACGTTAAATTGTGTACACTCCTTCAGGCGGAAGTATAAACCACGGTGCGTTAATGGTACTGCGGTTCGGTGAATTAAATTTCGAAACTTTGGAGGAAGAAAAGTCGGTCGTTCATGTGGTGTCAAATTATGGTTCTTTGGTTCACTTACATACAGCGTGTCTGCTGACAAAGTCAATACGCACCGTTTCCTGTGTTTTGTTAAGTAATAGGAAAGAACAACATGGCATCATGATTGTTATAATATCACGGAAATCAATGGCTGTATGTGCTCTGTGATATGCGATCATGACTTAACGTTCTTACCTATCAAAAGAGGAGGTTTGCTGATATGAATGTGGTGTATGCTTCCAGAACGATACATTCTATGAAAAAATTGAGCAAATTATAGATGAAGAGACTGAATTTCGATGTGTAATATTTTAAGATAACATTTGATACCAGCTTTCTTCTCCCTTTTTTTTTTCTAGTCGCTGTACCTGTGTGGTATAAGAAAAGCAGGAGCAAGATATTTATTGACCTTTTTCTCTAGAATCGAAATCTCAGTCAGGTTTAAAAAAAGATGTGGAAAAACATCTATACGTCACTGGTAAAATCTTGAAAAATCTCAAAAATTTGATAAGAAAATTTCAGAGACAGCATATAGTGATGACACGGAAAATACTGGGAATGTCAAATGTTTCAATTTTTTCTCATTAAGTTATTCCTCAACATCACACATGTAGATTTCATACCGCGTATAAGGTGCATATCCTTGGCACTCTCCCATGGGTTTGTACGTGACAATCACATTAAAAGATATCGTATAAATAATTACATTGGTTCGTTGCTTGGTATTTATATTCGTCAAAACAAATGAATGAAAAAAATCTTGCAAATTAAACAATATGAAACATGATGAATACGGCTGGATGGCCTCACTCAACGAATAACCATCAAGACACTACTTTTTACAGTATGGTCCGGTTTACATTGTAAGTGAATAAACTTGATACATATGAAATACGCGGAAAAAATCCCCAAAGAAAGCAAACTAACAAACGAATTGAGAGTAGATTAACACACACATTGTAACACACACACATCAAAATATACACTGCATTCATTGCTCCTACAAATCATATGTTATGAAAATAACACGCCCAGTTTTCCACTTTATTTTTCTTTGATTTCTGTCACATTTCCTAGTCTACGTGTATGAAGAAATGTATTCTTTCATGAGTCCCTAATAGGCATTAAAAGTGGGTGCTTTTTTGATGATCAGCATATTATAATAATTCCTCCTTTGTCTTGGGTTGCTTAGATTATCTTCAGATCGCAAAAGCATATTATTTTCTTTCAGAGTGAAACATTCTGTCAGAAAGCAAGGTGTAATATTGTTCAGAACTTTATAGATTAATTGAAGCAAATGTTGGGTACGTCTAGAAACAGTATGCTGAGTATCCCACTTAAGAATGTATAATGTATTTTGTGATTTATACATGAGAATATGGATTAATCTTCAAGATAATTCGTCCTGCTCTTTTTTGATTTTTTTTTAAACCAGAATCCCCTACTATATCTGGATAATCTAATTGCAGTAATATGATAGACCTGTATATATCAATCTTATGTTTTGTTAATTAACTACATTTCAGGGCTTTTGAAAAAAACAAAAACAAAAACCAAACACTTAAATAATTTTACTTACTTTCTTGCAAACATTATCAACATGCATATTCCAATTCAACTCCAAATCAACTGTGATATCTAAATATCACACTTGATAAGCCCGATCAAGTTTTCCTGCGTTCACATTTAAATCTGAAGTATTATATTCATTTAATAACTTTCTATTTTGCAAATAAAATGCGAACTGTCTTCATTCTTCATTCAATCTTTTGTTATGCATTAAGGTGAAAATCCCACTCATTTTCTTTTCTTTGTAACACCACTTGAACTCTGTATGGATCTGGATCTGTGTCGTCAGCGTACAGGTGGATATCACAAACGTAAACTATTTTCACCATGTCATGTATGTGTAGAATACAAACAGTTATGGTCCCGGAAGGAACTGGGAACTTATGAAAAATATTCTTCCATGAATTGTAGTAACGGCACTGTTTCGCAGGTGAGTAAAAATTCAGTTTCTTTGGGGTCTTACTTTCAAATGAACTTTGCATGACAAAGAAAAAAAAAAACTGGTCACAGTGCATGCCAGACATTTTAGTACTGTGGATGGTATATAGGAATGAACTTTGCAAGGTCTATAAAGAATATTCTGGACATGTGATTGAATCGAAGAAATAGCAGGAAAAGGTATCTTATTTATAGTGCATTTGTATCACATAGTTGCCATATAGATTGTAACTTTCCCTCGCAATGTACATCAATACAACTTTATCTACAATGTATTAACATAAGGATTGAGTAATCTGCAAATCAATCATATTGGATAAAGTGATGTGTGTGAGTGTGCACCTAAAAGGAATTGGAGACGAAATAGACTGCATAATGTCGATAAGGTGTTTCTGAACCAAGTTTCAGAAGCAGTGTTACAGAATACATGCACAATAGTCAGATGTACTGATATTTGATGGTCTCTCTCAGATAGTGACGCTTTAATTCGGGTCTAAAATTAGTCAGCTCTTGTGAGAAGTAGCCTATTCCCACATCATTGTTTTCACACACTATGACTCTTTAATGATCAACTACTATCATGTTGACAGTGTAGCAAGAAATCATACACGTCGTAATGGATTAGGAAACCAGGATGTATTGATGACATCAGTTTGGTGGTTGTTACAAGCACAAAAGAAACAGGGGTTCATGTATCAAACTACTTTACAATACAATTGTGCATGATTATGATTTTATCATGGCGCAAAGAGGTAAGACAGTTCCACACATTTGCACACTGAAAGCCACGGAAATTATACTGAATACCACGATAATCTTTGACGCATTTTTTTTTTGTCTATATTTCTTCTTTTTTTTCTAGATATTTGTTATATTTCTCATATTTGGTATATTACCTTATGTGTAATGTGTGTTTGGACAAATATTTGAACTATAATACGATAGCACCAGTAAACGCGGAAGAATCTTATGCAGGAATAGTGTGCGATGTTCTAATAGTCTGCACACACATTCTAATAAATGGTCGACAGAGAGAGCAGACATCAGGCCATCAAACTTGCCGAAGCTTTTACATCGTTTAACAGCGTAAACATTTTCGTTCTCATTCACTGTCATTATAAAAATCGATTTGGCATTTTTCACAGGTTGAAAGTGAACTTAATTTGGTTTTCCCTGTGCCTTTGATAATGTTTATTCTTGATTAATTGAACAAATGCAACTTAAGCGAATTTTCTGAGTTAATTTCGTCAGGTCTTTCACAGACTCTATCTCTAGCTTATATATTTCATGCTCAGTCTTCTCGATAAAACACTTTAAACTGTTATTACAGTCGATGAATATTCATATTTTTTCTCTTTTCTGCCTTTTATCTTCCATTTCCAGGACTTAACGGCGTCAAGGAATGATGACTGCAAAACGAGTATTTGTCCTACTTGGGATACTTTTTATCACCTTCCGTTGTATTGGTAAGATATGAATGTGCATGTATAGATATATACCCATGTCACAAGTGAGTTAGTTGTCGATTTTGTTTTTATTAGCAGACTTCATATCTGTTGTTGTTGTTGTTTTTATATCCTTCTTAAACCTCACACAAACAAAGATAAAGATAAGACATTGTATTTGAGAAATTAACAAAAAAAATGAGACTGTGCTTGTTGCATGTAATCATCTGCCAAATGTGTGAGTGTGTTTTTTGTTATTACGACCCGGAAAATTACAGCTACCTCCCAAGAAAATTAACTGGCGTGATGGATTCAAGAGGAGGTGAATATTGTTTCATGTCCATTAAGTCGCATTATTCTGTTTTTGTCATATCTTTATTGGTTTATGTAGGTGGAACCAGCGTGACTCTCAATGTACCAAGCCCGCTGACACAAAACCAGGAAGTTACAGCCGAATGTACAGCCGACAAAGTCTTTGGCTCAGAACACGTGATCTGGTACTTAAATGGCGTACAGATTACCGATGGCGTACAAACAACCAGTACTGTAAATAGCATGATCGACTATTACTTTTATCTAGAGGGTCCGAAAGAAAATTTGGATTTGGATTCTGAATATCTTGAAGTGTTCAAACAGATTGATTTTGATAAGCATAATCTTAGATTCCTAAAGTTGTTGCCATAATTTTTGGCATTTTCACGATATTGTTGAAAAACTGAGTGGATTTTGGTATCATTTTCTGCCAGTCTTCGCGCCTTCCACTTCCTGGCACCTCGCCCAAAATGTCGCATCGTCCTTCAAACCTGTGACGTCAGATGACGAATGGGAGTTCCTTCACAAGGACATTCAAGCTGGATGAAATAAGACAGAATAATGTTCCCCTTTTCGTATTGCCGAAATTTAACGCAATGTTTACATGAGAACAACATAATCAATGACACGAGTTCAGCTGAATGAATGTTGATTTCTTGGGAGGGGCTAATGGTCAAATTCTATCTTTCTTTCTTCCAGCATTAGCTTCCAGCATTGCCCATATGTACTAATATATCATACTTAAATATTCAATCTATTGTTTAACATCTTGAAGTAGTTTTTCTTTATTCATTTCAGTGAAGTTTGGCGCTGATTATTGTGGAGAGGTCTGTACCTGAGCCATTTCTGTCATTCTGTTGACGACCCTCAATAAAAAAAACAAATAACTACACCTCCCCTCTACATAATTATAAACACACACACACACACACACACACACATACAAACTCGCGTATTATATAAACAAAGTAAATCATAAAAAGTTAAATTCAAGAAAATATATTTCTCTTAATCAATCAATGAAAAGCAAAAACATAATTCAATCATGACATTTTTATTCATACAATTCAAAGTGGGACGTCGACTTCTTATAATTGTATTTTAACAAACGCTATAAATTGTGTTCTTGGTAAGTTAAATAACAGTACATAAAATGTCTATTGGTGAAAATCAGTGTTAATTTGACAAATATTATAATCCGTGCTGTGGGTTTATTGTATATCACGGTAGAAATCTTGTACAAACTAATAACAGAGAGATGGAAACTTTACATTATATTGAATTGCAAAATTAGACAACAAAACATAGTTTGATAGTTGAACTTTTCAATAAAAAATCAGAATTTTTCAACGAAGTTTCAATTAAAAAACTGGTCTTTACGGCATGCCTTACAAACTTAGGGGCATTGCGGGTAGCACATTTATTCAATTACCAACGATTTATATTCTCTTCAGAAAATATTTATATATCTATTGCATTTATGCATTTGTTTTGTTTCAGTAGGGTATAGCTCTGCCAGTAGCTACAAACATTGTTATTCTCAGAGGCCCTATACATGCGTCACAAACAAATTTACGAAATACACATATTGTACACACATAAAAAACGATACATAAAAAAAATTTAAAAAGATACAAAAAAGATGCAAAAAATGCACATACTGTAGACACATGAAAAAAAAAAGATTAACATAATACATAATACACTTACTGTAAACTTACAACATGGGCACATTGTTGAGTATTGCGGAGACAGAAAATACATATTACTTAACTCCATTTATAGCATTGCAATTTACTGAAAAGTTATAAGCGCACATGAAAGAAGAAGGCTGAAACAAAGATCAGATAGTGGACTATCAGGTATTTGCATTTTCACTTTTATATCTCTCTCACTATGTTCTCCAGTCAAGATTGGTAAATGGTTGTACTGAGGGTACCTGTTTTTTATGATATGGGGAGCTGGTTTCAGATTAAGGCTGTTTCAATTATAGCTAAATTTGCGAAAAGGAGAAATATACCACACTAAGATATGACTACGAACGAAGACAATCAACATAAACGGAATTAGTTAATATTTACCTTTGTTTACCGTCACGATGACCATTTTTCTAAATATCATATGTATATGAGTTAAGGTAACACCTTGTGATGTTAATTATTTTTATTATCATTATTAATGGTATCTTTATTCAACAAATCATTGATCGCAGCCTGAGGCTGAATTACAAATGATTTTACAAAAGTGAAAATATACATACACAGTATTACTTAAATATACAAATCGTCGCTGGGGCGACAAGACCTCGTATCTCAAAAATGTCAAATGTTCAGGAGAGCCAAAAAACATGGCGGCCAAAGCACTATACTGAATGGGATAGCCGTTCCTTTGACATGCCGTGGTGGCTTCATTTTTGGGGCAAGACAGCTGGGATTTGGACAGGACGTCACTTAACCGATTATTTGACCACTAATGCAAAAAAGTCATTTTCACCAAAATTTGAGATACAAGGTCTTGTCACCCCAGCGACGAAATGTAAAATTACAAAATCAAAATAACGAGCAGGCTCAACCAAAACAAAAACAATTCGAACAAGAAAGAAACTCTCGGACACTGCATACACAAGAAATGATGAAAATTTGAATTAACATGGATCATTGACCCTACAATTTCCAAGATAAGCACTGACAATCAGTACATAAATATTCATTAAATTCCATGAAATTACATTATACCTTAAACCATTTCCGGGTATGAGACAAAAGAAAAAAAAAATCTTTGATATTTCTTTTCCGTAATAAGACTTGTTACATCAAGACTTTAATAGTAAAGGAAAACCTCAAGAAAATCCTTTAATAATTCTGTACGTGGAGCCAAATGAATGCATTGAATAATGACAATCTTTATCCCTCAGTCTAATTCCACAGATAATATCTGGGATATCCTACAACTAAAGATGATGATTCATAATTATGGAATATCCGCTCCTTTTCCGATTCCAAACATTCGGTCACTCCCATACACAGTTTAGTGCGACGGAAGTGAACTCTCACCCACATACATCACCACACTTTTTCAACTCCACTTAACGGTACCGCGATAGAGCAATGCTGCTCGGAAAATGCATGAAATCTGTCCGAGATATCCCTGACAACATAATGTTTGAATATCGGAACAAAGGTTTCTGTCGTTAAACCAGAAAATACGAAAATCCAAAGCTCTCTTCCTCGATTTGGGGAAAGGCTTCGAAGGCAGAAATTTGCCTTTCCCTCATCGTAATCTCTACGGACACTAGAGGGGACGATGTTAATTTTAAAATATGTATAAACTTGACTACATTTTTCCGTGTAGTTTTCTACTACAACCAACCTCACATAAATCATAATGTTCACCTAAAATAAAAAACGTAAAGTTCTAAAAATGCAATCTCTTCCTGTAAACTGAGGACTGATTTTTCTTCCACCAATTAATGTGGTCTCTATGTGTCCATTATTGCACAAGACAATTCTTCGCATCATACGCTTGTCTGCCACAGTTAAGAGATGTTTTATGCCAACGCGAAATATATCGTCACATTTTCCGATCTAGTTTCAGAACACAATACCCATACATTCTGAAGCATGATGCTAGGTACAATGTTCAATGCGTCTGATCAGAGGAGCTACCACTAATCAGTGCACTACAAACCGGACATGTTCAAGCAACTTGCTCTTCATTAATTAGACAATTTTTGACAGAGGAACAAAATGAAACGGAAATGAACTTTGACGTCATGCCATTAGAAGGTGACATAATGTGTCTCCTCTTCATGTATGGAACACGCGATTCATCCCAGGGATCGGGAGAGAGTACGAAACATTAAGAAGACAATTTTTGTCCAGTTTTGAGTTTGAAATCATGGATAATTGCTGTGAAATCTTCAGATCTTACACGACATGCGACCAAGCTTTAGTCAGGAGTTAGAAGACTGAACAGCTTTCAAGTACATCGGCCTACCTACGGGTTCCTAGGATGGAATGAAGAAATTCTTGTTGTTGTCATGATCGCCTCCTAATCATGATATCATATAAACGAGACATTAAAAAACCAGGAAAATTACAATCGTCGAGACAGGATGTTTGTATAAGAAATAAACTGGACTTGATCACCGTTGAAAACTGAAAGTTTTTCGTCATGCTTTTAACGTTACAAGATACTGTCCGTAATTTACATACGAATATCGGGAGTGTTTTTGTTAGTGTGATTCAGCAAAATAGACAACAGCTGCTCAGAAAGTAAGGTAACTTTGGGCGAATTAGTGAAAGTATCCCTATCGAGGGCGGTTAATTACAAATACACTTTGTGAGAAGCTGGAAACAATAAAATATCTCACATTTTTGTCTCTTTTTACTGGGAAAGTTTTACGCAGTACTTCTGAGTTGTTGCCAGTAATTATTTGATGGGTTCCTAACCGTTTTTTCTAACATCTCATTCTGTTTGTGAAAGGAAGGGATTGAAAACTACTATTCTATTACAGATAATGGTATGTTATAAAATACTTACGTGTTTGAGCAAATAATAAAACATAAAATTCTGTCATGAAAATCATGTCGACCGAGGACAAATATCATCACATGCCCTACACGCAGCCAAAAGAAGATATTGTTGGCGTATCAGCGTACTCTCTAAAGCTACCTAGCGACACCGTTAAATCTTGTCATTTTAGATTTTCAGGTTTTAAAAGAAGCATTACTGAAAGATGATAACATGTATTTTGTAATTATCACCTCTCAAGTCGGATAAAGACCGGTATGAATTATGAACCAGCGTAAATATAATCAAAATTAGGAGTTTTTTCCTGCCCTGGAACCGCATAGGTTCACGTGTAAGTCATGTCTGTATTTAAAATCCCAGCCCTGCTTATTTTGTCGCACTGATAAGAATATCATGATATTATTGTCCATTTTCTGAATGAAGGCAATATTGTCTATGCGTTTCCATCATATCACTGTGAATTTACAGGACGATTTGGACACACACCTGGAATCATTTCAGTTATGGTGATGAACCTTTTAGTATTATGATGGTAATAATTCATTGATGACGTAACTCATTACGTTTCAGACACATTTCCTCAACAGCATTGACCTGTGATAGTCTCGCAATTTGTAAAATTGTTCACCTCTAACTTTCGTGTTCATTTAAATTGGTCATTTTGTCTATTTTTAAATATCGACGACGGAAGTGAAAGTATTTCCTCAATGTGCTCCTATGTTCGATGATTCCTCATAATGATGCAGAGAAAAGTTGCAAAATGAAAGCGAGGTTAAAATTTGATATAAGATTGCCTAAAAGATAAAGCTGAGACTTTGTAGATGAAGATATAGTCCAATGCCAGAACATTTTGAACCGAAAGGGATAAAAGAACAAGAAATGAAAAACAGTGACTTTGCAAATGACAAGAGTCGCTCAGCGGCAAACTTAATTTCTATGACTACGTATTCCGAGGAAGTCACTGCTCGCAGCCGTGCGATGGTAGAACTGGTGAGTATCAGCGAAAAATATGGATACGTTCTGGATAACTCGAACTAAACACATAGGTGAATGGTTAGATCTTAACGCGTTTGTCAGTCCATGCAAGTTCTGATCGCGTGTTTGCTTGTCTATAGACATCGATCATTTATTTCATCAAATCACGTTACAAAGCCAGCACGAGGTATTACAAGCTAAAAAGGTAAGAAATTTCATGCTTTCTTTACTTATTGAGGCAATGATGAGATCTAAAAATGCAGTTCAGTAGAGTCATTTCAACACCTCACATTCTTTCACTGGTCAGACGCGTGAAGCTTAATTCTTTTCAATAAACTCTGATAATTTCGTACACGCCTGGACCCCGGTCTTGGCTCAAATTTTGTCAGCGGATTTTACAGCATCACACAGATCCGTGAACTCTCCATTTTTCAAAAATTGTCCATCCAAATCATTCGAGTCCCACCGCATCGTGTTTTCCTTGATAGTGCCCTCCATTACGATGTCATTAAAAAAAAAGTAAACTTCAAGTGTGAACCCACATTAATCGATAGTTTCATTTTGATGTGATCGTAACTTTTCCGTAGTCCTGTTGATACGAAAATGAGTCAAAAGTCTGAACGATGTCTTGTTTCGCAATTTACGTAATTAAGAATATATTTTGTAATAAAAATTTTGTAGATTTCGAGATGTGATATGAATGCATTGAATGTGTCTTGAATTTTCTAGGTCCCATCCATGCATAATTGATGATAATTCTCTTTCAGTATATATGTGGTATAGAATCTGAAATTCTGCTCAGTTTTCATGAATAAAAAAAAGCAATAAATAACCAACACAACTTAATGTTTTCCGTATGTTTCAGTGAGACTTGCTGGAGGAGTTGACGAACATGAAGGGCGAGTCGAGATACTGTGTGACGGGGTCTGGGGCACGGCGTGTGACACTGGTTGGGATATGAACGCAGCTCACGCTGTGTGTAGACAGCTTGGGTACTCGGGGGCTGATTCGGTCCATCCCAATGCTCACTTCGGACAAGGATCGGGCCCTGTTTGGTTAGACACTATAATTCACTGTCCCACGTCGGATAAAAATTCCATTTTAGAGTGCGGTCGATTGCCATGGGGATGTTCCCATTACTCCAGTTGTGGGCATAACAATGACGTAGGCGTGCGATGTGCTGGAGAAAGTGAGTTAATTTCGTATTTATCACAGTCTTTGGGGTTTTTTTAACGAAAAATGTTGTTTCTTTGTTGGTCTTTGATACTGAAACTTATTCTGCACACTAATCTGATCAACTGTTATCGACACTGTTAAATCATTATTGCAGTATTGTCACAAAGTATTTTATTTCTCTATTGCTATTTTGGTGTCAACTAAAGTACAAAAATCATAATTCAGGGATGCCATGTCCACAATCTATCATTATTGAAACCTGTAATTCACCAAATTAGGACTACTTATATTGTAATTTTAATATCGATCTTTCATCACATTTTAATCACGTTATCTTAAATCGTAAATGCGTGTAGGACGAAGTGTTACAGATTCTGGCAGACCTATTAATATTCCAGTCATAATTGTGTTTAACCTTTCCACACCAGTGACATTAACACTTATCACTGTTACTCTCACTCAGGGAGCTTTTCCAATTGCAATTGAGAGGGAACATTTGCTCAAACTTGAATTGTGAATGTCTGAAATAACCCAATCGTTTTGCGACAAATAAAGTAATCATGACTGGAATATCCTATCATTATAAGCAAAAAAAAAGGGCACGTTCCTCCGAAAAATTAAGTTGGTTTAAATAGAACAATAAAAATGAGGGGAACGTGAGAGAGGAAATTTGACTGTATTTCCATTGAAAACGAGGATATTTTACAATTTTGTAGATGTGACCAATCAAACAGAAATTTACGATTTTGTATTGATGCATTTTGACTTGCCTTGTCCTGCGCAGAAAACCCCATAAAATCTGTTCCCCCTGTAATCTATAACTGAATATCTTTCTTTTTTTTTCCATGGAGATATCTACAGAAAAAAGAAAATCAGTCATTGCATTGACGGGCAATCTGCTATAGACGGGAGTATGAAAAATTCCACATTCCATAGTACAGAGAAAATAGGGCTTGAACTCGTTCGTGACATTGTAAAGTTACCAATTTGCCTTTGATTGATCACAACTTAAGTAATCAGAGCTCGACTAGAATTTGCTCAAACTTCCACTGTCGTGCATTTTCGACTAAATGTACTATTTCTAATGATTCACTCATACCAGTGTCAAGATGGATTTCCGGATTTCAATTTTTTCAATTCAATTCAATTCAATTCATTTGTCGAAAAGAACATAAACATTTCACTTTCTTTGGTAACAGAGAATGAGGTTACACTATAATCAAAACAAAGTAAATTGAGAAAACATAATTGTGGAACCTTGGGGTAACAAATAATGTTGTAATGAAAATTGACTGAAGAGATATAGACGATATAACATTACACAAAATATTGAAAAATGGAGGTACCCACTAAAAAAGGCAATGCTTGTAGAATGTGGGCCCCTTAGGTACAAAATGTCAATAGAAAAGGGGGAAAATGGGAATAAAGTCAGAATTAAAAAAAAAAGTCTGGAAGCCCAATGAGAAGACAGAGTAACAGACAGACACACATACACAGACGAATGAACATTAAACGAGACTGGGACGACAAAACTTATAAAGGGGGACTTAAATACAAGACAGAACGAGACAAGACTGTCATAATATGAAGACAATACAACGGACAGAAAGACAAAACAGATCCAGCGATCCTCGACAGAACTATATCGAAAAAATAATGGGATGCGTGGAAAGGATATGGAAATATGGAAAAATAGAGAGAAATAGATGCGGAAGTAATTCAAGTAGAATCGAATCTACTCTGTAAGTGTCTCAGGACAACAGGGACGAGAAAATATGTGACAGTATATTATTGGTAATCAAAATTCTTCGAAAACAAAATTAAAATGAGCCAACAGGCTGATTCAATTCTGTAGGAATATAACATTGCAATAAAAAAGACGTTAATCTCCTTTTAAATGAAAATACAGAGGGTGCAATTTTTATGTCATTATTCAGAAAATTCCAATAAGTTGGGCCAGTATAGATAAGTGTGTTCTTAGCAAGAATTGTTCGTAAAACAGGTAAGTGAAATTCATTTGAACGTCGAGTGGGATAGTCATGGAATGATTGATTTCTTCAAAGCATAGAATAAAAAATGGAGGGGAGTGAGTTTTTGCTGTACGTATACATAAATTGCCCCAAATTAAATGAATACAAATCTTTAATTTTTAGCAGCTTATTAGCGGCAAATAACATATTTGAGTGGGAGGGTATGAAAGGATAACTGATGACACGGGGAGCTTTCTTTTGAAGAAGGAACACTTTATCCAGTAGGTTGTGGTGAGTGTTGCCCCAAACTAAAACACCATAATTAAGATAAGGCAATATCAATGACGAATATAACATAAGTAATGATTTTTGTGGAATATACAATTTTATTCTATCTATAACACCAATATTACGTGAGATTGTGTTGGATATGAAATCAATATGTAACTTCCAGGAAAGTTTGTCGTCAATAATAATTCCAAGGAATTTAAAATGTGAAACTCGTTCTAAATGAAAATCATTCAAAACTATAGCCGTAATCAAAGTGTCAACAGTATTACTAAAAATCATATATTTTGTTTTTTGGGCATTCGACGATAATTTATTGGCTGTTACCCAATTAGTCACTTTTTGTAATTCAGTATTGACTTTTTGAACTAGAAAATTAACATCATTGTAGGCAAAAAATACACTGGTATCGTCAGCAAAATGGATAAAGGACAGTACATCGGATGCCTGACAAAAATCATTAACAGTACTTCGAAGATGCTAACTAATAGGCACTGATTCTGGTATTGCCGCACATAAACTTAATTACATATTTTCTCTCTTTCTCTTTTTTTAAGTGAAGAAATGTGTATGACGCCATCGCAAACTACACACGAAGTATTCATGATTGATATCATTGTATGATATAATAAAAAGTTGAAGTAGGCCCCTAGTTACTCTATCGGTTTAAAACGCCCTTAGCATACTGTGAGATTTGAAGAGATGCATAAAGTATGACCATCTCCCTCTTTCTGACAATTTACTTTTACTATCAACAGATGTCGGGTGATAATGTGCAATGTGCTCTCATGGTATTGGAAGTATATAGACGATGTACTGATGGGCTGAGGGACTATGTAATATTTTAATTTGTATTACAGGAGATCAGGAAGCTGCGGACGCAATATTCAGGAACGCAGACTTGAATGCAGGTCTGGGTTACGGAGCTGATCTCTTGACTTACTATGACATCACCAGTCGACTGACATTCACTCCAACGACAGTCAACAATGGTGATATACTTCAGTGTCATGTGTACGGTGTTGTGCGCTCTTCAACTCTGGAGGTTACGGGTAAATTTATCAAATATGTACACATTATCAAATTGCGTTACTGCATAATCATACATTGTACATATTTATGTAAAGGAATTGATGAATTCATATTCATATACGAAATTAACTTGAATGACGTCCCCCGCATCTTTGGAAAAAAAACCTAAAGGATTATGTGCGAGACAAAATGTGTATTCATAATACCATAGCACAAATCCAAATACCTTGAAGCTTGATGGAAATGAAAGGTATTAATGAGTTACCATGGTTAGTGTGAAGCTAAAAAGATATGTTTTTTTTATAAACTTGTATTGGTATAAAATTATACAAGAAATATAGTTGAGAAAAAGAAATCAAATATTGCATTCGTGTACATACCTTTGTTCACAACTTTAGCATACGCTTATAGAGTTATCTTTAGTGTCAAGGGAATTAAAAATACGATCTAAACGTGTCATTTCGATAATAGTGATTAGCGGGACTAAGATTTTTTCCCAAGAGAGAGAAAAAAAATATGTACATATATATAGTCCGTCTATGAATTCACTACAAGAAAGAAATGCGATTTACTTCATTCTCTCCTTTGAATACGCAAATCATCCCATATAGAATGAGCATTTCCATCTATTATGAGAACGTTATCCCGCTTTTCAGTAATTCATTTCATGTCATGTCATTTCATTTCATTTCAGATTTCCACGTTAAATAATTACCAGGTTTACAAAGTTTGCATTAAAAAATACACGATACCAAATATCGTGATAGTGGCGGAATCACAATCACAAAAGTAGGCCTATTGAAAACTATCCCTAGGCAAATGTCATATGTAAATATATGTAAGGCCTATACTATTATATCATTAGAAGCTATGATATGTTTGATAAAGTCATTGTAAGACGTGTTGAAATAACGAACTTTAACTCATTATAGTATTAACATGATCAAAGAAACTTTGGAATAATGAACATTATGTCATCACCCGTTCTATTATACTTAT
The DNA here is from genome assembly GCA_033980235.1 of Diadema setosum. NCBI lineage: Eukaryota > Metazoa > Echinodermata > Echinoidea > Diadematoida > Diadematidae > Diadema > Diadema setosum. The sequence goes on from CM067067.1 coordinate 37,376,153, forward strand.
GTTACTTTGATCGTGTGGATCTGGAAAACCAAATAAACCCTCCATAAGACCAAATGACCGAGAAGTATCAATAATGATGTAAATTCCACATTTTGTAGTAATATCCTTTTATCGTTTCTTTGCAACAAGGAACATATATTCACAGACAAAAATCAGTGTCGAAATATTCATTCTCATACGATTTACTCGACTAAAATTTCCTTACGCCTATATACACTTGTATACCTTCCATATGATATTGCTGAATAAAATGAGAAGCTACTATCTTCATGGATTAGAGTATAAGGACTCGAAGCAAACCCTAAACATTGTTGATTCGTAATGCATCTGACATGAGCGTTACTATAGCTGTATTTGTCGTCTTAGACTCCCACATCAACCATGATTCCCCTTTCAAGGTTAGACTGTGCTCTTATATGATCCACGATTACACTCGAAATAGGGTTGTCGGGTTAGTCTTTTAAGTCTTAACACTGACTGAATAATGTGCGATTACACTTTGACAGGTGGTGTAACCCCGTCCCCCTCCCGGTCCATCACTCCATGTATTACTCCAAGTCCCGGTACACCCCCAGGAGAGAACATCTTATTCATCGATGCTGTAGAGATTAAAGGCGAGGATAACCTGGTTAATCTGGTTATCTCCTGTCACGTGAACTTCACTAACCAGCCGTCCCCGTACCTTCACACCTACACCATCGTGACTGAGAATACAACTCTATCGTCATCAAGCAGCGCCTCAGCCATCCTCTCGCCACGCCCCAACGCCTGCATCGAACTCACGTGCTCCGCGACGAACGGGATAGGAACGACCTCAGCCATGTTCACACACTGTCCTCAAGGTAATTAGTCTGGGAGATTTTAATTTAAACGTAGGTATTTGCTTTTATGAGTTCGACGTAGTCGAATAACCTCTTTAAGTGTTAAGTTATGTTTTCATTCACGCTCTCATCAATGTTACGCAGTGTGTTAAATCACAAATCTGTCATGCCCATTAAAACATCCTTGTTGATACCCTTTTTCCAACCATGCGGACCTATTATGCTTATGGAAGCCATCAACAAAGCCACCTTGAATATCACTATATAAAACGGCTAGTCTTTGTTTATTTAACTCATGCTTACTAAATGTCTGGAAGTCAAGGTTAACCTCCTACGAATTTTAAGCATCTTGTTAAAACAATATCTGCCCCCCCCCCCTTTTCTGTCCATCTTAGGCGATCACATTTCAACTTAGCTACCTCGTATCTATCATTATTTCTCATTGGTAACCAACTGCCGATTTGGACATTGATAACAAATAATCATATCCAACAGATAAGCCAGCAGAAGGAATTATCAGCGTAGAGTTTGAGACTCTAGAGGATGATGATGACGAACCAAGCCTTAACATTACTTGCCACGTGGATCCAGAAGATCAACCCTTTCCACCAATCAACACGTACCTCATTGCAGTCGACGATAGCGTCATTTCCGATTCAGCTTCTTCTACGGTGACGATTGACCCTCAACCCAACACATGCATCGATGTCGTGTGTACTGGTATGAATGAATACGGAGAGACTGTAGCAACCAAGATCTACTGTCCTTCACAAACAGGTAAACGTCACGGGTACACGTCACAAAGTAGACACCCACGAGTAATGCAACCCACGATTCATACTGCCAACGAAGTCATAATGTACACGAGTCATACAGCCCAAGAGTTCTACAGCTCATGAGTTATACAGCCAGGAGGTAGACGTTTTAGTGAACAAGGCCCTCGGGCCCGACAAGCAAAATAAACAGGTCAACAAGCAACTTGGTCCACGAGCTAGACACTAGAGAAATTTTGCGTAGTGTCTTGCTCAATGGCCTATGTTACATGGTATCTAGCTCGCTGACTTTATGACTCGTGAGCTCCATGACTCGTGGGTGTCTAGGTCATGGGATGACACCAATTTATAGCGACTAATCACACTTTACAAAGAGTACAGAAAACGACAACACGAATTGTTTACAATGTCCCCTTTTTCGTTTACGAGTGTCTAAGAAATGAAAGGAACTAAAGCTTTCCGATAATCAAAGTCAAAACTGCGCATAAATGTGGATATTTCATTTGCTTGTAGGGTGGGTGGCGACCCTGTTGGCGACTCGAGTCTCGCTGGTCGCGGAGACAACTCCGCGACGTCTCTGAGACGTCTCCTGGAAACTACCCTGAGTAGCGAGAGAATTAAACATGTTCCGTTGTTGTTGTTTTTTTTTGAGACTTTTACAGTCTTCAGCTGGTCTCGGGGACGTCTCTGCTACTTATCGGCGACACCTTAGTCGCGGCCTAGTCACGGATATTTATTTTGTCCACGAGGTCTCCGAGACGTCTCCGCGACCTTGCCTAGACCCAGCAACCGGAATGACGTCACGATGACGTCACTGTGATGCCTGCGAACTTTCAGACGAAAAGTTTTCATCTTGTTTTAGAGACGTCTCGGACATTTCTTGTAGTCGCCTTCTTCGCCTTCTTGGCGAGCTTGCATGCCATTTCATGGTCTTTAGATTGGCACGAGTCCCGGCGACTGATCAGTCAGGCCCTATACTCACGTTTCATGTCACTTTCAGTATCTTTGTTGGCTTTATGAAATTGAACATTCAGGCTATTCATGTTTTATCCTCCCATTTTGTTACTATTCGATCTCATTGTAGAACTCGGCCCCCAACAACCTGGTAGCCACATCCTTAGGATCCAGACGACGGAAATCAGACGTAAAGGAAACCTGGTAACTCTAATCATCACCTGTCATGTTGACCTCTCTGACCAGCCTTACCCACATCTCCACACATACAACATTACAGCTGATAATGTCATCTTGTCCTCCTCCAGCTGTGCCTCAGCGATCCTGTCTCCACTCCCCGATGGCTGCATCAATATCACATGTTCTGCCACCAACGGAGTTGGAGATACGTCGTCATGGATGATACATTGCCGAACAGAAACTTTTCCTGGTAAGTTGAAGAAATTACAAATACAATTGAAAAAAAAAAAAAAAACATTGTATGGAAATTTTATGCTCACTTGAGGGAAAGTGCATTCCAATGTATTTTGGTATCATATTAGCAGGAGATGATTTAGATTGCATCTAGCAGTAGATGATGTCATTGGCAGAACCTTGGTTGGGAAGTTTTGTTGTGGGGTTTTTATGTGGATGGATCAAAGTAATCTGGTGAAAAGTAACCGAAAAAAATTATAGTGAATATATTTATGGCACATAATTAGATAGTATATAGGCCAAATAAGTGATGATCAAGGCATCATAAATCAATACAAGTCAGCATGGCTTGTATTGACATTGTATAGGTCCTTGAAAGTCAGTAAGTAACAAAAGCTATCATTCTTGAAGAAGCAAAACATACAATATGATCCCTTCACCATATAAGTAACGAAAATTACAATTACAATCTCACTTGCAAATTTGTGTGTATGGTTGGGATAAGAAATGTCCCAGTCACTTCACAAAGTACCGAATAAGAAGATAATAATGCAAGAGCCCAGCGACACCAGAGGGTAACCGAAAGTTTTGATTGAAATCTACAAACAGGTGATGTACTTGTTATCCACTGTTCAGTGTCGGATGTTCGCCATTACGGACACTTTGCCTGTGTTCGAGGTTTCAACGAAATTGGAACAACACACTTGATAGTTACTTTGAACAGTACAACGGCATGTGATTTATTTCGCATTTCTATAGGTATATAGTCTGCAAGGTTTTGCCTGAAGGTATATAGGGTGTTTTCATTGAGGTAGTAGGAAAGACTTAAATCGAAAAATATGCTATGTATCAGCAAAGAATTTGTCATAATTGCTCTCTTCGTAACGAATTACAACTAGACAGAATTTGAGTTAGTAGTATCTGGTTCCGGAAAAGAAAACAGAAAAAGAAGAAAAAAGGCAAGCTGTAAAACAGACACTACTATGAGAATGAAGGGAAAATAAACCAGGAAGTAACAAACCTTACCGTTGTCCATATCAATGGTGCTTTATTGACAGAGGGTCCCATAGCTAGCCCTTTTCAAGAGTTCCTTCAGAAATCGTCGACCACGTACGTTCTTCTCATCGTCATTTTCATCCTCTCCATCATCACCTGTCTCACTGTCCTCATGAAGAGAAAGGTTGTCTACTGATTGAGGTGAGTATAACCATTCACATGGTGAATTATTTACAGTATTGCTGTTTTGACAGAGCAACCAAGAAATGGCATGTGATAGCATTTTCAATCTCTACTTGTTACCATATTACCATATTCAGTAAATATGAAACATGAACTTGTGTATTGTATATTGTATTATTTTTCACTATTTTTCTCTTCTTTTTTTTTCAATATTTTGTGCACTTTATAAGCACTGTTCTGCATCATTATTGTCATTACAATCAATAGGGCCTACTATTATAATTATTACCATTATGACTATTACCATATAATTGTGGTAGTACTTGGTAAGAAAGCCTGATACTCCAAAATGATATCGTTTATCAAAACTCATTAGAATAACAATTTTCGTCGGAAAAAGTACACTCCTGGTTTCACATGCTGTGTTCTACGTAAACTTGGAAAACATACTGAGACAATTAATGATGAACACGCTGAGGTTTCTACCGATACATTTCATTGTTGATTCCATCGCTCATTCATGCATGAGAAGCTGATGAATACACTATATCCCTCCTTTTCTGATTCATTATGATTTCCCATTCCCACTGTGTATTCTCTGCCTTCCTTGTGCTACACTTTACTATAGCAGGAGTTCCTCTATTATTCTTTGACGATTTTGGTACCACTTTCTTTCTCACAGAAAAAAAAAAATATTGGTTTTCTGTAGAACACGCGGCGCTCTTGTCCATGCTTGTCCGTCTGTTTGTTTGTTTTCCCATTGACATCTTGTCCTGGATCTAGATCTGAATCTGTTACTCTGAAAAGCTCAGGTTGAGCATCATTCAGAACGTCCTCTTTAAGTTTCTTTGGCAACGATGACAAGAATCCTTTCTGGATATTCTTTCTGCAGATATGCAACACTGCGAAGGTCAACACGATGGAAAGTTTTGGACGTATCTCATGGCAAGAAGTATTTTTCCTCCGATTGAAGAATCATAATGTCTATACTTTGTGTCTTACCTAGTTGGGAAATCATTTTATCAACAGTTTCCGAAATAGAGTTATTGCCTACCAACGATCTTTACGTCATTGCAAGAGACTTAAAACGAAACGATCAGCAGGCTTTGAAAGCAGAAGTAGTCAGGGAAAGAATGTATTACAACATTCCTTATTCGTAATAATGTAATCATCAATAAATTGTATACCATTTAGTGATTCCAAGCACAATCTCCCTGATAATTATGATATAAAAAAAAAACTATGATCTCTGGCGGACTTGCAAACAATTGCTGTTTGCTTCCTATTTATGCACTCAGTGAGAGGCAAGATCTATACTTTTCTTTATGAAGGTTTATTTTTTGATATGTTGCAATATTACCTTGGTCCATCTTTCTATTCAAGCTCCGCTTATGAAGACGGTCCCCTGCATTTCCATTTCTTTTCTCAAAACCAAATTGTATTTGAAAAGTGTCCCTTGCTAGTGTACCTTCAAAATCATACGTGTATTACTGTACATCTCTTCTTTAGTTTTCCTTTTATTGTAATGTATATAATGTTTATGGATGCGTAGAATTTGTACGATTATGCTGACAATTTCTTAAATCTTGTTAAATAGTATATACAATGGAATGCAGAAGTCTTTATGTAAACTAGGCTTTAGACTAGTTATTTCATAATGATACGACTGAGGCCCATTTATTTTCCTCGAAGTATTTTATGTGAATCAGCCATTTCTTTTCTTCTATTTTTTCAGTGTATGATGTTTTCATCCTTCCCGACATATTTTGAATAAAAAGGCTATTTAAATCAGAGGAATACTTCGCATTATGTTAATTCCTCAGCGCAATTCGTACTAGGAAAGAGCTGAAAACCTGCGTAACTTCATCGCAACAACATGTATTTCTTTTAAAGAAACCAGCCGTATATTTTGAATAAAGATACATTGTCGTCACTTAATTTTTGCTTCCTTTGCGTTTTGTTATTCTGTGAACGACACCAGGGAGACATGTCTCCTCAATATACTCCTATAGATAACCAGTGGGGAAAAAGAGACCTTTTCGAGACACAAAATACAGGTATTACTATATTTGTCATACGTCGGGAAAATCCAAAAAGTAATGTGTATGTGCATGTGATTAATGATGTGTGTGCTTGTGTGTGATTGTGTCATAAAGTTATATATATTGTGTGTATGTAGTATAAGGTATATGTAATGAAATTAAAGAGCGTCGCCAATTTTTGCGTGTTAGGAGACATGCAGAACACACACACACAAAAAGGAGAACTTTTAGAGACACAAAGTATTTGCTATCTTTCATATTTCCAGAAACCCAAAAGGTTATAATGATTATTATATATGTTCATGTTAGTACGGGTGTATATGCCTGTGTGTGGGGGGGGGGGGGGGGGGTGTGGGTGTGCGTGCGTGTGGTTGTGTGCGAGTGTGTGGATGTGCGTGCGTGTGGGTGTGTGTACATGTGTGTGTGTGTGTGTGCGTGCGTGTGCAGGGCCGCAGGGGGAAGCAGACATGGCTGCCATCATACCTCATAAAGGTGTGCCTGTAATAAGACACGCTATGGATATAAAGAATTAATAGGAATCTAACAAAAATGAAAGAGGAACAAATACAACACTGTCATTGTATTGGCAGAAAAATAGGGTCCTTTGTTAGAGCAGTGGTAACACTGAAGAGTATACCGCAGATAAAGAAGACATAATCATTATGATATTATTGTTCTTATCATAATAATAGGTATTATCATCATTGTCATCATCATTATCATCTATAAAGATTCATTCCCTTATTTGAGGAAACGTCTATACCCATTTATTACCGGAGGGAAAATTATCTGAACTAGAGCTTGAACTTTATTCTATTTCATTTAAAAAACATAATAGGATCATCTGTACAATAACAAACTGAGGGCAGGAAACAAATACATGAACATGCATACATAACATATAATATCTGTAAATGAAACATGGAAACTACAAAAGACCAGAGTCTTGTCAGGGTAGTTCACAACAAAGAATAAGAGGAAATAATATTGGTTTACGATTAAGACATGGGACAGGTGAAAAAAAAAAAAAAAACCACACAGACACAGACACACACACACACACATAAATACATTTTCGTTATAAAATGAAGTAATGGTGATTAGTCATATAAACCCCTAGAAAACAAAAACCACAAAATCATTTATTATTATCGTGTATTTCATAATGACAACTCTCACTATCTAGCAAATATCTTTTCAGATTCTTCTAAAAAATATTTGTAGTTGGAGAAATTGTAACTGTATGTGGTAAAGAATTCTATAATGAGGGCCCAGTATGTCTGAGTGTGTGCATTTATACATCTTATCTACCTTGAACAAAATCTTTATTACTATTTCGTGTGTTGTAACTATGAATTAGATCATTAGATTTAAACAAACCAGAAAAACACCTCAGGTAACAAATTTATTTTATGTTTGAACATATACATAACAACATTAAACTCATTCAACTGATGAATATTCAAACATTCATTTTATCGCTGTGACATTTCACGACTGATTTCGACTGTAGAATGCACTTTAAGCATGTGGAGTAAAATGTATACATTCCTTTATGCGGAAGTATGCACTATACGTCTGGTTAATGTTAATGCGGTTCGGTGAAATGAGTTTCGAAACTTTGGGGGAAGAAAAGTTGGTCACTCATGTGGAGTCATAGTATGATTCTTTGTTCGCTAAAATACAGGGTGTCTGCTGACAAAGTCAATATGAACCGTTTCCTGTGTTTTGTTAGGTAATAGGAAAGAACAACAATCCATGACATGATTGTTATGATATTACGGAAATCTATGGTTGTATGTGCTCTGTGATGTGCGATCACGACTTCATGTTCTTGTTCTTGCCGATTAAAAGAGGAAGGTTGCTCGTATGTATGTGGTGTATGCTTCCAGAACGATAAAGTAAAAGAACAGTAAATTATACGTGGAGAAACTGTATTTCAAATCGTAAATAACATATGACACAAGCGATTTTTTTTTTCCAGCTGCTGTCCCTGTGGTATAAGAAAAACAGAGCAAAATATTTATTGCCTTTTTTTTCTAGAATAGAAATCTCAGTCAGGTTGAAAAATAAATGGTGAACACATTTTATGCGTTACTGGTCAAACTTTTTCTTTTTTTTTTTTTAATCTCACAAAATTTATTAGAGAAAACTCAGAGACAGCATTGTCACGACTCAACCCAATCACCACATCATGACAATCAAAATGTTCCGCTCCATTCCTGGCAGATCGCACCCAAACCATCACAACAATGTTGCAAAAGACCACGATTGGGAAGCCATGTCTTGATCTGAGAGCGATAACTTGCTGCGGACCGCTTTATTGGTATTAGCCTTGTTCAAGGCGCATCACATCTCCCCCCTTAAGACGGGAAGTTATGGAAGAACTTTCCAGTCAAACTGCAAACAGTCGTTACAAACATGTTCCGAAACACAATACATAAAAATGCACAGTTGTGTTTTCATACACTAAAGTCTATTCTTCACATAAACAAGCTCAGACTTATGAGCCTTATCAAAACTTTTCTTGAGCGTAGGCTAACTGTCTAAATATAGACCCACTACCTGCTCGGAACAAGCATGTGCGTATACGCGCAAAACTTTACAACCACAACATTCCTTGTTTTCTTTTCTTCTTTTTTTTTCTGTTTGGTCATAAATCATGAAGCATGTATTCTCTTTAGCTTTCCTGAAATGCTTATGAGTATCAAATGGCCAAACATTTCAACACCTAATCGAAGTCTAAGAAATGCTGCTGGTTCAGAACAAAATACACTGTACTTGTATCATGAAACAATATACCATAAGTATGGACATATCAAACTTCTCTCTTAGTTTGATGTGCATATGCTTGAGAAAAACCGCTACACATATCACTAACTAACCTGCATACACTGACAATCATGCAGTTTGAATAATGAACTTCACACATTTTTGTTGTGATTATTGTGTATGTCACCAATAATAGAAGTAATCTTCCATTCACTATACTTAGTAACCATTTTTACATGGTGAGCTTGTAGCAATCTCAACTTTGTTAAAAAGCTGATATAACAACGTGTTCTGCTCAACTGTTTGGTATGACAAACATCTCTACATTTCTAATTCCTTGACACTTCTGTTCAAGTACTGTAAAGCCTTGTTCGTCAAGACAATAAATGCATGTACAGTAAGTACACTAGAGTACAGCAAAACAATGCAATTATGAACACCTGCTATACTCTCTGTTTCTGAAACAAGATATCACATGAATATAACCTGATTATGTCTGTACACCTGTATGGTCTCATGAACCTTACACATTCACAACATTATGAATATCATAGTGTCATAATTTCACTCAGTCGATATCTATGCTATGGAAAATGTGTATAATTGGTCAATTCTGTGATGCCACAAATTCCAACTCTTGCAAATTAAGCATTTGAAAAAAAAATGCAACAACAGCTTTTGTGTGCTTGTGTGTGCTTTCTGCAAACAGCAATGCAACTTAATTTGCAGTTCCAATTAATACAACGTCTACATTATACCCTGTATCTAAATATGCTGTATTACTGAAAACCCCTTTCTTCAGCATATAAAGCATAAAACATAGCAAAACTCATGCTATATCACTTGAAATGATTTTGCCCTGTTTTGGTGCAAAAATCATGACAATTTGGAAAACACGCTGTCTTTTTCCCTGCAGACAAGAACAAAAAGAATAAATTAAAGCAGTGTACACAATGTTTGTGTCATCATTTCAAAGCAATCAATAACACTCTTTCTTCAACATGAGAAATATAATTTTCTTACAAATGCATGGAAACACATTTCTTTTGTCTCGTATTGTTCATGTTTCCAAGTCATTACCAGTCTTATTATCTATGGATAATAAGCACATTTGGTGTCCTTTTGTCCTATCCGTGGAAATACGCGTACTTCTATCTTATCCACGGGACAAAGCGTCTGCAATGACATTGTCTTTTCCGCGTACGTGCTGTATCACGAGGTTGTACTCCTGTAGCACTAGCGCCCATCTGGTTAGGCGTCCATTTTTGTTCCTCATTCGCGACAGGAACACAAGCGGATTGTGGTCGGTGTACACCAGCACTGGATACCTTGTAGTGTTCAGGTACACGTCAAAATGACGAAGAGCCATGACGAGCGCTAACGTCTCCTTCTCGACAGTGGAGTACCGTCGCTGATGTTTGTTGAATTTTCTGGACATGTACGCGACGGGATGGTCAACTCCGTTGTCGTCCTTCTGCATCAGGGCTCCTCCTCCTCCTGTGTCACTCGCGTCCACCATAAGAATGAACTGCTTGTCGAAGTTCGGCGCTGCAAGAACCGGAGAACTCGCTAGCATTGCCTTCAGCCGGTTGAAAGCAACTTGACAGTCATCTGACCACTCGAACTGCGAATCTTTCCGCAACATGTTGGTGAGCGGTGTTGCAGCATCAGCGAAATTATGGCAGAACTTCCGATAGTAGCCAGTCATGCCCAGAAATCGTCTCAGCTCTCGCTTACTCTGTGGGCGGGGAAAGTTCAGGATCGTCTCCACCTTTGCTTCAACAGGCTTGACGGAACCATGTCCCACAATATGACCCAGGAACACGACTTTTGCTCGGGCGAACTCACATTTCCTCAAGTTCACCGTAAGGTTGGCACTGGTCAAGCGGTCAAACAGTGCTCTGACTCTCAGAAGGTGGTCCTCCCATGTATGGCTGTACACTATGATGTCGTCGAGATACGCCTCGCATCCCACCAAGCCAGACGTGACGGTGTTGATGAGTCTCTGGAATGTAGCGGGCGCGTTCTTCATCCCGAACGGCATCACTTTGTATTGGAAGAATCCGTCAGGAGTCACGAATGCAGACAGTTCTTTCGCTCTTTCACTGAGGGGAACCTGCCAGTACCCCTTCAAAAGGTCAAACTTACTGACGTATTTGGCATTCCCTACGCGATCAATGCAATCATCGATGCGGGGCAAAGGGTACGAGTCTGACTTTGTTTTCGAATTGAGCAACCTGTAATCCGTACAGAAACGCAAAGAACCATCCTGCTTTGGAACCAACACACAGGGAGAACTCCATCCACTCTTACTGGGCTCAATAAGGTCATGTTCAAGCATATATTGAACTTCCTTCCTAAGAACATCCATTTTCAATGGATTCACACGATATGGGTGTTGCTTGACAGGGGAGGAGTCCCCCACATCAACATCATGCACCACCACACTAGTACGACCTGGTACATCACTGAAGAGGTGTTCATACTCATGGACTACATCCATCACCTGAGCTCTCTCTACTCCTGGAAGATGAGATAATGTGTCAGAAAGATTTGCTAACACCTCAGAATTCTTCAACATCAACTGCGGAATTTCCACATCATCACTCTCACTGTCTTCACCATCCACTTCACAACCGATTCCAACCGTAGCAACAGGCTTCTCTTTAGCCTCTTCAACATTTTCAACATACTCCTTTAGCATGTTGACATGACAGATTCTTCTCCTCTTCCTCCTATCAGGTGTCAGGATGATGTAATTGACATCACTCACTCTTTTCTCAACCACATACGGCCCTGTATATCTAGCCTTCAAGGCATCTCCTTGAAGAGGGAGCAACACAAGAACCTTAGAACCAGGCTCGAAATGCCTTTCTTTCACCTTCCGATCAAACAGTCTCTTCATGTTAGACTGAGCTGCCTTCAGATGACCTGCAGCTAATTCACGAGTACAAGAAAGTCTATCCTTGAACTGACACACATAGTCCAATAGGTTGGACTCCGGTTCAACCAAGATCTTTTCTTGCAAGATCTTCAAGGGACCACGAACTGAGTGTCCAAAGACCAGCTCGAAAGGACTGAATCCAAGAGATTCCTGGATCGATTCTCGAACTGCAAACAAGAGGAGAGGAATACCCTCATCCCACTCTTTCTCGTGCTCACTGCAATACACACGCATCATATTCTTCAAGGTTTGGTGAAAGCGTTCAAGAGCTCCCTGGCTCTGTGGATGGTAAGCACTTGAGTTCTTACATTCTACACCTAACTCACTCATCACCTGTTGGAAGATTTTGGATGTGAAATTAGACCCTTGGTCTGACTGCACACACTTTGGAAGTCCTACCATTGTGAAGAACTTCACAAGAGCTTTACTGACATTCTTGGCAGTAATCGTCCGTAATGGAATTGCCTCGGGGAAGCGGGTAGATGCACACATCATCGTCAGCAAATACTGATTACCCGACTTTGTCCTTGGAAGAGGACCGACACAATCCACAATGACCCGACTAAACGGTTCTTCGAAGGCCGGAATTGGCCTTAAAGGGGCAGGGGGAATCTTCTGGTTTGGCTTGCCAACTACCTGACACACATGGCAAGACCGACAAAACTCTGCGACGTCATGTCGCAAACCTGGCCAGAAGAAATATCGAAACACCTTCTCTTGGGTTTTGTTGATCCCCAAATGACCTGCCAATGGTGCTTCATGGGCAAGAGATATGATCTCCTTCCGGTACATCTTTGGTACCACTACTTGATGAATATCTCGAAAATCCTCATCACTTGTGGCATCAGGAGGGCGCCACCTCCTCATCAAGATACCATCCCTCTTGTAAAACTTCACAGTTTCATTCACTTCCTCATCCTCAGGTACAAGTGACTGTGCAAGACGCACTATTTCAGGGTCTTTGCCCTGCAATTCAACCAGACTCTGACGAGAAATCTCTGACATTTGACCATGGTCCATGTGTACATCATCACTACTGCTAGACTCTTCAAGTCTAGAGAAGAAAGTATCAGCCAAGATATCCTCTTGCTCCTCTTTCTCCAGTTCACGAGCCATTGACCTGGTAACAGCACATGAGGGAAACACATCAGGCATATCCTGAACCAATTTCTCTGTGGCTTCGTCAACCACGGGTGTCTTACTTGGGAGAAAGTGAGGCAAAACCTTCTCTCCAGCGATATCATTGCCGAGCAATAAGGTGACACCTTCGACTGGCAATGTAGGCAAAATACCTACTACAACTGAGCCACTGACAAGATCGCTCTTCAATTCAATATTATGAAGAGGCACTCGGACACTCCCACCTTCAACTCCCCTCACAAACACTTCTGAATCCACAGAAGATTCAACCGAAAAGGGCAATGTATTTGCACACAGGAGACTCTGTGATGCTCCTGTATCCCTCAAAATGTGAACCTGAACCTGCTCACTATCAGGCGTCAAACTAACATACCCTGAAGATATGAAAGGTTTGTAATTCTCTGCCACCCGTTCAAACGATGGCAGATGATCTGTGCAAGTGATAGCAAAAGCATCTGGCAATGCTTTGGGGTTGCTAATCCCCTCTTTTTCTCGCTTCTTCTTCAACTTCCAGCAAGCTGACATCACATGTCCATCTTGCAATAGAAGCAAGCCTTGTTCGGCTTTTGATCAAGATCGGGCTTGGGAATGCTCGGAGCAACAGCTCCTTTTCTTGGCACACCCTGGCCTCCTTTCTTGCTTGAAGAAAGTTTGAAAGTACGTGTACCCTTGTGCGTAAGCACATACTCATCAAGGAGGACAGCAGCTCTCCTGGCACCATTCACTTCCCTTTCCTCCAGGTACTGCCGCTGATCTGGCTGAACACACCTCTTCACCTCCTCTAACAATACCAACTCTTTCAGTTTGTGGAAATCATCAACACCAGACGACCTTAACCAGTGTTCGAAATGGGTCTGCTTGTGTTGCACAAAATCAGCAAATGTCTGATCATCCCGTCTCCTATAATTCCGAAACAGTTGCCTGTGGGCTTCCGGCACCAACTCGTACGCCCTTAACACGGAACTCTTCAAATTCTCATAGTCAGAACACTCTTGGATAGTGAGAGACGCATAGACCTCTTGGGCCTTCCCTACCAGCGAGCTCTGTATCAATGTCGGCCACACTTCCTTGGGCCATTCTAAACTCACAGCCACTTTTTCAAAGTGCTGGAAAAACTCTTCTACCCGGTCTTCACGAAATTTCGGCACCAACTGAGATTGCCTTAATGCATCAAATTTTGATGACTTTGCTGAACTGCTGGAAGAAGGTTCATTCGATTTTGCATCGATTGACTTGATTTCGAGTTCTATTTTCTTTGCCTCGACTTCCAGCTGCTTCATCCGAAGCTGGATCTCAATTTTCTTCAATTCACTTTCTGCAGGGGTTACCAAAGGTGTGATAATTTCACCATCATCTGTCCCTGCTTCATCCTCTGACAAAGAGGCAGGCCAGATACCAGTATTGGTAAAAAACTCAGAAATTGTGTCCTTGATCTCTGCTTTTCGATCCGATGTTTTGATCGGGATTTCTAAAATTCGAGCAACTTCCACCAGTTCTGCCTTCCTCAGGTTATTAAAACCTTCCTGAGTGGGTTCATCAACAAAGCTCTGCACGACATCAGCCATTGTGGGAATATCAAAATCAAAACTTGCAAGAAGTCACAAATCCTCACAAAACTACAAAGCCTTAACAAAAGAAATGCACTGCATATGAGTACACATGTATGCATGAACCCAGTCACACGCGCAGAACAGGCAAAAATTTTCTACGATAAGCAGAAAACATCAAAATCCCTAAGCCTTCGAATCAGGCATACAATCAGAACACCACGGCATCACATTAGCATGTGATCTAAGGACATAGAGTGAGTATACACACTCACTACAAACGACCACATAGCACGATTGTGCAAACCAAGGAAAATATATCAAAGCCTTTAACTGAGGCTAATCTTCCTGAAAATTCGGCGTGACCCGTAGCCAATGTGTACGCAAGCCCCCACACATACACATCCAGCATACGCACACTCACAAACTGCACTAGCCCTACACACGACGCGCTAGACCGACCGTCTGCGACTACAAAACACGTGCGAGCCCAATGCGCAATACCCATGCTATGCACTATATACGCACACAACTGAACGTGAGAATCCTCACCCAAATCGGTCTACACAAGACCTTCATGCAAAAACGACAAACGTCCCAAACGTGAGAATCCTCACCAAAATCTGCACTACCAGGCCTTCACACAAAATGTAGCCTATACAACTACTAACACAGTCAATGACTGCCAAAGCCTACGCAGCATAAATGTTATACACAACGTGCACAACCAAACGTGAGAATCCTCACCAAAATCTGCACCAGGCCGTCACACAAAACGTAGTCTAAAAACTACAAACACAGTCAATGACTGCCAAAGCCTACGCAGCATAAATGTTATACACAATAAATGTGCACAACCAAACGTGAAAATCTTCACCAAAACGCATGTGGCCTGTCAAAACCAACATGCAAACAATGCAGGCCCAATACATAAGCCTGTCATCGACGCTATACACTTGTCTACATACTAAAACAAACGTGTACAGCCAAACGTGAGAGTCCTCACCAAAACGCATGAGGCCTAATAGAAACCTACATGCAAGCAGGTACATAGGCCCGATACGACATGAGCCTATTACACCATCGACGCTATACACTACGTACTTACAGCACACGTGTACAACCAGACGTGAGAGTCCTCACCACAATCCGCATGGAACATGCGAAAGAAAACGGCTTGTCTGTTCATTTTCCCGGACAAGCCCCCAATTTGTCACGACTCAACCCAATCACCACATCATGACAATCAAAATGTTCCGCTCCATTCCTGGCAGATCGCACCCAAACCATCACAACAATGTTGCAAAAGACCACGATTGGGAAGCCATGTCTTGATCTGAGAGCGATAACTTGCTGCGGACCGCTTTATTGGTATTAGCCTTGTTCAAGGCGCATCACAGCATAGTAATGACGTAAGAAAATATTAGAAATGTCAAATGTTTCAAATTTCTTCTGATTATGTCTATCCTCGACATCACACATGCAGATTTCATACAGCGTATAAGATGGTATATCCTTAGCACTCTCCCGTGGGTTTGCACAAAATATTAACATTTGAAAAGATATCGTATCAATATATGCATGGATTTGTTGGTTAGTATTTATTTCCGTCAAAATAAATGAAATAAAAACAATCGTGCAAAAATGGCAAATAGAGATGGATGCCTCACTCAACGAATAGCCATCATGGCACCGTTGTTTTGCAAGAGGGATCAGTTTACATTGTGAGTGCATTGACTAACTTTGATACATATGACATATGCGTAAAAACTATAAAGAAGCAATCAAACATATTGACAATAAATTCACACACACACACACACACAAACACACATGTCAAACTATACACTTTATACAAATGCAAATTTGTACTCCTACAAATCATATATTGCCCCCAGTTTTCTATCTTTTTTTTCCCTATGGCTATCAGTCACATCTGCTGGTCAACATGCATGAAGACATATCCTCTTTCATGAGTCCCTTAAAGGTAGGGAATCCCATTTGCATGCCTTAAATGAAGAGTTGTATAAACACAGTGGTATGTTGAAGAGAGTATCATTTTAGAAACTCCCATAAAGTATTGAAAGTGAAAGGTAACATTTAGTACATTTTTATTGACCGTTAGATTTTGAATTGAATTTTTTTTTTTCGGGGCTCACCTTAAATTCCAGTACATTACTAGGCTACCTTTGCAGACCCGTGCACTGCATGTGTGTCCATGATGTATATTTTGTGAAGAAAGTTCATCAAAACTTACAAACATTTCTACAGTGCACTCCCGATATAATGAAATGCGCGGGACCGGCAGATTTCTTTCGTTAAAACGAAATTTCGTTATAACCGAACAAATACAATATATAACGAAAACAAGGAAACCACGTATATAATATCAC
This sequence comes from Diadema setosum, assembly GCA_033980235.1. Taxonomy (NCBI): domain Eukaryota; kingdom Metazoa; phylum Echinodermata; class Echinoidea; order Diadematoida; family Diadematidae; genus Diadema; species Diadema setosum. The sequence continues at coordinate 37,393,132 of CM067067.1, forward strand.
ATTCTGTTTGCTGAATACTCATCATACACTTAAAGCTATGTGAAATGTGATGGGATAACTGTATTACAATAATAAACGCAAGTTCCCCTCAGAAACTGTGTGTGACACAGAAGCGAACACACAGTGGTGTGAAGCGTTCACCCATGCAGAGACGCTATAAATGCTTGTTCCGCTACGTATTTTCGAAAGCAATTCGCATTTCGTTATAACGGAGCACATTTCTTTTGTTTTTCTTTGTCTGTGGCGCTCGGAAAAGACTTCGTTATAACGGAAATTTCGCTATAACCGTGTTCGTTATAAGCGAATTTTGTACCATAGACTTTAATGGTGATAATTTTGGGACCAGAAGATTTACTTCGTTATAACGAAATTTCGTTATAACCGTGTTCGTTGTAACGGGAGTGCACTGTATATACATTTTTGCCACACAATCTATATGTTATTACATCAGCTCTTATACTTTTAGATTTGTGTTTATAGATTTAAAAAAAAATACAGAAGACTGCAACAAAAAGGCTTAAGTGTGGCTGACACACAGAACTACTGAGTAGTTGAGTTTTGTGCATTATTCAAATTGTAGATAACTGTTGACTTCCAAATTTCTAAGCAGTGGCCTAAACAAGTCCCCTGAGGTTCATATTTAATGTTTTGCTGCATTTTGGGAGTTCTGTAAAAGGTATCCCCTACCTTTAAAGGCATTACAAGTTGATGCGTTTTTATGATCAGAGAAGATTTTAGTGAATTAAAAGTCCTACTGCCCCTATATGCGCCAGATAGGGGCAGTCCTACTGCCCCTATATGCGCCATTATGCCCCTATATGCGCCATGGCCCCAGGTATCTCTTTACCTGGGGCCATCTTCCTCGTCAAGCTTAGCTTATGATGATGGTCCCCTGCATTTCATTTTTATCATCTCCTATTGCTTCCTTTCATATATGATATTCGTTCTTGAATAAAAAAAAAAAATGTATGTAAGATCCAAACGATACGAATATTAGCTGTGTAAATGACTATGTAAGTATTTTGTTGATTTGTGGATTTGTATTGATTTTGAAATGCAGAAATAAAAACTGAACTGAACTGAATTTTCTTACAATAACTACACCTTGGTCTTGGGTTTCTTAGATTATCTTCAGATCGCAATAAGCATATTATTTTCTTTAAGAGTGAAACATGATTGAAGCAAAGAATGTTGGGTATGTCTAGAAACAATAGTATCCCACTTAAAATTGACAATGTATTTTGTGGTTTATGCATGTCAATAAGGATTAATCTTCAAGATAATTCTCTCTGCTCTGTTTTCAATTTTTGGAATCCTATCTATTTGTTTGGTTTTGGTTGTTGTTGTTTTTTTTACCAGAGTCCCATACTATATCTGCATTATCTTATTGCAGTTTTATGAAAGATTTGTATATCAGTCTTATGTTTTGTTCATTTACATTTCTGAGCCTTTGCACAAAAAATATCTATCTATCTATATATATATATATATATATATATATATATATATATATATTTGTATAATCATTTAACTTACTTTCTTGCAAACATTATCACCATGCATATTCCAATTCAACTCCTCATCAGCTGTATTATCTAAATATCTCACTTCATTAACTTCATCAAGTTTTCTTGCGTTTACATTTAAATCTGAAGTATTGTATTGATTCAATAACTTTCTATTTTGCAATTAATATGCAAACTGTTCTATCATAATTCAAACTTAATCTCTTGTTACGGAGCAAAGTGAAATTCCTATCAAAATTATTTTGTAACACCATTTGAACAGTGTATGGATTTGGATCTGCGTCGTCAGTGCAAAGGTGAATATTACTAACGTCATCTGTTTTCACCATGTATAGAATACAAACAGTATAATGGTCCCAGAATGGAACCCTGAGGAACACCATATGAAAATATTCTTCTCGTGAATTTTGTTAACAGCACTAATTCCTCCCTCTTCATAATCATTATCGAAAGAATTAATGCAACTGATGCCAAATTTTCTCTTTCTAATCTGGTGCCCATGTTTTGCAGTCGACTAAAAATTCAATTTCCTTGGGGTTTTACTTCCAAATGAACTTTGCATGACAAAGAAAAGAAACTCCTTCCAGATATTTGGGTACTGGGTTGATACATAGGATTTAATTTTCAGGGTTTAAGGCTTAGCCGTCTATAAAGCATCTTCTCGACGAGTAATTGAATTGAAGAAATGGCAGGAAAATGCGTCCTTTTTTATAGTGCCATTTGTATTATAGTTGCCATATAGATTGTTACCCTCCGTTCAATATCCATAAGACAAATCTATTGTTTTACACGAGGATTGAGTGATTTGCAAATTAATAATAAAGTGATGTATGTGAGTGTGCATCTAAAAGGAGTTGAAGGTGCATAGACGAAATAGATCTTATACTGTCGATAATGTGTTTCTGAGCTTACTTTCAGAGACAGTATTACAGAATATCACAGAGTATTAGAAAGGTGTACTGATATTTTACAGTCTTTCCCAGATAGTGACACTTAATTCACTAAATCAAATCAAATAAAAGATCACATCAAGTCAAATTCGGGTCTGAAATTCGTCAGCTCAACAATTAATTGTTTTCACACACTGTGACTCTTCTATAGTCAACTATTATCATGTCGACAGTGTAGCAAGAAATCATACACGTCGTGTTGGATTTGGAAACCAGGATGTATTGTGACATCAGTTTAGTCTTTGTTACAAGCACACAATAAACAAGGGTTCTTACCAAACTGACATACGTTATAGTGTACAATACCATTGTACATGATTATGATTTTATCATGACGCAAAGAGGTAAGATAGTTCCACACCGAAAGCCACGGAAATTGTATCTGTACTGAGAAGGCCTATAATCTTTGACAAACTTTTATTTGGTATATTACCTTATGTGTAATGTGTGATGGACAAATATTTTAAACTATATGACAACAGCAGCAAACGCGGAAGAATCTTATGCAGGAATAGTGTGCGATGGTCGAACAGTCTGCACACACATTCTAATAAAAGGCGACAGAGAGAGCAGACATCAGGCCATCAAACTTGCCGAGGTTTTTACATCGTTTAACAGCGTAAACATTTTCGTTCTCATTCACGGTCATTATATAAAAATCGATTTGGCATTTTTCTCAGGTTGCAAGAAAACTTAGTTTGGTTTTCCCTTGGTCTTAGATAATGTCTATTCTTGATTTTTCAAGCAAATGCAACTATGTAAAGCGAATTTTCTGGGTTAACTTCGTCAAGTCTTTTACAAACTGTTTCTCTAGCTTATATAGTTTGTGTTCAGTCTTTGCGATAAAACCCTTTAAACTGTTTTACAGTCGATGAATATTCATACTTTTTTCTCTTTTCTGCCTTTTATCTTCCATTTCCAGGATCTAACGGCGTCAAGGGATGATGACTGGAAGACGAGTATTAGTCCTACTTGGGATAGTTTCTATCACCATCCGTTGTATTGGTAAGATACAGAAAGTGTATGTATTTAGAAGTGAGTTATTTGTTGGTTTTGTTTTTAGTACTCACAAGGCTTCATATCTGTTGTTTTTTAATATCTTTCTGAAACTTCTCAAACAAAGATAAAGACAAAACAATGTATCTGAGAAGCTAACAAAGAGACGAGAGTGTGCTTGTTGCTTATAATTGTCTGCAAACTGTGTTTTTGTTTACGACCAAGATAATTACAGCTAGCTCCCGAGAAAATAAACTGGCGTGATGATTTCAAGAGGAGGCAAATATTGTTTTATGTCAATTAAGTCACATTATTCTGTTTCTGTCTTATCTTTCTTGTCTAATGTAGGTGGAACCAGCGTCACTCTCGATATATCAAGTCCGCTGACACCAAACCAGGAAGTTACAGCCGTCTGTACAGCCGATAAAGTCTTTGGCTCAGAACACGTGATCTGGTACTTAAATGGCGTAGAGATTACGGATGGCGTACAGACAACTAGTGCTGTCAATAGCATAATTGACTACTACCTTTCTCTAGATAGTCTGAAAAAAAAAATGGATGTAGATTCTGAATGCCATAAAGTGCTACGACAGATTGGTTTTAACAAGCATAATCTTAGATTCTTAAAATTGTTACCAGAGTTTTTGCCATTTTCACAATATTCTTGAAAAACTGAGTGGATTTTGGTAACATTTTCTGCCAGTCTTCGCGCCTTCCACTTCCTGGCACCTGGCCTAAAATGTCGCATCGTCCTTCAAACCTGTGACGTCAGATGACGAGTGGGAGTTCCTTCTCAAGAATGTTAAAGCTGGACGAAATAAAACAGAATATGTTCCAGTTTTCGCATTGCAGAAATTTAACGTAATTTTTACATGAGAACAAGAAGATCAATGACACGAGTTTACCTGAATCAATGTTGATTTCTTGGAAGGGGTTATTGGTCAAATTTCAACTTTTTTCCCAACATTAGCCAAATTACCACTATACTGCAAGCATTGAGTTATTTTGGTTATTGTCTCCCTCCCTTTTTTTTTTATCTTATTACCCATATGTGATAACAACTAATTCTTAACTATTTAATCTGTTGCTTAACATGTAGTAGTTGTTTTTCTTTATTTATTTCAGTTGTTTGATTATTGTGGAGAGGCCTTTACCTGAGCAATTTCTTTCATTCTGTTGACGACCCTCGATGAAAAAAACAACAAAACACCTACAAAAACAACTACACCTCCCCTCTACATATAAACACACAAGACACACACTCACACACACACACACACATACACACACACATTCAAACTCATGTACATACAATGATAGTAACCCATGAAAAGTTAAATCAAATAAATTTGTATTTCTCTTAATCTATCAATGAAAAGCAAAAGCTTCATCAATCATTACATTTTCATTTATAAAATTCAATATGGGACGTTGACTTTCTATAATTGTACGTACTTTCATAATATGACAAATATTATAATCCGTGCTGAGGATTGGTTGAATATCGACACGAAAGAGGAATCTTGTACAAAGTAATAACAACTAAAACGATTGATCCACTCTTTGGAGTACAAACGACCTTTAACCCAGAGAGATGGAATTACAATGTACATTGCATGATTGAAATCAAAAGAAAATATCTTAAAAAGTTGAACTTTTCAATATCAAAGAACTAAGAATTTTTCAAGAAAATTTCAATAAAGATAAGCTGGATTTTAGATGACAATATCGTCTTTATTAACTACAGTGTGCTTTACAAAATTAGGGGTAGTGCGGGTGACACATTGAATTACCAAAGATTGATGTTCTATCTATGCAATATTCATTTATTTATTGTATTTATCTATTTGTTTTGTTTCGGTAGGGTAGCTCTGTTAGTAACTACAAACACTGTTAATACTCTCGGAGGGTCTACACATACATCACAAAATACACGCATTGCGAACCCATCAATTAAAAGAAAGAAAGAAAATATAACAATACATAATACATTTATGGTAAACTTACAACATGGCCGCATTGTTGAGTATTACGGGGACAATGAAAGAAATACATAAGTAACTCCAATAATAAAAGTGCAATTCACTGAAAAGTTATAAGCGCACATGAAAGAAGGAAGGGGAATCAAGACGTGGAGCCCAGTAAATGCATTGAATAAATGACAAACTTAACCCCAAGTCCAATCCATCGATAATATCTGGGATACCCTAACCGAAGGTGATGATTCATAATTATGGAATATCCGCTCTTTTTCCGATTCCAAACATTGGGTCATCACGATACACACTTTAGTGTGACGGAAGTGAACTCTAACCCAGATACATCGCCACACTTTTTCAACTCCAATTAACGGTACCGTGATAGAGCAATGCTGTTCGACAAATGCGTGAAAATTGTCGGAGATATCCCTGACAAGACAATGCTTGAATATCGGAGCAAAGGCTTCTGTCGTTAAACCAGAAAATAAGAAAATCCAAAGCTCTCTTCCTCGATTTGAGGAAAGGCTTCGAAGGCAGAAATTTGCCGTTCCCAAATCGTAATATCTACGGACACTAGAGGGGACGACGTAAATTTAAAAATATGTATAAACTTGACTACATTTTTCCGTTTCGTTTTCTACTACGACCAACCTTACATAAATCATAATGTTCACCTAAAATAAAAACCATTAAGATCTAAAAATGCAATCTCTTCCCGTAAACTGAGGACTGATTTTTCTTCCACCAATTAATGTGGTCTCTATGTGTCCATTATTGCACAAGACCATTCCTCGCAACATACACGTCTCTGCCACAGTTGAGAGATGTTTTATGCCAACGCTAGATATATCGTCATATTTTCCGGTCTATTTTCAGAATGCAATCCCCGTACATTGGGAAGAATGTTGCTAAGTACAATGTTCAATGCGTCTGATCAGAGGCACTACCACTTATTAGTGCCCTACAAACCAGACACGCTCAAGCAAATTGCTCTTCATTAATTAGACAATTTTTGACAGAGGAACAAAATGAAACGGAAATGAACTTTGACTTCATGCCAGTGGAAGGTGACATAATGACTCTCCTATTCATGCAACGAAAACGCAATTCACCCCAGGGTTCGGCAGAGAGTACGAGACATTGAGAAGACAACTTTAGTACAGTTTTGAGTTTGAAATCATGGATAATTGCTGTAAAATCTTAAGATTTTGCATGACATGAGACCAAGGTTTAGTGCGGAGTCAGAAGACTGAACTGCGTTCAAGAACATCGGCTTACCTACGGGTTCCTAGGATGGAACGAAGGAATTCTTGTTGTTGTCATGATCGCCTCCCAATCATGATATCACATAAACGAGACATTAAGAAACCAGGAAAATTACAATCGTCGAGACAGGATATTGTTGTAAGAAATAAATTGGACTTGACCCCCGTTTAGAACTCGAAAATTTTCGCCATGCTTTAACGTTACCAGATGCTGTCCGTAATTTACATACGAATATTGTGTGTGTTTTCGTTAGTGTGGTTAAGCAAAATAGACAGCAGCTGCTCAGAAAGTAAAATAACTTTAGGTGAATTAGTGAAAGTGTCCCTATCGAGGGCGGTTGATTACAAATACACTTTGTGAGAAGCTGGAAACAATAAAATATCTCACATTTTTGTCTCTTTTTACTGGGAAAGTTTCACGCAGTACTTCTGAGTTGTTTCCAGTAAGTATTTGAGGGGTTCCAAACAGTTTTTCTCTGATATCTCATTCTGCTTGTGAAAGGAATGAATTGAAAATTACTATTCTATTACAGATAGTGGTATGATATCAAATACTAGCGTGTTTGAGCAAATAATAAAACATAAAATTCTGTCATGAAAATCATGTCAACCGAGGACAAATATCATCACGCATCCTACACGCAGCCAAAAGAAGATATTGTTGCCTTATCAGCGTGCTCTCTAAAGCTACCTAGTGACGCCGTTAAATCTTGTCTTTTTAGACTTTCAGGTTTTAAAAGAAGTGTGACTGAAAGATGATAACATGTATTTTGTAATTATCACCTTTCAAATCGGATAAAGACTGATACGAATTATGTAACAGAGTAAATTTATTCAAAATGAGGAGCTTTTTCCTGCCCTATGACCCCATAGGTTTACGTGTAAGTCATGTCTCAATTCAAAATCCCATCCCTGCTCATTATGTGGACCTGACAAGCAAAGCCGGATATTTTTTTCCATTTTCTGACTGAAGGCAATATTGCCGATGCCTTTCAATCATATCACTGTGAATTTACAGGAGGAATTTGACAGACACCGGGAATCATTTCAGTCGTATATGATGAACTTTTTAGTATTCTAATGATAATAATTTATGGATGACATAGATCATTACATTTCAGATCCATTCCCTCAACAGGATGGACCTGTGAGAGTTTAGTAAATTGTAAGATTGTTTACCTCTGTCTTTCGTGTTCATTTAAATTGGTCATTTTGTCTTCTTTTAAATATCGACGACGGAAGTGGAAATATTTCCTCAATGTATTTCTATGTTCGATGATTCCTCATAATGATGCAGAGAAATGTTACAAAATGAAAGCGAGGTTATAATGTGATATATCATTGCCTAGAATATAAAGCTGAAAATTTATAGGTGAATATGTGATCTTATTGACAGAATATTTTGAACAGAAAGGGATAATAGAACAAGGAATAAAAAAAGAGTGACTTTGCAGATGGCAAAAGTCGCTCAGCGGCAAACTTAGTTATATGACTACAGGTTCAGAGGAAGCTACTGCTCGCGGCCGTGCGATGGTAGAACTGGTGAGTATCAGCGAAAAATATGGATACGTTCTGGATAACCCGAACTAAACGCGCAAATGAATGTTTAGATTCCTCAATCCATGGACAGTGATGGAAGTTCTGATCGCGTGTTTTCATGTCTATTGATACTCCATCAATTCCACCAATTTACGCTACAAAGCAAGAATGAGGTATTACAAGCTAAGAGGGTAAGAATAAATTGACTTGTGATTTTGTTTTTTCTTTCTTTACTTATCAAGGCAATGATGAGATCTCAAATGATAATTCAGTTTAGTAAAGATATTTCAACACCTCATATTCTTCAGCTTCAGGCTTCTCTCTGTCAGATGCGTGAAGCTCAATTCTCTTCAATCAACTCTGATAAGTTCGTATACGCCTGGACCTCGACCTGGGCCCAAATTTTGACAGCAGATTTCATCGCATCACACGTCATTGCATTAGAACCTTCCAAACCCTTGAACTTTCTGTTTTGTTTTGTTTCTTTTCAAAAATGTTCAATCCAAATCATTCCAGTTCCATTCCATCGTGTATGCCTTGATAGTACCGTCAATTACGATGTCATTAAAAAAAAAAGTAAACTTCAAATGTGAAACCACATTTATCGATAGTTTCATTTTGATGTCATTGTAACATTTCGGTAGTCTTTTTGATAGGAATATGAGTCAAGAGTCAAAACAATGTCTGTTTCCCATTTTACGTAATTCAGAATACGAATATTGTAGAATCACAATTTTGTAGAATTCAAGATGTGAACCGAGAATGCATAGAATGCGTCTTGAATTTTGTAGGTCCCATGCGTGCATACTAGTAACTGATGATAACTCGCTTTCAATAATTATGTGGTATAGAATCTGAAATTGTGCTCAGTTTATAGGATTTAAACAAAAGGAATAGCCAACACAACTTCATTTTTTCCACATGTTACAGTGAGACTTGTCGGAGGAACTGACGAACATGAAGGGCGAGTGGAGATACAGTGTGATGGGGTCTGGGGCACGGCGTGTGACACTGGTTGGGATATGAACGCAGCTCACGCTGTGTGTAGACAGCTTGGGTACTCGGGGGCTGCCTCGGTCCATTCTAATGCCCAATTCGGAGAAGGATCGGGTCCTATTTGGTTAGACACCATAATTCACTGTCCCACGGCGGATAAAAACTCTCTTTTAGAGTGCAGTCGATTCACGTGGGGATGCTCCAGTTACTCCAGTTGTGGGCATAACAATGACGTAGGCGTACGGTGTGATGGAGAACGTGAGTTTATTCGATATTTATCACATAGTCTTTGTTTGGTTTTTTTTTCATCAGTATTGTTGTTTTCTTGGCTTCTTGGTTTTTGCTTGGTGAAACTCTTTTCTGCACACTAGACTGATCAACTGTTATCGACCCTGCCATGACACTGTTAAATCATAATTGCAGTATTGTCAGAAAGTATTCTATTTCTCGCTTGCTATATTTTGGTGTCAACTAAAGTACTAAAAAACAATAATACAGAGATGTCGTGTCAAGATTCTATTTGTTTAAACCTGTAATTCACCAAATTTGAATTACTTATATTGTAATTTTAGTATCGATCTTGAATCTTATTTTAATCATATTATCTTTAATCGTAAATGCGTGTAGGCGTAATTGTTACAAATTCTGCCAGGCCTATTAATATTCCAGTCATGGTTGCTTTTAACCTTTCTACACCAGTGACATTAACACTAATTACTGTTTTGCTCTCACTCAAGTAGTTTTTCCCATTGCAATTGAGAGGGAACATTTACTCAAACTTGAATTCTGAAGGTTTGAAATAACTTCATCGTTTACAATATTCTAATCATGACTGGAATATCCAATAATATTTTAAGCGATAAAGGGGACCTTCCTCCAAAAAAAAAAAAATAAAAAAATAAGTTGGTTTGAACAGAACCATAAAAATGAGAGGAACATGAGAGTGGAAGCTTGTCTGTATTTTGATTAAAAACATGAATGTCATACAATTTTGTTGATGTGACCAATCAAACAGAAATTTACGACTTCTATGTTGTTAAATACCTTGTTATCTTGTCCTGTGCAGAAAACTCCATAAAATCTGTTTTACCTCTTTTATTTAGACCTGAATATCCATTTCTTTTTTCAACGCAGGGATTGTACAGAAAAAAAAAATACAATGAGTGCATTGACGGGGAATCTGCAATAGACGGGAATGTGAAATATTCCTCACTCTAGTACCGATAAAATAGGGCGTGAACTCGTGCGTGACATTATAAATTTACCAATTTCTCTGTGAGTGATCACAACTTAAGTAATCAGAGCTTGATTAGAATTTGCTCAAACTTCCACTGTCGTGCATTTTCGACTAATTTTACTTTTTCTAATGATTCATACAAACTAGGGTCAAGATGGATTTCCGGATTAACAGTACTTGCAAGATGCTAATTAATAGGCAATGATTCTGGTATGGCCACGCATAAACTTAATTACATGTTAAACTTTCTCCCTTTCTTTCTTTTTTTTTTTGAAGAAGTGAAGAAATGTGTATGACGCCATCGCAAACTACACACGAAGTATTCATGATATCGTTGTATGATAATAATAATAATAATAATAATAATAATAATAAGGTCTTATTTACCCAGGGTAGCCTCTTCAGTGTTGCCACTGCTCTACCAGAGGGCCCTGCCATTATTATTACCCCAGCGTTGCTAGGTACCCATTTATACACCTGGGTCGAGAGGGACATAGTGGGTAAAACATCTTGTCCAAGGACGTAAGCGCTGGGCGGGATTCGAACTCGGGTCCTCCGAGCGGGAGTCGGGAGTCTTATCCACTATGCCATAGCGCCCCCATGATATGATAAAAAGTTGAAGTAGGCCCCTAGTTTGGTCTATCGGTTTAAAAAGCCCTCAACATACTGTGAGATTTGAAGAGATGCATGAAGTATGACCATCTCCCTCTTTCTGACAATTTACTTTTAACGCTGTCTCTAACCACAGATGTCGGGTGATAATGTGCAATGTGCTCTCACGGTGTTGGAAGTAGACGATGTACTGATGGGCTGAGGGACAATATAATATTTTAAATTGTATTACAGGAGATCAGGAAGCTGCGGAGGCAATATTCAGGAACGCAGACTTGAATGCAGGTCTGGGTTACGGAGCTGATCTCTTGACTTACTATGACATCACCAGTCGACTGATATTCACTCCAACGACAGCCAACAATGGTGATATACTTCAGTGTCATGTGTACGGTGTTGTGCGCTCTTCAACTCTGGAGGTTACAGGTAAATTTATCAAATATGTACACATTATCAAATTGCGTTACTGCATAATCATACATTGTACATATTTATGTAAAGGTATTGATGAATTCATATTCATATACGAAATTAATTTGAATGACGTCCCCTGCATTTTTGGGAAAAAAAAAACTAAAGAATTATGTGCGAGACAAAATGTGTATTCATAATACCACAGCACAAATCCAAACACCTTGAAGCTTGATGGAGATGAAACGTATTTATGAGTTACCATGGTTAATGTGAAGCTAAAAAGGTATGTTTTTTTATAAACTTGTAGTGGTATAAAATTATGCAGGAAATATAGTTGAGAAAAAGAAATCAAATATAGCCTTCGTGTACATACCTTTGTTCACAACTTTGGCATACGCTTATAGAGTTATCTTTAGTGTCAAGGGAATTAAGAAATACGATATAAACGTGTCATTTCGATAATAGTAATTAGCGGGACTTAGATTTCTTCCCCAAGAGAAAAAAAAAATATATATATATACTGAAATCAAAGGACTTAACCACAACATGGCGGGGCGGTGCAAGAACAGTAAATCTATTGACAGCACCAACACAGTAAGTTTTGTTTTGAGATTGTATTTAGTAATAGTATGTTGGTTTGTTTTTTGTTATAAAATGCGTTGAATTGAGTTATGTTTTATGTTGAGTGTATTTTGAAATGTATAGTATATAAGGTTAGTTAAGTTTAGTATGATTTTATACCTATGTTGATTTTATTTATACGTTGTTGTCATTGACTGTGTATATCCTGAAGAAGGGCTTTTCGCCCGAAAGCTCGATGCTTAAAGGGGTGCTACCCAACATCAGCCACGTCTATATGTGCAAGATTTGCTGTCAATATATATATATATATATATATATATATATATATATATATATATATATATATATTTACGGCTGAGTCCGTCTATGAATTCACTACAAGAAAGAAATGCGATTTGGTTCATTCTCTCCTTTGAATACGCAAATCATCCCATATAGAGTGAGCATTTCGCTATCACGCTTTTCAGTAATTCATTTCATTTCATGTCATTTCATTTCATTTGAGATTTCCACGTTAAATAATTACCAGGTTTACATAGCTTGCATTAAAAAATACACGATACCAAATATCATGATAGTGGCGGAATCATAATCACAAAAGTAGGCCTATTGAAAACTGTCCCTAGGCAAATGTCATAATCACAGGGCCTAATACTCTTATATATCATTAGAAGCTATAACATGTTTGATAAAGTCCTTGTAAGACGTGTTGAAATAACAAACTTTAACTCATTATAGTATTAACATGATTAAAGCAACTTTGGAATAATGAACATCATGTCATCACCCGTTCTATCATACTTATGTTACTTTGATCGTGTGGATCTGGAAAACCAAATAAACCCTCCATAAGACCAAATGACCGAGAAGTATCAATAATGATATAAATTCCACATTTTGTAGTAATGTCCAATCATCGTTTCTTTGTAACAAGGAACATATATTCACAAACAAAAATCAGTGTCGAAATATTCATTCTCAGACGATTTACTCGACTAAAATTTACTTACTTACACCCATATACACTTGTATGTATTCCATATGATATTGCTAAATAAAATGAGAGGCAAATATCTTCATGGATTTCGGTTTAAGGACTCGAAGCGAGCCCTAAACATTATTGATTCGTAATGCATTTGACATGAGCATTTCTATAACTGTATTTATCGTCTTAGACTCCCACATCAACCATGATTTCCCTTTAAAGGTCATACTTCTGCTCTTATATGATCCACGATTACACTCGAAATAGGGATGTCGGGGTTTATCTTTTAAGTCTTAACACTGACTGGATAATGTGCGATTACACTTTGGCAGGTGGTGTAACCCCGTCCCCCTCCCGGTCGATCACTCCATGTATCACTCCAAGTCCCGGTACACCCCCAGGAGAGAACATCTTATCCATTGATGCTGTAGAGATTAAAGGCGAGGATAACCTGGTAAATCTGGTCATCTCCTGTCACGTGAACTTTACTGATCAGCCGTCCCCATACCTCCACACCTACACCATCGGGACTGAGAATACAACTCTATCGTCATCAAGCAGCGCCTCAGCCATCCTCTCGCCACGCCCCAACGCCTGCATCGAACTCACGTGCTCCGCGACGAACGGGATAGGAACGACCTCAGCCACGTTCACACACTGTCCTCAAGGTAATTAGTCTGGGAGACTTTAATTTAAACGTAGGTATTTGCTTTTATGAGTTCGACGTAGTCGAATAACCTCTTTAGGTGTTAAGTGTATACGTTTTCATTCACGCTCTCATCAATGTTACGCAGTGTGTTAAATCACAAATCTGTCATGCCCATTAAAACATCCTTGTTGATACCCTTTTTCCAACCATGCGGACCTATTATGCTTATGGAAGCCATCAACAAAGCCACCTTAAATATCACTATATAAAACGGCTAGTCTTTGTTTATTTAACCATAGACCTACAATTTTTGTAGGTCCATGATTTAACACATGCTTACTAAATGTCTAGAAGTCAAGGTTAACCTCCTACGAATTTTAAGCATTTTGTTAAAACAATATCTGCCCCCCTTTTTTGTCCATCTAAGGCGATCACATTTCAACTTAGCTACCTCGTATCTATCATTATTTCTCATTGGTCACCAACTGCCGATTTGGACATTGATAACAAATAATCATATCCAACAGATAAGCCAGCAGAAGGAATCATCAGCGTGGAGTTTGAGACTCAAGAGGATGACGATAACGAACCAAGCCTTAACATTACTTGCCACGTGGATCAAGAAGACCAACCCTTTCCACAAATCAACACGTACCTCATTGCAGTCGACAATAGCGTCATTTCCGATTCAGCTTCTCGTACGGTGACGATTGACCCTCAACCCAACACATGCATCGATGTCGTGTGTACTGGTATAAATGAATACGGGGAGACTGAAGCGACCAAGACCTACTGTCCTTCACAAACAGGTAAATGTCACGGGTGCACGTCACAAAGTAGACACCCATGAGTAATGCAACCCACGATTCATACTGCCAACGAAGTCATAATGTACACGAGTCATACAGCCCAAGAGTTCTACAGCTCATGAGTTATACAGCCAGGAGGTAGACGCTCGACAAGGAAAATAAACAGATCAACAAGCAACTTGGTCCACGAGCTAGACACAAGGGAAATTTTGCGTAGTGTCTTGCTCATTGACCTGTGTTAAATAGTATCTAACTCGTTGACTTTATGACTCGTGAGCTCCATGACTCGTGGGTGTCTAGGTCATGGGATGACGCCAATTTATAGCGACTAATCGCACTTTACAAAGCGTACAGAAAACGACAACATGAATTGTTTACAATGCCCCTTTTTCGTTTACGAGTGTCTAAGAAATGAAAAGAACTAAAGCTTTCCAAAAATCAAAGTCAAAACTGCGCATAAATGTGGGTATTTCATTTGATTGTAGGCTGGGTGGCGACCCTGTTGGCGACTCGAGTCTCGCTGGTCGCGGAGACAACTCCGCGACGTCTCCGAGACGTCTCCTGGAAACTACCCTGAGTAGCGAGAGAATCAAACATGTTTCTCTTTTTTTTTTTTGGGGGGGGGGAGACTTCAACAGTCTTCAGCTGGTCTCGGGGACGTCTCTGCTATTTATCGGCGACACCTCAATCGCGGCCTAGTCACGGATATTGATTTTGTCCACGAGGTCTCCGAGACGTCTCCGCGACCTTGCCTAGACCCACCAACCGGAAACGTCACGATGACGTCACTGTGATGCCTCCGAACTTTCAGACGAAAAGTTTTCATCTTGTTTTAGAGACGTCTCGGACATTTCTTGTAGTCGCCTTCTTCGCCTTCTTGGCGAGCGTGCATGCCATTTCATGGTCTTTAGATTAGCACGAGTCCCGGCGACTGATCAGTCAGACCCTATACTCAGTCCCGGCGACTGATCAGTCAGACCCTATACTCAGTCCCGGCGACTGATGAGTCAGACCATATACTCAGTCCCGGCGACTGATCAGTCAGACCCTATACTCACGTTTCATGTCACTTTCAGTATCTTTGTTGGCTTTATGAAAAGGAACATTCAGGCTACTCATGTTTTATCCTCCCATTTTGTTACTATTCGATCTCATTGTAGAACTCGGCCCCCAACAACCTAGTAGCAACATCCTTAGGATCCAGACGACGGAAATCAGACGTGAAGGAAACCTGGTAACTCTAATCATCACCTGTCATGTCAACATCTCTGACCAGCCTTACCCACATCTCCACACATACAACATTACAGCTGATAATGACATCTTGTCCTCCTCTAGCTCTGCCTCAGCGATCCTGTCTCCACTCCCCAAAGACTGCATCAATGTCACGTGTTCTGCCACCAACGGAGTTGGAGATACGTTGTCATGGACGGAATATTGCCGGACAGAAACTTTTTCTGGTATGTTGAAGAAATTACAAATACGATTGAAAAAAAAAACAAACAAACAAAAACATTGTATGGGAATGTTATGCTCAGTTAAGGGAAAGTGCATTCCAATGTCTTTTGGTATCATATTAGCAGGAGATGATTTAAATTGCATCTAGCAGTAGATGATGTCATTGGCAGAACCTTGGTTGGGAAGTTTTGTTGTGGGGTTTGTATGTGGATGGATCAAAGTAATCTGGTGAAAAGTAACCGAAAAAAAATTATAGTGAATATATTTATGGCACATAATTAGATAATATATAGGCCAAATAAGTGATGATCAAGGCATCATAAATCAATACAAGTCAGCATGGCTTGTATTGACATTGTATAGGTCCTTGAAAGTCAGTAAGTAACAAAAGCTATCATGCTTGAAGAAGCAAAGCATACAATATGATCCCTTCACCATATAAGTAACGAAAATTACAATTACAATCTCACTTGCAAATTTGTATGTATGGTGGGGATAAGAAATGTCCCAGTCACTTCACAAAGTACCGAATAAGAAGATAATAATGCAAGAGCCCAGCGACACCAGAGGGTAACCGAAAGTTTTGATTGAAATCTACAAACAGGTGATGTACTTGTTATCCACTGTTTGTCGGATGTTCGCCATTACGGACACTTTGCCTGTGTTCGAGGTTGCAACGAAATTGGAACAACACACTTGATAGTTACTTTGAACAGTACAACGGCATGCGATTCATTTCGCATTTCTATAGGTATATAGTCTGCAAGGTTTTGCCTGAAGGTATATAGTGTTTTCATTGAGGTAGTAGGAAAGACTTAAATCGAAAAATATGCTATGTATCAGCAAAGAATTTGTCATAATTGCTCTCTTCGTAACGAATTACAACTAGACAGAATTTGAGTTAGTAGTATCTGGTTCCGGAAAAGAAAACAGAAAAAGAAGAAAAAAGGCAAGCTGTAAAACAGACACTACTATGAGAATGAAGGGAAAATAAACCAGGAAGTAACAAACCTTACCGTTGTCCATATCAATGGTGCTTTATTGACAGGGGGTCCCATAGCTAGCCCTTTTCAAGAGTTCCTTCAGAAATCGTCGACCACGTACGTTCTTCTCATCGTCATTTTCATCCTCTCCATCATCACCTGTCTCACTGTCCTCATGAAGAGAAAGGTTGTCTACTGATTGAGGTGAGTATAACCATTCACATGGTGAATTATTTACAGTATTGCTGTTTTGACAGAGCAACCAAGAAATGGCATGTGATAGCATTTTCAATCTCTACTTGTTACCATATTACCATATTCAGTAAATATGAAACATGAACTTGTGTATTGTATATTGTATCTTTTTTCACTATTTTTCTCTTCTTTTTTTCAATATTTTGTGCACTTTATAAGCACTGTTCTGCATCATTATTGTCATTACAATCAATAGGGCCTACTATTATAATTATTACCATTATCACTATTACCATATAATTGTGGTAGTACTTGGTAAGAAAGCCTGATACTCCAAAATGATATCGTTTATCAAAACTCATTAGAATAACAATTTTCGTCGGAAAAAGTACACTCCTGGTTTCACATGCTGTGTTCTACGTAAACTTGGAAAACATACTGAGACAATTAATGATGAACACGCCGAGGTTGCTACCAATACATTTCATCGTTGATTCCATCGCTCATTCATGCATGAGAAGCTGATGAATACACTATATCCCTCTTTTTCTGATTCATTATGATTTCCCATTCCCACTGTGTATTCTCTGCCTTCCTTGTGCTACACTTTGCTATAGCAGGAGTTCCTCTATTATTCTTTGACGATTTTGGTTCCACTTTCTTTCTCACAGAAAAAAAAAATATTGGTTTTCTGTAGAACACGCGGCACTCTTGTCCATGCTTGTCCGTCTGTTTGTTTGTTTTCCCATTGACATCTTGTCCTGGATCTAGATCTGGATCTGTTACTCTGAAAAGCTCAGGTTGAGCATCACTCAGAACGTCCTCTTTAAGTTTCTTTGGCAACGATGACAAGAATCCTTTCTGGATATTCTTTCTGCAGATATGCAACACTGCGAAGGTCAACACGAGGGAAAGTTTTGGACGTATCTCATGGCAAGAAGTATTTTTCCTCCGATTGAAGAATCATAATGTCTATACTTTGTGTCTTACCTAGTTTGGAAATCATTTTATCAACAGTTTCCGAAATAGAGTTATTGCCTACAAACACTGACAAACGATCTTTACGTCATTGGAAGAGACTTAAAACGAAATGACCAGCAGGCTTTGAAAGCAGAAGTAGTCAGGGAAAGAATGAATTACAACATTCCTTATTCGTAATAATGTAATCATCAATAAATTGTATACCATTTAGTGATTCCATGCACAATCTCCCTGATAATTATGATATAAAAAAATCTATGATCTCTGGCGGACTTGCAAACAATTGCTGTTTGCTTCCTATTTATACACTCAGTGAGAGGCAAGATCTATACTTTTCTTTATGAAGGTTTATTTTTTGATATGTTGCAATATTACCTTGGTCCATCTTTCTATTCAAGCTCCGCTGATGAAGACGGTCCCCTGCATTTCCAATTCTTTTCTCAAAACCAAATTGTATTTGAAAAGTGTCCCTTGCTAGTGTACCTTCAAAATCATACGTGTATTACTGTACATCTCTTCTTTAGTTTTCCTTTTATTGTAATGTATATAATGTTTATGGATGCGTAGAATTTGTACGATTATGCTGACAATTTCTTAAATCTTGTTAAATAGTATATACAATGGAATGCAAAAGTCTTTATGTAAACTAGGCTTTAGACTAGTTATTTCATAATGATACGACTGAGGCCCATTTATTTTCCTCGAAGTATTTTATGTGAATCAGCCATTTCTTTTCTTCTATTTTTTCAGTGTATGATGTTTTCATCCTTCCCGACATATTTTGAATAAAAAGGCTATTTAAATCAGAGGAATACTTCGCATTATGTTAATTCCGCAGCGCAATTCGTACTAGAAAAGAGCTGAAAACCTGTGTAACTTCATCGCAACAACATGTATTTTTTTAAAGAAACCAGCCGTATATTTTGAATAAAGATACATTGTCGTCACTTAATTTTTGCTTCCTTTGCGTTTTGTTATTCTGTGAACGACACCAGGGAGACATGTCTCCTCAATATACTCCTATAGATAACCAGTGGGGAAAAAGAGACCTTTTCGAGACACAAAATACAGGTATTACTATATTTGTCATACGTCGGGAAAATCCAAACAGTAATGTGTATGTGCATGTGATTAATGATGTGTGTGCTTGTGTGTGATTGTGTCATAAAGTTATATATATTGTGTGTATGTAGTATAAGGTATATGTAATGAAATTAAAGAGCGTCGCCAATTTTTGCGCGTTAGGAGACATGCAGAACACACACAAAAAAAGGAGAACTTTTAGAGACACAAAGTATTTGCTATCTTTCATATTTCCAGAAACCCAAAAGGTTATAATGATTATTATATATGTTCATGTTAGTATGGGTGTATATGCCTGTGTGTGTGGGGGTGTGGGTGTGCGTGCGTGTGGGTGTGTGCGAGTGTGTGGATGTGCGTGCGTGTGGGTGTGTGTACATGTGTGTGTGTGTGTGCGTGCGTGCGTGTGCAGGGCCGCAGGGGGAAGCAGACATGGCTGCCATCATACCTCATAAAGGTGTGCCTGTAATAAGACACGCTATGGATATAAAGAATTAATAGGAATCTAACAAAAATGAAAGAGGAACAAATACAACACTGTCATTGTATTGGCATAAAAATAGGGTCCTTTGTTAGAGCAGTGGTAACACTGAAGAGTATACCGTAAATAAAGAAGACATAATCATTATGATATTATTGTTCTTATCATAATAAAAGGTATTATCATCATTGTCATCATCATTATCATCTATAAAGATTCATTCCCTTATTTGAGGGAATGTCTATACCCATTTATTACCGGAGGGAAAATTATCTGAACTAGAGCTTGAACTTTATTCTATTTC
This sequence comes from Diadema setosum, assembly GCA_033980235.1. NCBI lineage: Eukaryota > Metazoa > Echinodermata > Echinoidea > Diadematoida > Diadematidae > Diadema > Diadema setosum. The sequence goes on from CM067067.1 coordinate 37,413,153, forward strand.
ATTTAAAAAACATAATAGGATCATCTGTACAATAACAAACTGAGGGCAGGAAACAAATACATGAACATGCATACAGAACATATAATATCTGTAAATGAAACATGGAAACTACAAAAGACCAGAGTCTTGTCAGGGTAGTTCACAACAAAGAATAAGAGGAAATAATATTGCTTTACGATTAAGACATGGGACAGGTGAAAAAAAAAACACAGACAGACACACACACACACACACACACACACAAATACATTTTCGTTATAAAATGAAGTGATGGTGATTAGTCATATAAACCCCTAGAAAACAAAAACCACAAAGTTATTTATAATTATCGTGTATTTCATAATGACAACTCTCACTATCTAGCAAATATCTTTTCAGATTCTTCTAAAAAATATTTGTAGTTGGAGAAATTGTAACTGTATGTGGTAAAGAATTCTATAATGAGGGCCCAGTATGTCTGAGTGTGTGCATTTATACATCTTATCTACCTTGAACAAAATCTTTATTACTATTTCGTGTGTTGTAACTATGAATTAGATCATTAGATTTAAACAAACCAGAAAAACACCTCAGGTAACAAATTCATTTTATGTTTGAACATATACATAACAACATTAAACTCATTCAGGTGATGAATATTCAAACATTCATTTTCAGAAACGAAGGCATAATGCGAGTTTGCACAGAATCGAATTGCTCTTTTTTGAAGGATAAATGTGTCGTGTAAATTCGATTGATGAGGATTTCCCCATACAACTTTACAATAATTCAAATGAGATAAAATTAAACTGTTATAACGAAATTAAAGCCTTCATTGGTAAGATACCTTTTAGCCTATTAATTACTCTAATATTTCTCGAAATTCTCTTATTCATCATTACGATATACTTTTTCCACTTCGAGTTGCAGTCAATATAAACCCCTAGAAATTGTATACATTCTACTAGAGAAAATTTTACATCATTCATTTTTATATCACAAAATTCCAAGTCTGGAATCTTTTTCTTAACTTATGAAATACGTATAATTTCATTTTTCAATTTTTACGATGAATCTGTTATCACAAAACCATTTTGACAATTTGAATAACTCATTTTTTAAATCTGTATCTGTTGATCATGAATAACTAAAGGTTTATCGCTGTGACATTTCACGACTGATTTCGACTGTAGAATGCACTTTAAGCATGTGGAGTAAAATGTGTACACTCCTTTATGTGGAAGTATACACTACGTCTGGTTAATGTTAATGCGGTTCGGTGAAATGAGTTTCGAAACTTTGGGGGAAGAAAAGTTGGTCACTCATGTGGAGTCATAGTATGATTCTTTGTTCGCTTACATACAGGGTGTCTGCTGACAAAGTCAATACGAACCGTTTCCTGTGTTTTGTTAGGTTATAGGAAAGAACAACAATCCATGACATGATTATTATGATATTACGGAAATCTATGGTTGTATATGTGCTCTGTGATATGCGATCATGACTTCATGTTCTTGTTCTTGCCGATTAAAAGAGGAAGGTTGCTCGTATGTATGTGGTGTATGCTTCCAGAACGATAAAGTAAAAGAACAGTAAATTATACGTGGAGAAACTGTATTTCAAATCGTAAATAACATTTGACACCAGCGATTTTTTTTTTCCAGCTGCTGTCCCTGTGGTATAAGAAAAACAGGAGCAAAATATTTATTGCCTTTTTTTTTTCTAGAATAGAAATCTCAGTCAGGTTGAAAAATAAATGGTGAACACATTTTATGCGTAACTGGTCAAACTTTTTTTTTTTAAATCTCACAAAATTGATTAGAGAAAACTCAGAGACAGCATAGTAATGACGTAAGAAAATATTAGAAATGTCAAATGTTTCAAATTTCTTCTGATTATGTCTATCCTCGACATCACACATGCAGATTCCATACAGCGTATAAGATGGTATATCCTTAGCACTCTCCCGTGGGTTTGCACAAAATACTAACGTTTGAAAAGATATCGTATCATACATGGATTTGTTGGTTAGTATTTATTTCCGTCAAAATAAATGAAATAAAAACAATCGTGCAAATACTACAATTTATGATGCATGACAAATAGAGATGGATGCCTCACTCAACGAATAGCCATCATGACACCGTTGTTTTGCAAGAGGGATCAGTTTACATTGTGAGTGCATTGACTTGATACATATGACATATGCGTAAAAACTATGAAGAAGCAATCAAACATATTGACAATAAATTCACGCACACACACACACACACACACACACACACACACACACACACAAACACACATGTCAAACTATACACTTTATACAAATGCAAATTTGTACTCCTACAAATCATATATTGCCCCCAGTTTTCCATCTTTTTTTCCCTATAGCTATCAGTCACATCTGCTGGTCAACAGGCATGAAGAAATATCCTCTTTCATGAGTCCCTTAACCCTAAAAGGGCCGGGGGGGGGGGCGGAATCCGCCCCCCCCCCCCCCTCGACGTTTCGCGCTATAATTCTGTTACGCGAGAAGGCCTCGTCGCGAGGCTTCTTGACTTTGTTTGTTCAAGTCTCGCGCAACTTTTGAGACCAAATTTGCGACGTCCGCGCGTACTTTTGCGAATCCACGCCCATTTTTGTAACGGAATGTCGCCCCAAAACGGGCACAATTTTGTGATTTTGTGTACATTTCCTATGGAAAACAGTGTTCTGTCGTGAAAGTCATAAAAACCTGATTATTTTTACAATTAATCACTTTCATTGATTAGTTTTGTGCTAATTATGGTAGAAAAGTGGTCAGTGACAATTTCCAATGAAAAAACAAAGAAAAAACAAAAGTTGAAAAACAAAGAAATACATAAGAAATTCTGAAAACAATAAAATACATAAGAATTGAAATGAATTTTGGAAGTTTTTGTGATGTACAATCGTTGAATATGCTGCAACAGATTTACAGACCAAAAATTGGACTCTCACTGCTTTTAATTAGGCTAAAATATGATCTTGAGCTTAATTTGCATAATTAATTAATTAAAATTAGAAATTGATTGTTGCAAAAAATCTTATGACACAATCTTGTAGATTATGACGCAGGTCTCACGCATGCAAAATTTCATCGCGATCGCGCCACCGATGGCCGAGATCTCGGGGGGGGGGGGGGGGCGGAATCCGCCCACCCCCCCCCCCCCCCCCCCCCCCCCCCCCCGGCCTGAGCATAGCCAAAAAAGCCCGGCCCCTTTAGGGTTAAAGGCATTACAAGTTGATGCGTTTTTATGATCAGAGAAGATTTTAGTGAATTAAAAGTTCTACTGCCCCTATATGACACCATTTTCTTACAATAACTACACCTTGGTCTTGGGTTTCTTAGATTATCTTCAGATCGCAATAAGCATATTATTTTCTTTAAGAGTGAAACATGATTGAAGCAAAGAATGTTGGGTATGTCTAGAAACAATAGTATCCCACTTAAAATGTACACTATATTTTGTGGTTTATTCATGACAATAAGGATTAATCTTCAAGATAATTCTCTCTGCTCTGTTTTGAATTTTTGGAATCCTATCTATTTGTTTGGTTTTGGTTGTTGTTGGTTTTTTTTTAACCAGAGTCCCATACTATATCTGCATTATCTTATTGCAGTTTTATGAAAGATTTGTATATCAGTCTTATGTTTTGTTCATTTACATTTCTGAGCCTTTGCACACAAAAAAAAGTATATATATATATATATATATATATATATATATATGAAGAGTTTGTTTGCAAAAACTGATAAGTCCATATTTGCCAAATGGAGATATTTGCGATTAAAGGTCAAGAAAAATACAGAGAATAATAAGAAAATTTTTGCTTCTTTTGACCATAACTTCAAAAATATACCTTTATATGTAGTGCCCGATATATCATTTAAAAGATATTATTTTGTACTTTATGACAGAGATCGTACTTCAAAATCTTCAAAAATGGACTTATCGGTTTTTGCAAACAAACCCTTCATATATATATATATATATATATATATATATATATATATATATATATATGTATATATATATATATATATATATATATATATATATATATATTTATATATATATATATATGTATATATATATATATATATATATATATATATATTTATATATATATATATATTTGTATAATCATTTAACTTACTTTCTTGCAAATATTATCACCATGCATATTCCAATTCAACTCCTCATCAGCTGTATTATCTAAATATCTCACTTCATTAACTTCATCAAGTTTTCTTGCGTTTACAATTGAATCTGAAAGTATTGTAGTCATTCAATAACTTTCTATTTTACAGTTAATATGCAAACTGTTCTATCACAATTCAAACTTTATCTTTTGTTACGGAACAAAGTAAAATCCGTATCTAAATCATTTTGTGCACCATTTGAACAGTGTATGGATTGGGATCTGTGTCGTCAGTGCAAAGGTGAATATCACCAACGTCATTTTTTTTTTTTTCACCATGTATAGAATGAAAATAGTAATGATCCCAGAATGGAACCCTGAGGAACACCATCTTCTCGTGAATATTGTGAACTGCACTAACTCCTCCCTCATCAAAATCATTATTGATGAAATTAATGCAACTGATCCCAAATGTTCTCTTTCTAATCTGGTTCCCATATTTTGCAGCTGAATGAAAATTCAATTTCTTTGAGGTTTTACTTCCAGATGAACTTTGCATGACAAAGAAAAGAAAACCCTCACAGAACATGCCAGATATTTGGGTACTGGCGATGGCATAAAGGAATGAATTTTCAACGTTTAAGTCTAAGCGGTCTATTAAGCACCTTCTAGACCAATAATTGAAGAAACAGCAGAAAATCGTGTCCTTTTTTTAGTGCATTTGTATCATATAGTTGCATATAGATTACTTTCCCTTGCAATAAACATACATAAACATAAGATTTGATTTGATTTGATTTATTCTCTGTATGCCATTTTTTTTCAAATACATCAATTTTCTGCAAATTCATTAACAAAGTGCGAAATAACGGTAGTATACTTTCAACAATTATCATCTTTTCGTCAATCATACAATGCATCTGTAATATAATTACATGAGTAACATCTTAATAATTTGCATACAGAACAATTGTCAAGAATAAGCACAAAGCTTGACTGTTTGGCAACCGAAAACAAATAACATTACAATGAAGAAAAACGAGAGAGTCAATCATGATGCTCGTGGAATAAGGGATAGAGAGAGAGAAAGAGAGAGAGAGAGAGAGAAGAATGGAAGGGGAGGAGATGATAAAAGCCTCCTGATACTAGTCTCGCCAGATCAACTCGACATACCTATATACCTAGACACATACATACATGCACATATTTATACCAATAAGTTACAGTGATGTATTCACATAATAAGTTTTGCTTTTCATTGCAACTGATTGACAAATTGCCTTACATCGACGTAAATAAGAATTTCATGAATTTGAAGTTTTGCTTTTGTCATGTAAAAGTTACATGGAATGAGAGAGAGAGAGAGAAGGAGATTAAGACAAAAAGCAATCATCTACGCAGCATAAATTTCTACCGTGCCCTTTCAGGGCATGAAGTTATAGTGAACCATAGTGAACCACGAGGACTGAGTAATCTGTAAAATTGATAGTATCATAGTAATGTGTGTGAGTGTGCACTTAAGAAGAATTGGATAGACGAAATAGACTGTATAATGTGTTTCTGAACCATATTTCACAGGCAGTGTTACAGAATATCACATTAGTCAGGTGTACTGATACCTTATGGTCTTTCTCAGAAAGTGACTCTTAATTCGGGTCTAAAATTAGTCAGCTTTAACAAGAAGTGGCGTATTCACAAGTCATTGTTTTCACACACCATGACTCTTTAATGATCAACTATCATCACGTTGAGAGTGTAGCAAGAAATCATAGACGTCGTGTTGAATCTTGAAACAAGGATGTATTGATGTATTGACGACACATCAGTTTTATCATTGTTACAAGTTCGTAGGAAAATCGGGTTCATGTATCAAAATGGCATACGTTACAATACCATTGTACATGATTATAATTTCATCGTGGCGCTAAGAGGTAAGATAGTTCCACACATATTCAAACTGAAAGCCACGGAAATTGCATCTATACTAAAAAGGACGATAATCTTTGACATACTTCAATTTGGTATATAACCTTATGTCTAGTGTGTGTTGGGACAAATATGACAACAGCAGTAAACGCGGAAGAATCTTATGAAGGAATAGCGTGTGATGGTCGAATAGTCTGCACACACATTCTAATAGAGGTCGACAGAGAGAGCAGACATTAGGACATCAAACTTGCCGAAGCTTTTACATCGATTAACAGCGTAAACATTTTTGTTCTCTTTCACAGTCGTTATATAAATCGATTTGACATTTTTCACAGGTTGAAAGTAAACCTAATTTGGTTTTCCCTGTGCCTTACATAGTGTCTATTCTTGATTACTTAAGCAAATGCAACTAAAGCGAATTTTCTGGGTTAACTTCGTCAAGTCGTTTACAGACTGTATTCGCAGCTTATATAGTTTGTGTTCAGTCTTTGCGATAAAACCCTTGAAACTGTTATTACAGTCGATTAATATTCATACTTTTTTCTCTCTTTTCTACCTTTTCTCTTCCATTTCCAGGATCTAACGGCGTCAAGGGATGATGACTGGAAGACGAGTATTAGTCCTATTTGGGATAGTTTCTATCACCATCCGTTGTATTGGTAAGATACAGAAAGTGTATGTATTACAAGGGAGTTAGCTGTTGGTTTGGTTTTTATTAGCAGGCTTCATATCTATTGTTGTTGTTTTTTTTAATATCCTTCATAAACTACACAAACAAAGATAAAGACAAGACATTATATCTGAGAAACTAACAAAGGGACGAACGTGTGCTTGTTGCTTATAATTTTCTGCAAAATGTGTGTTTTTTATTTACGACTAACATAATTACAGCAAACTCCCGAGAAAATAAACTGGCGTGATGATTTCAAGAGGAGGCGAATATTGCTTAATGTTCATTAAGTCGCATTATTCTGTTTCTGTCATATCTTTATTAGTTTATGTAGGTGGAACCAGTGTGACTCTGAATGTACCAAGCCCGCTGACACCAGACCAGGAAGTTACAGCCTCCTGTACAGCCGATAAAGTCTTTGGCTCAGAACACGTGATCTGGTACTTAAATGGCGTACAGATTACTGATGGCGTACAAACAACCAGTACTGTGGATAGCATGATCGACTACTACCTTTCTCTAGAGGGTCTGAAAGAAAATTTGGATGTGGATTCTGAATCCAATAAAGTGATACGACAGATTGATTTTGAAAGCCATAATTTTAGATTCTTAAAATTGTTACCAGAGTTTTTGCCATTTTCACATAATTCTTGAAAAACTGAATGGATTTTGGTAACATTTTCTGCCAATGTTCGCGCCTTCCTCTTCCTGGCACCTTGCCTAAAATGTCGCATCGTCCTTCAAACTTGTGACGTCAGATGACGAGTTGGGGTTCCTTCTCAAGGAAATTTAATCTGGATGAAATAAAACAGAATATGTTCCACTTTTCGTATTGCAGAAATTTAACGCAATGTTTGCATGAGAACAGCAAGATTTTACCTGAATCAATGTTGATTTCTTGGAAGGGGATATTGGTCATATTCTAACTTTCTATTTTTCAACATTAGCCGAAATACCCCTAGACTGCAATCATTAAGTTATTTTGGTTATTGTCTATCTCTGTTATTTTAAAAATCTTATTCCCCATATGTTTTATGTGGTATAACTAATTCTCAACTATTTAATCTATTGTTTAAAATGTAGTATTTGTTTTTCATTTCAGTTAAGTTTGGCGTTGATTATTGTGGAGAAACCTTTATCTGAGCTTTTTTTCATTCTGTTGACGAGGCCCAATGGAAAAAAAACAACTACACCTCCCCCCTACATATAAACACCAACACACACACACACACACACACATTCAAACTCATGTATATACAATGATAGTAAACCATAGTAAATCTATCAATGAAAAGCAAAAGCTTAATTTAATCATGACATTTTCATTCATAAAATTCAATATGGGACGTTGACTTTCTATTGCACTGTGACAAACACTATAATTGCTGATAAATTGAATATCAATACATAAAATCCTTTTTGATGAAAACCATTGTGCAACAATGACTTACTTTCATAACATGACAAATATTATAATCCGTGCTGTGGATTTGTTGTATATCGACACGAAAGAGAAATCTTGTACAAAGTAATAACAATAAAACGATTGATACACTCTTTGCACAACAAACGACCTTTTACCCTGAGAGATGGAATTACAATGAATATTGCATGATTGAAATCAAAAGAATTTATCGTAAAAAAGTTTAACTTGTCAATATCAAAGAAGTAAGAATTTTTTCACAAAAATTTCAATAAAAATAAGCTGGACTTTAGATGACAACATTGTCTTATAATGAACTACAGGATGCCTAACAAACTTAAGTGTATTGCGGGTGGCACATTAAGTTACCAACGATTGATATTCTGTTAAGGCAATATTCATTTATGTATTGTATTTATCTGTCTGTTTTGTTTCGGTAGAGTAGCTCTGTTAGTGACTACATTTTTTTTTTTTCTCAGAGGCCCTACACATACATCACAAAATACACATATTGGAAACACATGATTTAAAAAAAAAAGAAAAAAAAAACATAAAACATATTACATTCATGGTAAACTTACAACATCATCACATTGTTGAGTATTGCGGGGACAAAAAAAGAAATACATAAATAACTCCAATGATAAAAATGCAAATCACTAACAAGTTATAAGCGCACATGAAAGAAGGAAGAGGAATCAAGATCGTATAGTGGACAATCTGGTATAGAATAAGCTAACCAACTGAGTGTAATAGCAGTTGCTCATTTTCAAGTTTTGTTATCTTCTCCAGTAAAGATTTTCCAAAGCTTGTGTTAAGGGTGCCTGTTTGATATGATTTCGGAGCTGGTTCCAGATTAGGTGTACTTGACTTAAGCCAAATTTGCAAAAAGGAATAGAGATAAAACAAGTTAAGATATGTCTACGAACCAAAATAATGTACATTACCGGAAAGAGTTACGATTTACCTTCATTTACCATCATAATGACTTTTTTTTTTCTAAATTGTATGTGTGTATTAGTTGAAGTAACAGGAAGCTCCCAAAACCTCGTGATGTTAATATTTTTTTTCTTGGTAAGATTTGTTACACCAAGGATCTTAACAGCAAAGGAGATGAAGGTTATCGTGCAGAAAAAAACTCGAGAAAACCCTTTTTATAATACAGCACGTGGAGCCAAATGAATGCATTGAATAAATGACAAACTTCACCCCAATTCAAATCCACAGATGATATCTGGGATACCCTAACTGAAGGTGATGATTCATAAGTGTGGAATATCCGCTCCTTTCCGATTCCAAACATTGGGTCATTAGATTAGTGTAGATTAGTGTGACGGAAGTGAACTCTCACCCAGATTCATCACCACACTTTTTTAACTCCACTTAACACTACCGTGATAGAGCAATGCTGCTCGGAAAATGTATGAAATCTGTCCGAGATATCCCTGACAACATAATGTTTGAATATCGGAACAAAGGTTTCTGTCGTTAAACCAGAAAATACGAAAATCCACAGCTCTCTTCCTGGATTTTAGGAAAGGCTTCAAAGGCAGAAATTTGCCGTCCTCTCATCGTAATCTCTACGGACACTAGAGGGGACGATGTTTATTTAAAAATATGTATAAACTCGACTACATTTTTCCATTTAGTTTTCTACTACAACCAACCTTACATAAATCATAATGTTCATCTGAGATAAAAACCATAAAGATCTAAAAATGCAATTTCTTCCTGTAAACTGAGGAGTGATTTTTCTTCCACCAATTAATGTGGTCTCTATGTGTCCATTATTGCACAAGACCATTCCTCGCAACATACGTGTGTCTGCCACAGTTAAGAGATGTTTATTCCAACGCTAGACATATCGTCGTAATTTCCGATCTAGCTTCAGAACACAAGCCCCATACATTGGGAAGCATGTTGCTAGGTACAATGTTCAATGCGTCTAATCAGAGCGTTACCACTGATTAGTAAACTACACACCAAACACTCTCAAGCAACCTGCTCTTCGTTAATTCGATAATTTTTGAAAGAGAAACAAAATGTGACGGAAATGAACTTTGACCTTATACCAGTGGAAGGTAACATAATGACTCTCCTATTCATGCAACGAAAACGCAATTCACCCCAGGGTTCGGCAGAGAGTACGAAACATTGAGAAGACAACTTTTGTACAGTTTTGACTTTGAAATCATGGATAATTGCTGTGAAATCTTAAGATTTTGCATGACATGAGACCAAGGTTTAGTACGGAGTCAGAAGACTGAACAGCGTTCAAGAACATCGGCCTACCTACGGTTACCTAGGATGGAACGAAGGAATTCTTGTTGGTAACATAATCGCCTCCCCATCACCATATCACATAAACAAGACATTGAGAAACCAGGAAAACTACAATCGTCGAGATAGGATGTTTGTGTAAGAAATATACAGGATTTGATCACCGTTTAGAACTCAAAGTTTTTCGCCATTCTTTAACGTTACAAGATACTGTCCATAATTTACATACAAATATCGCGGGTGTTTTCGTTCGTGTGGTTAAGCAAAATAGACAGCAGCTGCTCAGAAAGTAAAATAACTTTCGGTGAATTAGTGAAGTGTTCTTATCAAAGGTGGTTGATTGCAAAACACTTTGTGAGAAGCTAGAAACAATAAAATTTGTCACATTTTTGTCTCTTTTTAATGGTAAAGTTTCACACAGTACGTCTGAGTTGTTTCCAGTAATATTGTAGGGTTCCTAACCGTTTTCTCTAATATCTCACTCTGTTTGTGAAAGGAAGGAATTGAAAACTTCTAATCTCTTTCAGATAGTGGTATGATATAAAATACTAACGTGTTTGAGCAAATAATAAAACATAAAAATCTCTCATGACAATCATGTCAACCAAGGACAAGTATTGTCACGTATCCTACGCGCAGCAAAAAGAAGATAATGCTGCCGTATCAGCGTACTCTCTAAAGCTACTTAGCGAAGCCGGTATTTTTTTTTTTTCATTTAGGACTTTTATGTTCTAAAAGGTATGACAGAAAGATAATAACATCTATTTTGTAATTATCACATCTCAAGTCCGATAACGACTCATATGAATTATATAACAGAATAATCTGTTCAAAATTAGGAGGTTTTTCCTGCCCTAGGACCCCATAGGCTTACCTGTAAGTCATGTCTCAATTCAAAATCCTAGCCCTGCTAATTATGTCGCACTAACAAGCATAGCAGGGTATTGCTGTCCGTTTTCTGGATGAATGCAATATTGCCGATGCCTTTCCATCAGATCACTGTGAATTTACAGGACGAAATTGACACACACCGGGAATCATTTCCGTCATAGTGATGAACTTTTTGGTATTCTAATGGTAATAATTCATGGATCACATATAGATCATTACATTTCAGACCCATTTCCTCAACAGCATGGACCTGTGAGAGTCTAGTGAATTGTAAAATTGTTTACCTCTGTCTTTCGTGCTCATTTAAATTGGTCATTTGTCTATTTTTAAATATCGACGACGGAAGTGAAAATATTTCCTCAATGTGCTCCTATGTTCGATGATTCCTCATAATGATGCAGAGAAAAGTTGCAAAATGAAAGCGAGGTTATAATGTGATACATCATTGCCTAGAATATAAAGCTGAAAATTTATAGGTGAGTATGTGATCTTATTGCCCGAATATTTTGAACAGAAAGGGATAAAAGAACAAGGAATAAAAAAAGAGTGACTTTGCAGATGGCAAAAGTCGCTCAGCGGCAAACTTAGTTATATGACTACAGGTTCAGAGGAAGTTACTGCTCGCGGCCGTGCGATGGTAGAACTGGTGAGTATCAGCGAAAAATATGGATACGTTCCGGATAACCCGAACTAAACGCGCAAGTGAATGTTTAGATTCCTCAATCCATGGACAGTGATGGAAGTTCTGATCGCGTGTTTTCATGTCTATTGATACTCCATCAATTCCACCAATTTACGCTACAAAGCTAGAATGAGGTATTACAAGCTAAGAGGGTAAGAATAAATTGACTTGTGATTTTGTTTTTTCTTTCTTTACTTATCAAGGCAATGATGAGATCTCAAATGATAATTCAGTTTAGTAAAGATATTTCAACACCTCATATTCTTCAGCTTCAGGCTTCTCTTGGTCAGATGCGTGAAGCTCAATTCTCTTCAATCAACTCTGATAAGTTCGTATACGCCTGGACCTCGACCTGGGCCCAAATTTTGACAGCAGATTTCATCGCATCACACGTCATTGCATTAGAACCTTCCAAACCCTTGAACTTTCTGTTTTGTTTTGTTTCTTTTCAAAAATGTTCAATCCAAATCATTCCAGTCCAATTCCATCGTGTATGTCTTGATAGTACCGTCAATTACGATGTCATTTAAAAAAAAAAAAAGTAAACTTCAAATGTGAAACCACATTTATCGATAGTTTCATTTTGATGTCATTGTAACATTTCGGTAGTCTTTTTGATAGGAATATGAGTCAAGAGTCAAAACAATGTCTTGTTTCCCATTTTACGTAATTGAGAATACGAATATTGTAGAATCACAATTTTGTAGATTTCAAGATGTGAACCGAGAATGCATAGAATGCGTCTTGAATTTTGTAGGTCCCATGCGTGCATACTAGTAATTGATGATAACTCGCTTTCAATAATTATTTGGTATAGAATCTGAAATTCTGCTCAGTTTATAGGATTTAAACAAAAGGAATAGCCAACACAACTTCATGTTTTCCACATGTTACAGTGAGACTTGTCAACGGGGCTGACGAACATGAAGGGCGAGTGGAGATATTCTGTGATGGGATCTGGGGCACGGCGTGTGACACTGGTTGGGATATGAACGCAGCTCACGCTGTGTGTAGACAGCTTGGGTACTCGGGGGCTGCCTCGGTCCATTCTAATGCCCAATTCGGAGAAGGATCGGGTCCTATTTGGTTAGACAGCATAATTCACTGTCCCACGGCGGATAAGAACTCTCTTTTAGAGTGCAGTCGATTCCCGTGGGGATGCTCCAGTTACTCCAGTTGTGGGCATAACAATGACGTAGGCGTACGGTGTGATGGAGAACGTGAGTTTATTCGATATTTATCACATAGTCTTTGGTTTGTTTTTTTTCATCAGTATTGTTGTTTTCTTGGCTTCTTGGTTTTTGCTTGGTGAAACTCTTTTCTGCACACTAGACTGATCAACTGTTATCGACCCTGACATGACACTGTTAAATCATAATTGCAGTATTGTCAGAAAGTATTCTATTTCTCGCTTGCTATATTTTGGTGTCAACTAAAGTACTAAAAAACAATAATACAGAGATGTCGTGTCAACATTCTATTTGTTTAAACCTGTAATTCACCAAATTAGAATTACTTATATTGTAATTTTAGTATCGATCTTGAATCTTATTTTAATCACATTATCTTTAATCGTAAATGCGTGTAGGCGTAATTGTTACAAATTCTGCCAGGCCTACTAATATTCCAGTCATGGTTGCTTTTAACCTTTCTACACCAGTGACATTAACACTAATTACTGTTTTGCTCTCACTCAAGTAGTTTTGAGAGGGAACATTTACTCAAACTTGAATTCTGAAGGTTTGAAATAACTTCATCGTTTACAATATTCTAATCATGACTGGAATATCCAATAATATTTTAAGTGATCAAGGGGACCTTCCTCAAAAAAAAATAAATAAATAAAAAATAAGTTGGTTTGAATAGAACCATAAAAATGAGAGGAACATGAGAGTGGAAGCTTGTCTGTATTTTGATTAAAAACATGAATGTCATACAATTTTGTTGATGTGACCAATCAAACAGAAATTTACGACTTTGTGTTGTTAAATACCTTGTTATCTTGTCCTGTGCAGAAAACTCCATAAAATCTGTTTTACCTCTTTTATTTAGACCTGAATATCCATTTCTTTTTTCAACGCAGGGATTGTACAGAAAAAAAAATACAATGAGTGCATTGACGGGAAATCTGCAATAGACGGGAATATGAAATATTCCTCACTCTATAGTACCGATGAAATAGGGCGTGAACTCGTGCGTGACATTATAAATTTACCAATTTCTCTGTGAGTGATCACAACTTAAGTAATCAGAGCTTGATTAGAATTTGCTCAAACTTCCACTGTCCTGCATTTTCGACTAATTTTACTATTTCTAATGATTCATACAAACTAGTGTCAAGATGGATTTCCGGATTAACAGTACTTGCAAGATGCTAATTAATAGGCAATGATTCTGGTATGGCCACGCATAAACTTAATTACATATTAAACTTTCTCCCTTTCTTTCTTTCTTTCTTTTTTTTTTAAGACGTGAAGAAATGTGTATGACGCCATCGCAAACTACACACGAGGTATTCATGATATCGTTGTATGATATGATAAGAAGTTGAAGTAGGCCCCTAGTTTGGTCTATCGGTTTAAAAAGCCCTCAACATACTGTGAGATTTGAAGAGATGCATGAAGTATGACCATCTCCCTCTTTCTGACAATTTACTTTTAACGCTGTCTCTAACCACAGATGTCGGGTGATAATGTGCAATGTGCTCTCATGGCGTTGGAAGTAGACGATGTACTGATGGGCTGAGGGACAATATAATATTTTAAATTGTATTACAGGAGATCAGGAAGCTGCGGAGGCAATATTCAGGAACGCAGACTTGAATGCAGGTCTGGGTTACGGAGCTGATCTCTTGACTTACTATGACATCACCAGTCGACTGATATTCACTCCAACGACAGCCAACAATGGTGATATACTTCAGTGTCATGTGTACGGTGTTGTGCGCTCTTCAACTCTGGAGGTTACAGGTAAATTTATCAAATATGTACACATTATCAAATTGCGTTACTGCATAATCATACATTGTACATATTTATGTAAAGGTATTGATGAATTCATATTCATATACGAAATTAATTTGAATGACGTCCCCTGCATTTTTGGAAAAAAAAAACTAAAGAATTATGTGCGAGACAAAATGTGTATTCATAATACCACAGCACAAATCCAAACACCTTGAAGCTTGATGGAGATGAAACGTATTTATGAGTTACCATGGTTAATGTGAAGCTAAAAAGGTATGTTTTTTTTATAAAATTGTAGTGGTATAGAATTATGCAGGAAATATAGTTGAGAAAAAGAAATCAAATATAGCCTTCGTGTACATACCTTTGTTCACAACTTTAGCATACGCTTATAGAGTTATCTTTAGTGTCAAGGGAATTAAGAAATACGATATAAACGTGTCATTTCGATAATAGTAATTAGCGGGACTTACATTTCTTCCCCAAGAGAAAAAAAAAAAATATATATATACTGACATCAAAGGACTTAACCACAACATGGCGGGGCGGTGCAAGAACAGTAAATCTATTGACAGCACCAACACAGTAAGTTTTGTTTTGAGATTGTATTTAGTAATAGTATGTTGGTTTGTTTTTTGTTATAAAATGCGCTGAATTGAGGTATGTTTTATGTTGAGTATATTTTGAAATGTATAGTATATAAGGTTAGTTAAGTTTAGTATGATTTTATACCTAGGTTGACTTTATTTATACGTTGTTGTCATTGACTGTGTAGATCATGAAGAAGGGCTTTCCCCCCGAAAGCTCGATGATTAAAGGGGTGCTACCCAACACCAGCCACGTCTATATGTGCAAGATTTGCTGTCAATATATATATATATATATATATATATTCTTTTTTTTTACGGCTGAGTCCGTCTATGAATTCACTACAAGAAAGAAATGCGATTTGGTTCATTCTCTCCTTTGAATACGCAAATCATCCCATATAGAGTGAGCATTTCCATCTATTATGAGAACGCTATCACGCTTTTCAGTAATTCATTTCATGTCATGTCATTTCATTTCATTTGAGATTTCCACGTTAAACAATTACCAGGTTTACAAAGTTTGCATTAAAAAATACACGATACCAAATGTCATGATAGTGGCGGAGTCATAATCACAAAAGTAGGCCTATTGAAAACTATCCCTAGGCAAATGTCAAAATCACAGGGCCTAATACTCTTATATCATTAGAAGCTATAACATGTTTGATAAAGTCCTTGTAAGACGTGTTGAAATAACAAACTTTAACTCATTATAGTATTAACATGATTAAAGAAACTTTGGAATAATGAACATCATGTCATCACTCGTTCTATCATACTTATGTTACTTTGATCGTGTGGATCTGGAAAACCAAATAAACCCTCCATAAGACCAAATGACCGAGAAGTATCAATAATGATATAAATTCCACATTTTGTAGTAATGTCCAATTATCGTTTCTTTGTAACAAGGAACATATTCCCAAACAAAAATCAGTGTCGAAATATTCATTCTTATATACGATTTACTCGACTAAAATTTACTTCTATATGATATTGCTAAATAAAATGAGAGGCAAATATCTTCATGGATTTCGGTCTAAGGACTCGAAGCGAACCCTAAACATTATTGATTCGTAATGCATTTGAGATGAGCATTTTTATAGCTGTATTTATCGTCTTAGACTCCCACATCAACCATAATTTCCCTTTCAAAGTTAGACTTGTGCTCTTATATGATCCACGATTACACTCGAAATAGGGTTGTCGGGGTTTGTCTTTTAAGTCTTAACACTGACTGGATAATGTGCAATTACACTTTGACAGGTGGTGTAACCCCGTCCCCCTCCCGGTCCATCACTCCATGTATTACTCCAAGTCCCGGTACACCCCCAGGAGAGAACATCTTATCCATTGATGCTGTAGAGATTAAAGGCGAGGATAACCTGGTTAATCTGGTCATCTCCTGTCACGTGAACTTTACTGATCAGCCGTCCCCGTACCTCCACACCTACACCATCGGGACTGATAATACAACTCTATCGTCATCAAGCAGCGCCTCAGCCATCCTCTCGCCACGCCCCAACGCCTGCATCGAACTCACGTGCTCCGCGACGAACGGGATAGGAACGACCTCAGCCGCGTTCACACACTGTCCTCAAGGTAATTAGTCTGGGAGACTTTAATTTAAACATAGGTATTTGCTTTTATGAGTTCGACGTAGTCGAATAACCTCTTTAAGTGTTAAGTGTATACGTTTTCATTCACGCTCTCATCAATGTTACGCAGTGTGTTAAATCACAAATCTGTCATGCCCATTAAAACACCCTAGTTGATACCCTTTTTCCAACCATGCGGACCTATTATGCTTATGGAAGCCATCAACAAAGCCACCTTAAATATCACTATATAAAACGGCTAGTCTTTGTTTATTTAACACATGCTTACTAAATGTCTGGAAGTCAAGGTTAACCTCCTACGAATTTTAAGCATCTTGTTAAAACAATATCTGCCCCCCTTTTTTTTGTCCATCTAAGGCGATCACATTTCAACTTAGCTACCTCGTATCTATCATTATTTCTCATTGGTCACCAACTGCCGATTTGGACATTGATAACAAATAATCATATCCAACAGATATGCCAGCAGAAGGAATCATCAGCGTGGAGTTTGAGACTCTAGAGAATGATGATGAACCAAGCCTCATCATTACTTGCCAAGTGGATCCAGAAGATCAACCATTTCCACCAATCAACACGTACCTCATTGCAGTCGACAATAGCGTCATTTCCGATTCAGCTTCTCCTACGGTGACGATTGACCCTCAACCCAACACATGCATCGATGTCGTGTGTACTGGTATAAATGAATACGGGGAGACTGAAGCGACCAAGACCTACTGTCCTTCACAAACAGGTAAATGTCACGGGTGCACGTCACAAAGTAGACACCCACGAGTAATGCAACCCACGATTCATACTGCCAACGAAGTCATAATGTACACGAGTCATACAGCCCAAGAGTTCTACAGCTCATGAGTTATACAGCCAGGAGGTAGACGCTTTTGTAGTGAACAAGGCCTCGGCGCTCGACAAGGAAAATAAACATATCAACAAGCAACTTGGTCCACGAGCTAGACACTAGGGAAATTTTGCGTAGTGTCTTGCTCATTGACCTGTGTTAAATAGTATCTAACTCGTTGACTTTATGACTCGTGAGCTGCATGACTCGTGGGTGTCTAGGTCATGGGATGACGCCAATTTATAGCGACTAATCGCACTTTACAAAGAGTACAGAAAACGACAACATGAATTGTTTACAGTGCCCCCTTTTTCGTTTACGAGTGTCTAACAAATGAAAAGAACTAAAGCTTTCCAAAAATCAAAGTCAAAACTGCTCCTAAATGTGGGTATTTCATTTGATTGTAGGCTGGGTGGCGACCCTGTTGGCGACTTGAGTCTCGCTGGTCGCGGAGACAACTCCTCGACGTCTCCGAGACGTCTCCTGGAAACTACCCTGAGTAGCGAGAGAATCAAACATGTTCCTTTTTTTTTGGGGGGGGGGAGACTTCAACAGTCTTCAGCTGGTCTCGGGGACGTCTCTGCCACTTATCGGCGACACCTCAGTCGCGGCCTAGTCACGGATATTGATTTTGTCCACGAGGTCTCCGAGACGTCTCCGCGACCTTGCCTAGACCCACCAACCGGAAACGTCACGATGACGTCACTGTGATGCCTCCGAACTTTCAGACGAAAAGTTTTCATCTTGTTTTAGAGACGTCTCGGACATTTCTTGTAGTCGCCTTCTTCGCCTTCTTGGCGAGCGTGCATGCCATTTCATGGTCTTTAGATTAGCACGAGTCCCGGCGACTGATCAGTCAGACCCTATACTCGGTCTCGGCGACTGATCAGTCAGACCCTATACTCGGTCTCGGCGACTGATCAGTCAGACCCTATACTCAGTCCCGGCGACTGATCAGTCAGACCCTATACTCACGTTTCATGTCACTTTCAGTATCTTTGTTGGCTTTATGAAATGGAACATTCAGGCTATTCATGTTTTATCCTCCCATTTTGTTACTATTCGATCTCATTTTAGAACTCGGCCCCCAACAACCTGGTAGCCACATCCTTAGGATCCAGACGACGGAAATCAGAGGTGAAGGAAACCTGGTAACTCTAATCATCACCTGTCATCTTAACATCTCTGACCAGCCTTACCCACATCTCCACACATACAACATTACAGCTGATAATGTCATCTTGTCCTCCTCCAGCTGTACCTCAGCGATCCTGTCTCCACTCCCCGATGACTGCATCAATGTCACGTGTTCTGCCACCAACGGAGTTGGAGATACGTTGTCATGGATGATACATTGCCGAACAGAATCTTTTTCTGGTAGGTTGAAGAAATTACAAATACGATTGAAAAAAAAAAACATTGTATGGAAATGTTATGCTCAGTTAAGGGAAAGTGCATTCCAATGTCTTTTGGTATCATATTAGCAGGAGATGATTTAGATTGCATCTAGCAGTAGATGATGTCATTGGCAGAACCTTGGTTGGGAAGTTTTGTTGTGGGGTTTTATGTGGATGGATCAAAGTAATCTGGTGAAAAGTAACCGAAAAAAAATTATAGTGAATATATTTATGGCACATAATGAGATAGTATATAGGCCAAATAAGTGATGATCGAGGCATCATAAATCAATACAAGTCAGCATGGCTTGTATTGACATTGTATAGGTCCTTGAAAGTCAGTAAGTAACAAAAGCTATCATTCTTGAAGAAGCAAAGCATACAATATGATCCCTTCACCATATAAGTAACGAAAATTACAATTACAATCTCACTTGCAAATTTGTGTGTATGGTGGGGATAATCCCAGTCACTTCACAAAGTACCGAATAAGAAGATAATAATGCAAGAGCCCAGCGACACCAGAGGGTAACCGAAAGGTTTGATTGAAATCTACAAACAGGTGATGTACTTGTTATCCACTGTTTGTCGGATGTTAGCCATAACGGACACTATGCCTGTGTTCGAGGTTTCCATGAAATTGGAACAACACACTTGATAGTTACTTTGAACAGTGCAACGGCATGCGATTTATTTCGCATTTCTATAGGTATATAGTCTGCAAGGTTTTGCCTAAAGGTACATAGAGTGTTTTCATTGAGGTAGTAGGAAAGACTTAAATCGAAAAATATGCTATGTATCAGCAAAGAATTTGTCATAATTGCTCTCTTCGTAAAGAATTACACCTAGACAGAATTTGAGTTAGTAGTATCTGGTTCCGGAAAAGAAAACAGAAAAAGAAGAAAAAAGGCAAGCTGTAAAACAGACACTACTATGAGATTGAAGGGAAAATAAACCAGGAAGTAACAAACCTTACCGTTGTCCATTGGTGCTTTATTGACAGGGGGTCCCATAGCCAGCCCTTTTCAAGAGTTTCTTCAGAAATCGTCGACCACGTACGTTTTTCTCATCGTCATTTTCATCCTCTCCATCATCACCTGTCTCACTGTCCTCATGAAGAGAAAGGTTGTCTACTGATTGAGGTGAGTATAACCATTCACATGGTGAATTATTTACAGTATTGCTGTTTTGACAGAGCAACCAAGAAATGGCATGTGATAGCATTTTCAATCTCTACTTGTTACCATATTACCATATTCAGTAAATATGAAACATGAACTTGTGTATTGCATATTGTATCTTTTTTCACTATTTTTCTCTTCTTTTTTTTCAATATTTTATACACTTTATAAGTACTGTTCTGCATCATTATTGTCATTACAATCAATAGGGCCTACTATTATAATTATTACCATTATGACTATTACCATATAATTGTGGTAGTACTTGGTAAGAAAGCCTGATACTCCAAAATGATATCGTTTATCAAAACTCATTAGAACAACAATTTTCGTCGGAAAAAGTACACTCCTGGTTTCACATGCTGTGTTCTACGTAAATTTGGAAAACATACTGAGACAATTAATGATGAACACGCCGAGGTTCACATGTTGCTACCGATACATTTCATCGTTGATTCCATCGCTCATTCATGCATGAGAAGCTGATGAATACACTATATCCCTCCTTTTCTGATTCATTATGATTTTCCATTCCCACTGTGTATTCTCTGCATTCCTTGTGCTACATTTTACTATGGCAGGAGTTCCTCTATTATTCTTTGACGATTTTGGTACCACTTTCTTTCTCACAGAAAAAAAAAAAATATATTGGTTTTCTGTAGAACACGCGGTGCTCTTGTCCATGCTTGTCCGTCTGTTTGTTTGTTTTCCCATTGACATCTTGTCCTGGATCTAGATCTGGATCTGTTACTCTGAAAAGCTCAGGTTGGGCATCACTCAGAACGTCCTGTTTAAGTTTCTTTGGCAACGATGACAAGAATCCTTTCTGGATATTCTTTCTCCAGATATGCAACACTGCGAAGGTCAACACGAGGGAAAGTTTTGGACGTATCTCATGGCAAGAAGTATTTTTCCTCCGATTGAAGAATCATAATGTCTATACTTTGTGTCTTACCTAGTTGGGAAATCATTTTATCAACAGTTTCCGAAATAGAGTTATTGCCTACCAACGATCTTTACGTCATTGGAAGAGACTTAAAACGAACAGCAGGCTTTGAAAGCAGAAGTAGTCAGGGAAAGAATGTATTACAACATTCCTTATTCGTAATAATGTAATCATCAATAAATTGTATACCATTTAGTGATTCCATGCACAATCTCCCTGATAATTATGATATAAAAAAATCTATGATCTCTGGCGGACTTGCAAACAATTGCTGTTTGATTCCTATTTATACACTCAGTGAGAGGCAAGATCTATACTTTTCTTTATGAAGGTTTATTTTTTGATATGTTGCAATATTACCTTGGTCCATCTTTCTATTCAAGCTCCGCTTATGAAGACGGTCCCCTGCATTTCCAATTCTTTTCTCAAAACCAAATTATATTTGAAAAGTGTCCCTTGCTAGTGTGCCTTCAAAATCATACGTGTATTACTGTACATCTCTTCTTTAGTTTTCCTTTTATTGTAATGTATATAATGTTTATGGATGCGTAGAATTTGTACGATTATGCTGACAATTTCTTAATTCTTGTTAAATAGTATATACAATGGAATGCAGAAGTCTTTATGTAAACTAGGCTTTAGACTAGTTATTTCATAATGATACGACTGTTTATGAGGCCCATTTATTTTCCGCGAAGTATTTTATGTGAATCAGCCATTTCTTTTCTTCTATTTTTTCAGTGTATGATGTTCTCATCCTTCCCGACATATTTTGAATAAAAAGGCTATTTAAATCAGAGGAATACTTCGCGTTATGTTAATTCCGCAGCGCAATTCGTACTAGGAAAGAGCTGAAAACCTGTGTAACTTCATCGCAACAACATGTATTTTTTTAAAGAAACCAGCCGTATATTTTGAATAAAGATACATTGTCGTCAGTTAATTTTTGCTTCCTTTGCGTTTTGTTATTCTGTGAACGACACCAGGGAGACATGTCTCCTCAATATACTCCTATAGATAGCCAGTGGGGAAAAAGAGACCTTTTCGAGACACAAAATACAGGTATTACTATAGTTGCCATACGTCGGGAAAATCCAAAAAGTAATGTGTATGTGCATGTGATTAATGATGTGTGTGCTTGTGTGTGATTGTGTCATAAAGTTATATATATTGTGTGTATGTAGTATAAGGTATATGTAATGAAATTAAAGAGCGTCGCCAATTTTTGCGCGTTAGGAGACATGCAGAACACACACAAAAAAGGAGAACTTTTAGAGACACAAAGTATTTGCTATCTTTCATATTTCCAGAAACCCAAAAGGTTATAATGATTATTATATATGTTCATGTTAGTACGGGTGTTATATGCCTGTGTGTGGGGGGTGTGGGTGTGCGTGCGTGTGGTTGTGTGCGAGTGTGGATGTGCGTGCGTGTGGGTGTGTGTACATGTGTGTGTGTGTGTGTGTGTGTGTGCGTGCGTGTGCAGGGCCTCAAGGGGAAGCAGACATGGCTGCCATCATACCTCATAAAGGTGTGCCTGTAATAAGACACGCTATGGATATAAAGAATTAATAGGAATCTAACAAAAATGAAAGAGGAACAAATACAACATTGTCATTGTATTGGCAGAAAAATAGGGTCCTTTGTTAGAGCAGTGGTAACACTGAAGAGTATACCGTAGATAAAGAAGACATAATCATTATGATATTATTGTTCTTATCATAATAATAGGTATTATCATCATTGTCATCATCATTATCATCTATAAAGATTCATTCCCTTATTTGAGGGAATGTCTATACCCATTTATTACCGGAGGGAAAATTATCTGAACTAGAGCTTGAACTTTATTCTATTTCATTTAAAAAACATAATAGGATCATCTGTACAATAACAAACTGAGGGCAGGAAACAAATACATGAACATGCATACAGAACATATAATATCTGTAAATGAAACATGGAAACTACAAAAGACCAGAGTCTTGTCAGGGTAGTTCACAACAAAGAATAAGAGGAAATAATATTGCTTTACGATTAAGACATGGGACAGGTGAAAAAAAAAACACAGACAGACAAACACACACACACACACACACACACACAAATACATTTTCGTTATAAAATGAAGTAATGGTGATTAGTCATATAAACCCCTAGAAAACAAAAACCACAAAATTATTTATAATTATCGTGTATTTCATAATGACAACTCTCACTATCTAGCAAATATCTTTTCAGATTCTTCTAAAAAATATTTGTAGTTGGAGAAATTGTAACTGTATGTGGTAAAGATTCTATAATGAGGGCCCAGTATGTCTGAGTGTGTGCATTTATACATCTTATCTACCTTGAACAAAATCTTTATTACTATTTCGTGTGTTGTAACTATGAATTAGATCATTTGATTTAAACAAACCAGAAAAACACCTCAGGTAACAAATTCATTTTATGTTTGAACATATACATAATAACATTAAACTCATTCAGGTGATGAATATTCAAACATTCATTTTCAGAAACGAAGGCATAATGCGAGTTTGCACAGAATCGAATTGCTCTTTTTTGAAGGATAAAGGTGTCGTGTAAATTCGATTGATGAGGATTTCCCCATACAACTTTACAATAATTCAAATGAGATAAAATTAAACTGTTATAACGAAATTAAAGCCTTCATTGGTAAGATACCTTTTAGCCTATTAATTACTCTAATATTTCTCGAAATTCTCTTATTCATCATTACGATATGCTTTTTCCACTTCGAGTTGCAGTCGATATAAACCCCTAGAAATTGTATACTTTTTCTACTAGAGAAAATTTTACATCATTCATTTTTATATCACAAAATTCCAAGTCTGGAATCTTTTTCTTAACTTATGAAATACGTATAATTTCATTTTTCAATATTTACGATCAATCTGTTATCACAAAACCATTTTGACAATTTGAATAACTCATTTTTTAAATCTGTATCTGTTGATCATGAATAACTAAAGGTTTATCGCTGTGACATTTCACGACTGATTTCGACTGTAGAATGCACTTTAAGCATGTGGAGTAAAATGTATACACTCCTTTATGTGGAAGTATACACTACGTCTGGTTAATGTTAATGCGGTTCGGTGAAATGAGTTTCGAAACTTTGGGGGAAGAAAAGTTGGTCACTCATGTGGAGTCATAGTATGATTCTTTGTTCGCTTACATACAGGGTGTCTGCTGACAAAGTCAATACGAACCGTTTCCTGTGTTTTGTTAGGTTATAGGAAAGAACAACAATCCATGACATGATTATTATGATATTACGGAAATCTATGGTTGTATGTGCTCTGTGATATGCGATCATGACTTCATGTTCTTGTTCTTGCCGATTAAAAGAGGAAGGTTGCTCGTATGTATGTGGTGTATGCTTCCAGAACGATAAAGTAAAAGAACAGTAAATTATACGTGGAGAAACTGTATTTCAAATCGTAAATAACATTTGACACCAGCGATTTTTTTTTTCCAGCTGCTGTCCCTGTGGTATAAGAAAAACAGGAGCAAAATATTTATTGCCTTTTTTTTTTCTAGAATAGAAATCTCAGTCAGGTTGAAAAATAAATGGTGAACACATTTTATGCGTTACTGTTCAAACTTTTTTTTTTTAATCTCACAAAATTGATTAGAGAAAACTCAGAGACAGCATAGTAATGACGTAAGAAAATATTAGAAATGTCAAATGTTTCAAATTTCTTCTGATTATGTCTATCCTCGACATCACACATGCAGATTCCATACAGCGTATAAGATGGTATATCCTTAGCACTCTCCCGTGGGTTTGCACAAAATACTAACGTTTGAAAAGATATCGTATCAATATATACATGGATTTGTTGGTTAGTATTTATTTCCGTCAAAATAAATGAAATAAAAACAATCGTGCAAATACTACAATTTATGATGCATGGCAAATAGAGATGGATGCCTCACTCAACGAATAGCCATCATGACACCGTTGTTTTCCAAGAGGGATCAGTTTACATTGTGAGTGCATTGACTTGATACATATGACATATGCGTAAAAACTATGAAGAAGCAATCAAACATATTTACAATAAATTCACGCACACACACACACACACACACACACACACACACACAAACACACATGTCAAACTATACACTTTATAAAAATGCAAATTTGTACTCCTATAAATCATATATTGCCCCCAGTTTTCCATCTTTTTTTCCCTATGGCTATCAGTCACATCTGCTGGTCAACAGGCATGAAGAAATATCCTCTTTCATGAGTCCCTTAAAGGCATTACAAGTTGATGCGTTTTTATGATCAGAGAAGATTTTAGTGAATTAAAAGTCCTACTGCCCCTATATGACACCATTTTCTTACAATAACTACACCTTGGTCTTGGGTTTCTTAGATTATCTTCAGATCGCAATAAGCATATTATTTTCTTTAAGAGTGAAACATGATTGAAGCAAAGAATGTTGGGTATGTCTAGAAACAATAGTATCCCACTTAAAATGTACAATGTATTTTGTGGTTTATTCATGACAATAAGGATTAATCTTCAAGATAATTCTCTCTGCTCTGTTTTGAATTTTTGGAATCCTATCTATTTGTTTCGTTTTGGTTGTTGTTGGTTTTTTTTACCAGAGTCCCATACTATATCTGCATTATCTTATTGCAGTTTTATGAAAGATTTGTATATCAGTCTTATGTTTTGTTCATTTACATTTCTGAGCCTTTGCACAAAGAAATATGTATATATATATATATATATATATATATATATATATATATATATATATGAAGAGTTTGTTTGCAAAAACTGATAAGTCCATTTTTGAAGATTTTGAAGTACGGTCTCTGTCATAAAGTACAAAATAATACTTTTTAAATGATATATTGGTCACTACAAATAAAGGTATATTTTTGAAGTTATGGTCAGAAGAAGCAGAAATTTTCTTATTATTCTCTTTATTTTTCTTGACCTTTAATCGCAAATATCTCCATTTGACAAATATGGACTTATCGGTTTTTGCAAACAAACTATTCATATATATATATATATATATATATATATATATATATATATATTTATATTTGTATAATCATTTAACTTACTTTCTTGCAAATATTATCACCATGCATATTCCAATTCAACTCCTCATCAGCTGTATTATCTAAATATCTCACTTCATTAACTTCATCAAGTTTTCTTGCGTTTACAATTGAATCTGAAAGTATTGTAGTCATTCAATAACTTTCTATTTTACAATTAATATGCAAACTGTTCTATCACAATTCAAACTTTATCTTTTGTTACGGAACAAAGTAAAATCCGTATCTAAATCATTTTGTGCACCATTTGAACAGCGTATGGATTGGGATCTGTGTCGTCAGTGCAAATGTGAATATCGCCAACGTCATTTTTTTTTCACCATGTATAGAATGAAAATAGTAATGGTCCCAGAATGGAACCCTGAGGAACACCATCTTCTCGTGAATATTGTGAACTGCACTAACTCCTCCCTCATCAAAATCATTATTGATGAAATTAATGCAAGTGATCCCAAATTTTCTCTTTCTAATCTGGTTCCCATATTTTGCAGCTGAATAAAAATTCAATTTCTTTGAGGTTTTACTTCCAGATGAACTTTGCATGACAAAGAAAAGAAAACCCTCACAGAACATGCCAGATATTTGGGTACTGGCGATGGCATAAAGGAATGAATTTTCAACGTTTAAGTCTAAGCGGTCTATTAAGCACCTTCTAGACCAATAATTGAAGAAACAGCAGAAAATCGTGTCCTTTTTTTAGTGCATTTGTATCATATAGTTGCATATAGATTACTTTCCCTTGCAATAAACATACATAAACATAAGATTTGATTTGATTTGATTTATTCTCTGTATGCCATTTTTTTCAAATACATCAATTTTCGGCAAATTCATTAACAAAGTGCGAAATAACGGTAGTATACTTTCAACAATTATCATCTTTTCGTCAATCATACAATGCATCTGTAATATAATTACATGAGTAACATCTTAATAATTTGCATACAGAACAATTGTCAAGAATAAGCACAAAGCTTGACTGTTTGGCAACCGATAACAAATAACATTACAATGAAGAAAAACGAGAGGGTCAATCATGATGCTCGTGGAATAAGGGATAGAGAGAGAGAAAGAGAGAGAGAGAGAAGAATGGAAGGGGAGGAGATGATAAAAGCCTCCTGATACTAGTCTCGCCAGATCAACTCGACATACCTATATACCTAGACACATACATACATGCACATATTTATACCAATAAGTTACAGTGATGTATTTACATAATAAGTTTTGCTTTTCATTGCAACTGATAGACAAATTGCCCTACATCGACGTAAATAAGAATTTCATGAATTTGAAGTTTTGCTTTTGTCATGTAAAAGTTACATTGAATGAGAGAGAGAGAGAGAGAGAGAAGGAGATTAAGACAAAAAGCAATCATCTACGCAGCATAAATTTCTACCGTGCCCTTTCAGGGCATGAAGTTATAGTGAACCATGATTTGCCCGACATGACATGAATAATGAACAACAGAGAAGACAAAATTTATTGTTCAACACGAGGACTGAGTAATCTGTAAAATTGATAGTATCATAGTAATGTGTGTGAGTGTGCACTTAAGAGGAATTGGATAGACGAAATAGACTGTATAATGTGTTTCTGAACCATATTTCACAGGCAGTGTTACAGAATATCACATTAGTCAGGTGTACTGATACCTTATGGTCTTTCTCAGAAAGTGACTCTTAATTCGGGTCTAAAATTAGTCAGCTTTAACAAGAAGTGGCGTATTCACAAGTCATTGTTTTCACACACCATGACTCTTTAATGATCAACTATCATCACGTTGAGAGTGTAGCAAGAAATCATAGACGTCGTGTTGAATCTTGAAACAAGGATGTATTGATGTATTGACGACACATCAGTTTTATCATTGTTACAAGTTCGCAGGAAAATCGGGTTCATGTATCAAAATGGCATACGTTATAACCATTGTACATGATTATAATTTCATCGTGGCGCTAAGAGGTAAGATAGTTCCACACATATTCAAACTGAAAGCCACGGAAATTGCATCTATACTAAAAAGGACGATAATCTTTGACATACTTCAATTTGGTATATAACCTTATGTCTAGTGTGTGTTGGGACAAATATGACAACAGCAGTAAACGCGGAAGAATCTTATGAAGGAATAGCTTGTGATGGTCGAATAGTCTGCACACACATTCTAATAGAGGTCGACAGAGAGAGCAGACATTAGGACATCAAACTTGCCGAAGCTTTTACATCGTTTAACAGCGTAAACATTTTTGTTCTCTTTCACAGTCGTTATATAAATCGATTTGACATTTTTCACAGGTTGAAAGTAAACCTAATTTGGTTTTCCCTGTGCCTTACATAGTGTCTATTCTTGATTACTTAAGCAAATGCAACTAAAGCGAATTTTCTGGGTTAACTTCGTCAAGTCGTTTACAGACTGTATCCGCAGCTTATATAGTTTGTGTTCAGTCTTTGCGATAAAACCCTTCAAACTGTTATTACAGTCGATTAACATTCATACTTTTTTTCTCTTTTCTACCTTTTCTCTTCCATTTCCAGGATCTAACGGCGTCAAGGGATGATGACTGGAAGACGAGTATTAGTCCTACTTGGGATAGTTTCTATCACCATCCGTTGTATTGGTAAGATACAGAAAGTGTATGTATTACAAGGGAGTTAGTTGTTGGTTTGGTTTTTATTAGCAGGCTTCATATCTATTGTTGTTGTTTTTTTTAATATCCTTCATAAACTACACAAACAAAGATAAAGACAAGACATTATATCTGAGAAACTAACAAAGGGACGAAGGTGTGCTTGTTGCTTATAATTTCTGCAAAATGTGTGTTTTTTGTTTACGACTAACATAATTACAGCAAACTCCCGAGAAAATAAACTGGCGTGATGATTTCAAGAGGAGGCGAATATTGTTTTATGTCAATTAAGTCACATTATTCTGTTTCTGTCTTATCTTTCTCGGCTTATGTAGGTGGAACCAGCGTCACTCTCGATATATCAAGCCCGCTGACACCAAACCAGGAAGTTACAGCCGTCTGTACAGCCGATAAAGTCTTTGGCTCAGAACACGTGATCTGGTACTTAAATGGCGAAGAGATTACTGATGGCGTACAGACAACTAGTGCTGTCGATAGCATAATTGACTACTACCTTTCTCTAGATAGTCTGAAAAAAAAATTGGATGTAGATTCTGAATACCATAAAGTGCTACGACAGATTGGTTTTAATAAGCATAATCTTAGATTCTTAAAATTGTTACCAGAGTGTTTGCCATTTTCACAATATTCTTGAAAAACTGAGTGGATTTTGGTAACAATTTCTGCCAGTCTTCGCGCCTTTCACTTCCTGGCACCTGGCCTAAAATGTCGCATCGTCCTTCAAACCTGTGACGTCAGATGACGAGTGGGAGTTCCTTCTCAAGAATATTAAAGCTGGACGAAATAAAACAGAATATGTTCCAGTTTTCGCAAAAATTTAACGTAATTTTTACATGAGAACAACAAGATCAATGACACCAGTTTACCTGAATCAATGTTGATTTCTTGGATGGGGTTATTGGTCAAATTTCAACTTTTTTTTCCCAACATTAGCCAAATTACCACTATACTGCAATCATTGAGTTATTTTGGTTATTGTCTCCCTCCCTTTTTTTTTATCTTATTACTCATACGTGATAACAACTAATTCTTAACTATTTAATCTGTTGTTTAACATAGTAGTTGTTTTTCTTTATTTATTTCAGTTGTTTGATTATTGTGGAGAGGCCTTTACCTGAGCAATTTCTTTCAATCTGTTGACGACCCTCGATGAAAAAAAAAAACAACAACTACACCTCCCCTCTACATATAAACACACAAGACACACACTCACACACACACACACACACACACACATTCAAACTCATGTATATACAATGATAGTAACCCATGAAAAGTTAAATCAAATAAATATGTATTTCTCTTAATCTATCAATGAAAAGCAAAAGCTTCATCAATCATGACATTTTCATTCATAAAATTCAATATGGGACGTTGACTTTCTATAATTGTACGTACTTTCATAATATGACAAATATTATAATCCGTGCTGAGGATTGGTTGAATATCGACACGAAAGAGGAATCTTGTACAAAGTAATCACAACTAAAACGATTGATCCACTCTTTGCAGTACAAACGACCTTTAACCCAGAGAGATGGATTTACAATGTACGTTGCATGATTGAAATCAAAAGAAAATATCGTAAAAATTGAACTTTTCAATATCAAAGAACTAAGAATTTTTCAAGAAAATTTCAATAAAAATAAGCTGGACTTTAGATGACAATATCGTCTTTATTAACTACAGTATGCTTTACAAAATTAGGGGTAGTGCGGGTGACACATTGAATTACCAAAGATTGATGTTCTATCTAGGCAATATTCATTTATTTATTGTATTTATCTATTTGTTTTGTTTCGGTAGGGTAGCTCTGTTAGTAACTACAAACACTGTTAATACTCTCGGAGGGTCTACACATACACCACAAAATACACGCATTGCAAACCTATCAATTAAAAGAAAGAAAGAAAATATAACAATACATAATACATTCATGGTAGACTTACAACATGGCCGCATTGTTGAGTGTTGCGGGGACAAAGAAAGAAATACATAAGTAACTCCAATAATAAAAGTGCAAATCACTGAAAAGTTATAAGCGCACATGAAAGAAGGATGAGGAATCAAGACGTGGAGCCCAGTAAATGCATTGAATAAATGACAAACTTAACCCCAAGTCCAATCCATCGATAATATCTGGGATACCCTAACCGAAGGTGATGATTCATAATTATGGAATATCCGCTCCTTTTCCGATTCCAAACATTCGGTCACAACGATACACAGTTTTGTGTGACGGAAGTGAACTCTCACCCAGATACATCGCCTCACTTTTTCAACTCCAATTAACGGTACCGTGATAATGCAATGCTGTTCGACAAATGCGTGAAAACTGTCGGAGATATCCCTGACAAGACAATGCTTGAATATCGGAGCAAAGGCTTCTGTCGTTAAACCAGAAAATAAGAAATTCCAAAGCCCTCTTCCTCGATTTGAGGAAAGGCTTCGAAGGCAGAAATTTGCCGTTCCCACATCGTAATCTCTACGGACACTAGAGGGGACGATGTAAATTCAAAAATATTTATAAACTTGACTAAATTTTCCCGTTTAGTTTTCTACTACGACCAACCTTACATAAATCATAATGTTCACCTAAAATAAAAACCATAAGGATCTAAAAATGCAATCTCTTTCTATAAACTGAGGACCAATTTTTCTTCCACCAATTAATGTGGTCTCTATGTGTCATTATTGCACAAGACCATTCCTCGCAATATACACGTCTCTGCCACAGTTAAGAGATGTTTTATGCCAACGCGAGATATTTCGTCACATTTTCCGGTCTAGTTTCAGAATGCAATCCCCGTACATTGGGAAGAATGTTGCTAAGTACAATGTTCAATGCGTCTGATCAGAGGCACTACCACTAATTAGTGCCCTACAAACCAGACACGCTCAAGCAACTTGCTCTTCATTAATTAGACAATTTTTGACGGAGGAACAAAATGAAACGGAAATGAACTTTGACTTCATGCCAGTAGAAGGTGACATAATGTGTCTCCTATTCATGCAACCAACATTCGATTCATCCCAGGGGTCGGCAGAGAGTTCGAAACATTAAAAAGACAATTTTTGTACAGTTTTGAGTTTGAAATCACGGATAATTGCTGTGAAATCTTCACATTTTACACGACATGCGACCAAGGTTTAATCGAGAGTTAGAAGACTGAACAGCTTTCAAGAACATCGGCCTACCTACGGGTTCCTAGGATGGAACGAAGGAATTCTTGTTGTTGTCATGATCGCCTTCCAATCATGATATCACATACACGAGACATTAAGAAACCAAGAAAATTACAATCGTCGAGACAGGATGTTTGTGTGAGAAATAAACTGGACTTGACCCCCGTTTAAAACTCAAAGTTTTTCGTCATGCTTTAACGTTACTGGATGCTGTCCGTAATTTACATACGAATATTATGAGTGTTTTCGTTACTGTGGTTAAGCAAAATAGACAGCAGCTGCTCAGAAAGTAAAATAACTTTAGGTGAATTAGTGAAAGTGTCCCTATCGAGGGTGGTTGATTACAAATACACTTTGTGAGAAACTAGAAACAATAAAATATCTCACATTTTTGTCTCTTTTTACTGGTAAAGTTTTATGCAGTACGTCTGAATTGTTTCCAGTAATATTGGAGGGGTTCCTAACCGTTATTTCTAATATCTCATTCGGTTTGTGAAAGGAAGGAATTGAAAACTACTATTCTATTACAGATAGGGGTATGATATAAGATACTAACGTCTTTGAGCAAATAATAAAACATAAAAATCTGTCATGAAAATCATGTCAACCGAGGACAAACATCATCACGCATCCTACACGCAGCCAAAAGAAGATATTGTTTCCGTATCAGCGTACTCTCTAAAGCTACCTAGCGACCCCGTTAAATCTTGTCTTTTCAGACTTTCAGGTTTTAAAAGAAGTGTGACTGAAAAATGATAACATGTATTTTGTAATTATCAGCTTTCAAATCGGATAAAGACTGATACGAATTATGTAACAGAGTAAATTTATTCAAAACGAGGAGCTTTTTCCTGCCCTATGACCCCACAGGTTTACGTGTAGGTCATGTCTCAATTCAAAATCCCAGCCCTGCTCATTATGTGGACCTGACAAGCATAGCCGGATATTTTTGTCCATTTTCTGACTGAAGGCAATATTGCCGATGCCTTTCAATCATATCACTGTGAATTTACACGAGGAATTTGACAGACACCGGGAATCATTTCTGTCGTATATGATGAACTTTTTAGTATTCTAATGATAATAATTCATGGATGACATAGATCATTACATTTCAGATCCATTTCCTCAACAGGATGGACCTGTGAGAGTTTAGTAAATTGTAAAATTGTTTACCTCTGTCTTTCGTGTTCATTGAAATTGGTCATTTTGTCTGTTTTTAAATATCGACGACGGAAGTGAAAATATTTCCTCAATGTGCTCCTATGTTCGATGATTCCTGAAAATGATGCAGAGAAATGTTGCAAAGTGAAAGCGAGGTTATAATGTGATATATAATTGCCTAGAATATAAAGCTGAAAATTTATAGATGAATATGTGATCTTATTGCCAGGATATTTTGAACAGAAAGCGATAAAAGAACAAGGATTAAAACAGAGTGATTTTGCAGATGGCAAAAGTCGCTCAGCGGCACACTTAGTTAAATAACTACGGGTTCCGAGGAAGTTACTGCTCGCGGCCGTGCGATGGTAGAACTGGTGAGTATCAGCGAAAAATATGAATACGTTCTGGATAACCCGAACTAAACGCGCAAATGAATGTTTAGATTCCTCAATCCATGGACGGTAATGGAAGTTCTGAATGCGTGTTTGCATGTGTATTGATACTCCATCAATTTCACGAATTTACGCTACAAAGCCAGAATGAGGTATTACAAGCCAAGAGGGTAAGATATTGACGTGTGTTTTTTTTTTCTTTACTTATCAAGGCAATGATGAGAACTCAAATAATAATTCAGTTTAGTAAAGATATTTCAACACCTCATTTTCTTCAGCTTCAGGCTTCTCTTGGTCAGATGTGTGAAGCTCAATTCTGTTTAATCAACTCTGATAACTTCGTATACGCCTACATCTCGACCTAGGCCCAAATTTTGACAGCAGATTTCATCGCATCACACGTCGTTGCATTAAAACCTTCCAAACCCTTGATCTTTCTGGGGGGGTTTTCAGAAATTTTCAATCCAAATCATTCTAGTCCCATTGCATCGTGTTTACCTTGATAGTACCGTCAATTACGATGTCATTTTAAAAAAAGTAAACTTCAAATGTGAAACCACATTTATCGATAGTTTCATTTTGATGTCATTGTAACATTGCGGTAGTCTTGTTGATAGGAATATGAGTCAAGAGTCAAAACAATGTCTTTTTTTCCATGTTACGTAATTCAGAATATGAATATTGTAGATTTCAAGAT
This sequence comes from Diadema setosum, assembly GCA_033980235.1. Taxonomy (NCBI): domain Eukaryota; kingdom Metazoa; phylum Echinodermata; class Echinoidea; order Diadematoida; family Diadematidae; genus Diadema; species Diadema setosum. Next base: position 37,447,923 of record CM067067.1, read on the forward strand.
GTGAACCGAGAATGCATAGAATGCGTCTTGAATTTTGTGGTCCAATGCGTGCACTAGTGATAACTCGCTTTCATTAATTATGTGGTATAGAATCTGAAATTCTGCCCATTTTATATGATTAAAAAAAAGAATAGCAAACACAACTTCATGTTTTCCACATGTTACAGTGAGACTTGTCGGAGGAACTGACGAACATGAAGGCCGAGTGGAGATATTCTGTGATGGGGTCTGGGGCACGGCGTGTGACACTGGTTGGGATATGAACGCAGCTCACGCTGTGTGTAGACAGCTTGGGTACTCGGGGGCTGCCTCGGTCCATTCTAATGCCCATTTCGGAGAAGGATCGGGTCCTATTTGGTTAGACAAAATCATTCACTGTCCCACGTCAGATAAAAACTCCCTTTCAGAGTGCAGTCGATTCCCGTGGGGATGCTCCAGTTTCGGCAGTTGTGGGCACAACAAGGACGTAGGCGTTCGATGTGATGGAGAACGTGAGTTGATTTCATATATCACATATTATGGGTTTTTTTTAAGTATTGTTGTTTTCTTGGCTTCTTGGTTTTTGCATGATGAAACTTTTTTTTTTTTTTTTTACAAACTAGATCGATCAATGTTGTCGACCCTGCCATGACACTGTTAAATCATGATTGCAGTATTGTCACAAAGTATCTTATTTCTCGCTTGCTATATTGGTTTCAACTAAAGTCTTAACTCATAATTCAGCGATGACAAGTCCACATTCTGTTGGTTGAAACCTGTAATTCATCAAGTTTGTAATTTTAGCATCGATCTTATATCCAATTTTAATTACATTATCTTAAATCGTAAATTCGTGTAATACATTGTTACAAATTCTGGGAGACCTATCAATATTCCATACATCATTGTTGTTGTTTTTTTAACCTTCCAAAACCAGTGATATTAACACCCAGTACTGTTACTTTCACACATTACCTATTTCCCATTACAACCGAAAGAGGACATTTACTCAAACTTGAATTGTGTAGGTATGATACATCATCGTTCACCAATAGATCCATCATGACTGGAATATCCTATAGCCATATACAATAAATGGGACGTTCGCCCTAAAAGGTTAAAGTTGTTTGAATTGAATAGTTTCTCTTTTGGAGAAATGTGTATGACGTCATCAGGTTTCGAAAACTTCACACGGAGTATTCATGATATCGTTTTATGTCTTGATGTAATGTCAGCTGAATGTGATAAAAAGTTGAAATATTTGGTCTATCGGCAGTATGGCAAGTCTATCTAATTTCTAAACAGATTTTCTGATATCACGAATTCCATTTTTGATATCACAAGTACCCATTGGTTTATTACGCAAAACCAATTTTCGATATCACGAAATCGAATTAGTAATATCACAAATTCAATTCGAGATATCACGAATTCGTATTTTTGATATCAAGAAATACATTTTGTGATATCACTAATTCCAACTATTATTAATTTACATGGAATTTCAGCACTTATCTTTTGCAAAAAAAAAATCATTTGATTTCGAAGAAATTAGTTTTGCGCAGAAAACTACTGTGAATTCGAGCGCTAGTTAAGCGCAGAAATACTCGGGACATTCGAGCTTTAGTTCAGTGCGCGGAAAACCAATGGGAATTCGAGCGTTAGTTTAGCGCAGAAATACAAAAGGCAATTCGAGCTTTAGTTTTGCGCTGAAATTGAACTGTAAATTTGAGCGTTAGTTGAGCGAAGAAATACACAGGAAATTCGAGCATTACTTTTGCGCTGAAATTGATCCGTGAATTCGAGCGTTACTTAAGCGCAGAAATACACAGTGAATTCGAGCGTTAGTTTAGCGCTGAAATTAAGACGGAATTTCACGGTGTGTTATCTTAACATAGAATATAAAGATAGTTAAAGAAAAAACTACATGAAGAGTTTTGGTAATTTTGTTTCATTGAAAGTGATTGGAATTAGTTTTAGAAGAATCGATGAAAATAAATCGTTTAGCAACATATCTCAAATTCCGTTAGTGATGTGTTGTCAATTACTTCAGAGTTACATATATTTTCCCCTCTCATTTCTCGCCACTGATTTGGCAGAGACTGGTTGACTTACAACTTTTGTTTGTGTTTCTCTTAACTCTATGAAAGATACTCTCTCCCGACCTCCCCCTGTAACTCCTCCAAGTTAAGAACAGAAATTTCTTATTGCGCAGATAAACAAAATTGAAGTCCTTTGTACCACTACTTTCTTCTCACTATAAAAATTCTAACTTTTTGTTAGTCATGCATATTGTTGCACCAAACTCCTCAGAAGATCTGGATATCTTCACTCTTCTTGCTCTGATCTGAATACACTTGCCTATAACAGATTACACATTAAATTATTTTACAAAATCATAAACATATTGGAGCAGGCAAACTGTATACCCAACACTATTGATTTCAATGGATACACCCCTTTCTTCTGGAGGAGCGATTTTTGAGGAGTGAGAAATGTCTTTAGGAGAAACACGTTGCGTTCAGTCCTCCAGCTGTCCTCCGCATTACAAACACGTGGTATGCTTTTACAAAACACATACACATACAACCACACATTATCATCGAATAGGTGTAAGTCTTACTTAATTACTAATTAACAATGACATAGGAATAGACGACAATTTGAGGTCCAGAACGATGAATTAAATGTAGGTCCTAAGTGATAGTATCATCGAATTCATTATATGTTGCAAAGCAATTGATTTGTATCAATAATTCATCAAATGTTATACCTCGATGATCATTTAGGGAATGATGGAAGTCTCTTATATAGTTATTTGTATTTTGAACATTGTTCTATAAAAGTTAGCAGTGTACATTCCATCTTAATAATATCAGCTCAAAATTGATGTTCCAATTCCCTGTGTATTTTAGCGCAAAAGTAACTCTCTTGTATTTCTGCGCTAAACTAATGCTCGAATTCACAGCGATTTTCTGCACTGAACTGACGCTCGAATTCCACGTGTATTTCTGCACTCAACTAACGCTCTAATTCACAGTTGAATTCCAGCGCAAAACTAATGCTCGAATTCACAGTGTATTTCTGCGCTCAACTAACGCTCGAATTCACAGTTGAATTTCAGCGCAAAACTAACGCTCGAATTCCCTGGGAATTACTGATATCAATTATTCAATTTGTGATATCACAAAATGGAATTTGTCATATCACAATTTCGCATTTTTGATATCACAAATAAGAATTCTTGATATCACAAATTCAAATTAGTGATATCACAAGTCTATTTTGTGATATCACAAATTCGAATTTGTCATATCAGAAATTGATTTTGTGACAGCAAGCATTGGTTTTTCACGTGAAACCTATTTTTGATATCAACAATTCGAATTCCTGATATCACAAATTCATTCAGTGATATCACAAATTGAATTTTTGATATCACGAATTTGAATATGTGATATCACAAATTTAATTTGTGATATGAAGAATGGATTTTTATGATATCACATATTCGATTTCTTGATATCACAAATTCAATCATCGATATCAGAAATTTGATTTTTTTTTTATACCACAAAATGGAATTCTTGATATCAGAAATTATCTTTAAATGTAAAAAAGGCTTGCCATACGGCAGATCGGTTCAAAAGGCTTAGTATATTATGAGACATAAAGAGATGTATGAAGTATGACCACCCCCCTCTTTCTGACAATTTAGTTTTACTGCTGTCTCTAATTCATCAGATGTCAAGGAGTGATAATGGTTATAGTGCTTTGATGTACTGATGTGGTGAGGGACTGAATATATATTTTTGAATTGTATTTCAGGAGATCCGGAAGCTGCGGAGGCAATATTCAGGAACGGAGACTTGAATGCAGGTCTGGGTTACGGAGCTGATCTCTTGACTTACTATGACATCACCAGTCGACTGACATTCACCCCAACCACAGCTAACAACGGTAGTATACTTCAGTGTCATGTGTACGGTGTCGTGCGCTCTTCAACTCTGGAGGTTACAGGTAAATTTATCAAATATGATATCCGTACACATTATCCAATTGCGTTACTGCATAATCATACATTGTACATACTTATGTATAGGTATTGATGAATTCATATTCATATACAAAATTAATTTTAATGACGTCCAACGCATTTTTCGAAAAAAAAAAGTCTAAATAATATAATACGTGAGAGACAAAATGTGTATTCATAATATCACAGCCATAATCCAAACACCCTGAAACTTGATGGTGATGAAACGTGTTTAAGAGGTACCATGGTTAATGTGAAGCTAAAAAAGCATGTTTTTTTTTTTTATAATAAAAACTTGTATTGGTATAAAATTCCACAGGAAATAAACTTGAGAAAAAGAAACCTAATATAGCCTTCGTTTTTTACGTTTGTTCACTACTGAATAAGCTTAGAGTCAACTTTAGTGTCAAGGGAATTAAAAAAAAAAATGCGATGTACGTGTCATTTCGATAATATTAATTAGCCGAACTTTTATTTCTTCCCAAGAGAAAATAGTTTTTACGGCTGAGTCCGTCCATGAATTCAGCACACGGAAGAAATGTGTTTTGGTTAATTCCTTCCTTTGAATACGCAAATTATCCCATATAGAATGAGCATTTTCACCTATTATGAGAACATTATCACGCTTTTATGGCGCTTTTCTTGATTTCCAGTAATTCATTTCATGTCATGTCATTTCATTTCATTTCAGATTTCCACGTTAAATAATTACCAGGATTACAAAGTTTGCATACAAAATACACGATACCAAATATCATGATAGTGGCGGAATCATAATCACAAAAGTAGGGCTATTGAAAAAGATCCCTAGGCAAATGTCATATGTAAACATATGTAGGGCCTAATGCTCTTATATCATTAGAAGCTATAACATGTTTATTAAAGTCCTTGTAAGACGTGTTGAAATAACGAACTTTAACTCATTATAGTATTAACATGATTAAAGAAACTTTGGAATAATAAACATCATGTCATCACTCGTTCTATCATACTTATGTTACTTTGATCGTGTGGATCTGGAAAACCAAATAAACCCTCCATAAGACCAAATGACCGAGAAGTATCAATAATGATATAAATTCCACATTTTGTAGTAATGTCCAATTATCGTTTCTTTGTAACAAGGAACATATATTCATGAACAAAAATCAGTGTCGAAACATTCATTCTCATACAATTTACTCGACTAAAATTTACTTACACCCATATACACTTGTATGTCTTCAATATGGTATTGCTAAATAAAATAAGAAGCAAATATCTTCATGGATTAGAGTCTAAGGACTCGAAGAGAACCCTAAGTATTATTGATTCGTAACGCATTTGACATGAGCGTTTCAAGAGCTGTATCTATCATTTATCGTCTTAGACTCCAACATCAACCATGATTTTCCTCTCACGGTTAGACTTGTGCTCTTATATGATCCACGATTACACTCGGAATAGGGTTGTCGAGTTTATCTTGTAAGTCTTAATACTGACTGGATAATGTGTGATTACACTTCAACAGGTGGTGTAACCCCATCCCCCGCGCGGTCCATCACTCCATGTATCACTCCAAGTCCCGGTACACCCCCAGGAGAGAACATCTTATCCATTGATGCTGTAGAGATTAAAGGCGAGGATAACCTGGTTAATCTGGTCATCTCCTGTCACGTGAACTTCACTGATCAGCCGTCTCCGTACCTCCACACCTACACCATCGTGACTGAGAATACAACTCTATCGTCATCAAGCAGCGCCTCAGCCATCCTCTCGCCACGCCCCAACGCCTGCATCGAACTCACGTGCTCCGCGACAAACGGGATAGGAACGACCTCAGCCACGTTCACACACTGTCCTCAAGGTAATTAGTCTGTTAGCTATGCCAATGAGGCACAACTCATTGGAATATTTTGATTTATGGTTTTATGATTTCGTCGTAGTCGAACAACCTCTTTAAGTGTTAAGTGTATACGTTTTCATTCACGCTCTCATCAATGTTACGCAGCGTGTTAAATCACAAATCTATCATGCTCATTAAAGCATCCTTGTTGATATCCTTTTTCCAACCATGCGGACCTATTATGCTTATGGAAGCCATCAACAAAGTCATCTTAAACGTCACTATATTATAAAACGGCTAGTCTTTGTTTATTTAACACATGCTTACTAAATGCCTGGAAGTCAAGGTTAACCTCTTACCAATTTTCAGCATCTTGTTAAAACAATATCTGCCCCCTTTTTTGTCCATCTAAGGCGATCACATTTTAACTTAGCTACCTCGTATCTATCGTTATTTCTCATTGGTAACCAACTGCCGATTTGGACACTGATAACAAATAATCCTATCCAACAGATAAGCCAGCAGAAGGAATCATCAGCGTAGAGTTTGAGACTCAAGAGGATGATGATAACGAACCAAGCCTTAACATTACTTGCCACGTGGATCCAGAAGACCAACCCTTTCCACAAATCAACACGTACCTCATTGCAGTCGACGATAGCAACATTTCCGATTCAGCTTCTCCTTCGGTGACGATTGACCCTCAACCCAACACATGCATTGATGTCGTGTGTACTGGTATAAATGAATACGGGGAGACTGAAGCGACCAAGACCTACTGTCCTTCACAACCAGGTAAATGTCACGGGTGCACGTCACAGACGCCCACGAGTAATGCAACCCACGATTCATACTGCCAACGAAGTCATAATGTACACGAGTCATACAGCCCAAGAGTTCTACAGCTCATGAGTCATACAGCAGGAGGTAGACGCTTTAGTGAACAAGGCCCTCGGGCACGACAAGAAAAATAAACAAGTCAACAAGCAACTTGGTCCACGAGCAAGACACTACGGAAATTTTGCGTAGTGTCTTGCTCATTGGCCTTTGTTACATTTATAGCGACTAATCGCACTTTACAAAGAGTACAGAAAACGACAACATGAATTGTTCACAATGTCCCCTTTTTCGTTTACGAGTGTCTAAGAAATGAAAGGAACTAAAGCTTTCCGAAAATCAAAGTCAAAACTGCGCATAAATGTGGGTGATTCATTTGCTTGTAGGCTGGGTGGCGACCCTGTTGGCGACTCGAGTCTCGCTGGTCGCGGAGACAACTTCTCGACGTCTCCGAGACGTCTCCTGGAAACTACCCTGAGTAGCGAGAGAATTAAACATGTTCCGGGTTTGTTTGTTTGTTTGTTTGTTTGTTTGTTTTTTGGTTTTGTTGTTGTTGTTTTTTTTTTTCTTTTACAGTCTTCAGCTGGTCTCGGGGACGTCTCTGCTACTTAACGGCGACACCTTAGTCGCGGCCTAGTCACGGATATTTATTTTGTCCACGAGGTCTCCGAGACGTCTCCGCGACCTTGCCTAGACCCACCAACCGGAAACGTCACAATGACGTCACTGTGATGCCTCCGAACTTTCAGACGAAAAGTTTTCATCTTGTTTTAGAGACGTCTCGGACATTTCTTGTAGTCGCCATCTTCGCCTTCTTGGCGAGGGTGCATGCCATTTCATGGTCTTTAGACTAGCACGAGTCCCGTCGACTGATCAGTCAGACCCTATACTCACGTTTCATGTCACTTTCAGTATCTTTGTTGGCCTTATGAAATGGAACATTCAGGCTATTCATTTTTTATCCTCCCATTTTGTTACTATTCGATCCCATTGTAGAACTCGGCCCCCAACAACCTGGTAGCCACATTCTTAGGATCCAGACGACGGAAATCAGACGTAAAGGAAACCTGGTAACTCTAATCATCACCTGTCATGTTGACCTCTCTGACCAGCCTTACCCACATCTCCACACATACAACATTACAGCTGATAATGTCATCTTGTCCTCCTCCAGCTGTGCCTCGGCGATCCTGTCTCCACTCCCCGATGACTGCATCAATGTCACGTGTTCTGCCACCAACGGAGTTGCAGATACGTTGTCATGGAAGGAATACTGCCGGACAGAAACTTTTTCTGGTAGGTTGAAGAAATTACAAATACGATTGAAAAAAAAAAACATTGTATGGAAATGTTATGCTCAGTTAAGGGAAAGTGCATTCCAATGTCTTTTAGTATCATATTAGCAGGAGATAATTTAGACTGCATCTAGCAGTAGATGATGTCATTGGCAGAACCTTGGTTGGGAAGTTTTGTTGTGGGTTTTTTATGTGGAAGTATCGAAAACAAAAAATATCATGAATATAATTATGGCACATTCTTAGATAGTCTATTGACTAAATAAGTAATGATCAAGGCATCATATATCAATACAAGTCAGCATGCACTGACATTTTATAGGTCCTTGAAAGTCAGAAAGTCACAAAAGCTATCACTTTTGAAGAAGCAAAGCATACAATGTGATCCTTTCACTATGTAAGTAACGAAAATTACAATGTTCTTAAAACTATCTCACTTGTAAATCTGTGTGTATGATGGGGATCAGAAATGTCCCAGTCACTTCACAAAGTACTGAATAAGAAGATAATAATGCAAGAGCCCAGCGACACCAGAGGGTGAGCGAAAGTTTTGATTGAAATCTACAAACAGGTGATGTACTTGTCATCCACTGTTTGTCGGATGTTCGCCATTACGGACACTTTGCCTGTGTTCGAGGTTTCCATGAAATTGGAACAACACACTTGATAGTTACTTTGCACAGTACAACGGCATGTGATTTATTTCGCATTTCTATAGGTATATAGTCTGCAAGGTTTTGCCTGAAGGTATATAGAGTGTTTTCATTGAGGTAGTAGGAAAGACTTAAATCGAAAAATATGCTATGTATCAGCAAAGAATTTGTCATAATTGCTCTCTTCGTAACGAATTACAACTAGACAGAATTTGAGTTAGTAGTATGTGGTTCCGGAAAAGAAAACAGAAAAAGAAGAAAAAAGGCAAGCTGTAAAACAGACACTACTATGAGAATGAAGGGAAAATAAACCAGGAAGTAACAAACCTTACCGTTGTCCATATCACTGGTGCTTTATTGACAGAGGGTCCCATAGCTAGCCCTTTTCAAGAGTTCCTTCAGAAATCGTCGACCACGTACGTTCTTCTCATCGTCATTTTCATCCTCTCCATCATCACCTGTCTCACTGTCCTCATGAAGAGAAAGGTTGTCTACTGATTGAGGTGAGTATAACCATTCACATGGTGAATTATTTACAATATTGCTGTTTTGACAGAGCAACCAAGAAATGGCATGTGATAGCATTTTCAATCTCTACTTGTTACCATATTACCATATTCAGTAAATATGAAACATGAACTTGTGTATTGTATATTGTATCTTTTTTCACTATTTTTCTCTTTTTTTTTCAATATTTTGTGCACTTTATAAGCACTGTTCTGCATCATTATTGTCATTACAATCAATAGGGCCTACTATTATAATTATTACCATTATCACTATTACCATATAATTGTGGTAGTACTTGGTAAGAAAGCCTGATACTCCAAAATGATATCGTTTATCAAAACTCATTAGAATAACAATTTTCGTCGGAAAAAGTACACTCCTGGTTTCACATGCTGTGTTCTACGTAAACTTGGAAAACATACTGAGACAATTAATGCCGAGGTTCACATGTTGCTACCGATACATTTCATCGTTGATTCCATCGCTCATTCATGCATGAGAAGCTGATGAATACACTATATCCCTCCTTTTCTGATTCATCATGATTTCCCATTCCCACTGTGTATTCTCTGCCTTCCTTGTGCTACACTTTACTATAGCAGGAGTTCCTCTATTATTCTTTGACGATTTTGGTACCACTTTCTTTCTCACAGAAAAATAAAATATTGGTTTTCTGCAGAACACGCGGCGCTCTTGTCCATGCTTGTCCGTCTGTTTGTTTGTTTTCCCATTGACATCTTGTCCTGGATCTAGATCTGGATCTGTTACTCTGAAAAGCTCAGGTTGAGCATCACTCAGAACGTCCTCTTTAAGTTTCTTTGGCAACGATGACAAGAATCCTTTCTGGATATTCTTTCTGCAGATATGCAACACTGCGAAGGTCAACACGAGGGGAAGTTTTGGACGTATCTCATGGCAAGAAGTATTTTTCCTCCGATTGAAGAATCATAATGTCTATACTTTGTGTCTTACCTAGTTGGGAAATCATTTTATCAACAGTTTCCGAAATAGAGTTATTGCCTACCAACGATCTTTACGTCATTGGAAGAGACTTAAAACGAAATGACCAGCAGGCTTTGAAAGCAGAAGTAGTCAGGGAAAGAATGTATTACAACATTCCTTATTCGTAATAATGTAATCATCAATAAATTGTATACCATTTAGTGATTCCATGCACAATCTCCCTGATAATTATGATATAAATAAATCTATGATCTCTGGCGGACTTGCAAACAATTGCTGTTTGCTTTCTATTTATACACTCAGTGAGAGGCAAGATCTATACTTTTCTTTATGAAGGTTTATTTTTTGATATGTTGCAATATTACCTTGGTCCATCTTTCTATTCAAGCTCCGCTTATGAAGACGGTCCCCTGCATTTCCAATTCTTTTCTCAAAACCAAATTGTATTTGAAAAGTGTCCCTTGCTAGTGTACCTTCAAAATCATACGTGTATTACTGTACATCTCTTCTTTAGTTTTCCTTTTATTGTAATGTATATAATGTTTATGGATGCGTAGAATTTGTACGATTATGCTGACAATTTATTAAATCTTGTTAAATAGTATATACAATGGAATGCAGAAGTCTTTATGTAAACTAGGCTTTAGACTAGTTATTTCATAATGATACGACTGTTTATGAGGCCCATTTATTTTCCGCGAAGTATTTTATGTGAATCAGCCATTTCTTTTCTTCTATTTTTTCAGTGTATGATGTTCTCATCCTTCCCGACATATTTTGAATAAAAAGGCTATTTAAATCAGAGGAATACTTCGCGTTATGTTAATTCCGCAGCGCAATTCGTACTAGGAAAGAGCTGAAAACCTGTGTAACTTCATCGCAACAACATGTATTTTTTAAAGAAACCAGCCGTATATTTTGAATAAAGATACATTGTCGTCAGTTAATTTTTGCTTCCTTTGCGTTTTGTTATTCTGTGAACGACACCAGGGAGACATGTCTCCTCAATATACTCCTATAGATAACCAGTGGGGAAAAAGAGACCTTTTCGAGACACAAAATACAGGTATTACTATAGTTGTCATACGTCGGGAAAATCCAAAAAGTAATGTGTATGTGCATGTGATTAATGATGTGTGTGCTTGTGTGTGATTGTGTCATAAAGTTATATATATTGTGTGTATGTAGTATAAGGTATATGTAATGAAATTAAAGAGCGTCGCCAAGTTTTGCGCGTTAGGAGACATGCAGAACACACACAAAAAAGGAGAACTTTTAGAGACACAAAATATTTGCTATCTTTCATATTTCCAGAAACCCAAAAGGTTATAATGATTATTATATATGTTCATGTTAGTACGGGTGTTATATGCCTGTGTGTGGGGGGTGTGGGTGTGCGTGCGTGTGGTTGTGTGCGAGTGTGTGGATGTGCGTGCGTGTGGGTGTGTGTACATGTGTGTGTGTGTGTGTGTGTGTGTGTGTGTGCGTGCGTGTGCAGGGCCGCAAGGGGAAGCAGAAATGGCTGCCATCATACCTCATAAAGGTGTGCCTGTAATAAGACACGCTATGGATATAAAGAATTAATAGGAATCTAACAAAAATGAAAGAGGAACAAATACAACACTGTCATTGTATTGGCAGAAAAATAGGGTCCTTTGTAAGAGCAGTGGTAACACTGAAGAGTATACCGTAGATAAAGAAGACATAATCATTATGATATTATTGTTCTTATCATAATAATAAGTATTATCATCATTGTCATCATCATTATCATCTATAAAGATTCATTCCCTTATTTGAGGAAACGTCTATACCCATTTATTACCGGAGGGAAAATTATCTGAACTAGAGCTTGAACTTTATTCTGTTTCATTTAAAAAACATAATAGGATCATCTGTACAATAACAAACTGAGAGCAGGAAACAAATACATGAACATGCATACATAACATATAATATCTGTAAATGAAACATGGAAACTACAAAAGACCAGAGTCTTGTCAGGGTAGTTCACAACAAAGAATAAGAGGAAATAATATTGCTTTACGATTAAGACATGGGACAGGTGAAAAAAAAAACACAGACAGACAAACACACACACACACACACACAAATACATTTTCGTTATAAAATGAAGTAATGGTGATTAGTCATATAAACCCCTAGAAAACAAAAACCACAAAATTATTTATAATTATCGTGTATTTCATAATGACAACTCTCACTATCTAGCAAATATCTTTTCAGATTCTTCTAAAAAATATTTGTAGTTGGAGAAATTGTAACTGTATGTGGTAAAGATTCTATAATGAGGGCCCAGTATGTCTGAGTGTGTGCATTTATACATCTTATCTACCTTGAACAAAATCTTTATTACTATTTCGTGTGTTGTAACTATGAATTAGATCATTAGATTTAAACAAACCAGAAAAACACCTCAGGTAACAAATTCATTTTATGTTTGAACATATACATAACAACATTAAACTCATTCAGGTGATGAATATTCAAACATTCATTTTCAGAAACGAAGGCATAATGCGAGTTTGCACAGAATCGAATTGCTCTTTTTTGAAGGATAAATGTGTCGTGTAAATTCGATTGATGAGGATTTCCCCATACAACTTTACAATAATTCAAATGAGATAAAATTAAACTGTTATAACGAAATTAAAGCCTTCATTGGTAAGAAACCTTTTAGCCTATTAATTACTCTAATATTTCTCGAAATTCTCTTATTCATCATTACGATATGCTTTTTCCACTTCGAGTTGCAGTCGATATAAACCCCTAGAAATTGTATACATTCTACTAGAGAAAATTTTACATCATTCATTTTTATATCACAAAATTCCAAGTCTGGAATCTTTTTCTTAACTTATGAAATACGTATAATTTCATTTTTCAATATTTACGATCAATCTGTTATCACAAAACCATTTTGACAATTTGAATAACTCATTTTTTAAATCTGTATCTGTTGATCATGAATAACTAAAGGTTTATCGCTGTGACATTTCACGACTGATTTCGACTGTAGAATGCACTTTAAGCATGTGGAGTAAAATGTGTACACTCCTTTATGTGGAAGTATACACGACGTCTGGTTAATGTTAATGCGGTTCGGTGAAATGAGTTTCGAAACTTTGGGGGAAGAAAAGTTGGTCACTCATGTGGAGTCATAGTATGATTCTTTGTTCGCTTACATACAGGGTGTCTGCTGACAAAGTCAATACGAACCGTTTCCTGTGTTTTGTTAGGTTATAGGAAAGAACAACAATCCATGACATGATTATTATGATATTACGGAACTCTATGGTTGTATGTGCTCTGTGATATGCGATCATGACTTCATGTTCTTGTTCTTGCCGATTAAAAGAGGAAGGTTGCTCGTATGTATGTGGTGTATGCTTCCAGAACGATAAAGTAAAAGAACAGTAAATTATACGTGGAGAAACTGTATTTCAAATCGTAAATAACATTTGACACCAGCGACTTTTTTTCCAGCTGCTGTCCCTGTGGTATAAGAAAAACAGGAGCAAAATATTTATTGCCTTTTTTTTTCTAGAATAGAAATCTCAGTCAGGTTGAAAAATAAATGGTGAACACATTTTATGCGTTACTGTTCAAACTTTTTTTTTTTTAATCTCACAAAATTGATTAGAGAAAACTCAGAGACAGCATAGTAATGACGTAAGAAAATATTAGAAATGTCAAATGTTTCAAATTTCTTCTGATTATGTCTATCCTCGACATCACACATGCAGATTCCATACAGCGTATAAGATGGTATATCCTTAGCACTCTCCCGTGGGTTTGCACAAAATACTAACGTTTGAAAAGATATCGTATCAATATATACATGGATTTGTTGGTTAGTATTTATTTCCGTCAAAATAAATGAAATAAAAACAATCGTGCAAATATACTACAATTTATGATGCATGGCAAATAGAGATGGATGCCTCACTCAACGAATAGCCATCATGACACCGTTGTTTTGCAAGAGGGATCAGTTTACATTGTGAGTGCATTGACTTGATACATATGACATATGCGTAAAAACTATGAAGAAGCAATCAAACATATTTACAATAAATTCACGCACACACACACACACACACACACACACACACAAACACACATGTCAAACTATACACTTTATGCAAATGCAAATTTGTACTCCTATAAATCATATATTGCCCCCAGTTTTCCATCTTTTTTTCCCTATGGCTATCAGTCACATCTGCTGGCCAACAGGCATGAAGAAATATCCTCTTTCATGAGTCCCTTAAAGGCATTACAAGTTGATGCGTTTTTATGATCAGAGAAGATTTTAGTGAATTAAAAGTCCTACTGCCCCTATATGACACCATTTTCTTACAATAACTACACTTTGGTCTTGGGTTTCTTAGATTATCTTCAGATCGCAATAAGCATATTATTAAGAGTGAAACATGATTGAAGCAAAGAATGTTGGGTATGTCTAGAAACAATAGTATCCCACTTAAAATGTACAATGTATTTTGTGGTTTATTCATGACAATAAGGATTAATCTTCAAGATAATTCTCTCTGCTCTGTTTTGAATTTTTGGAATCCTATCTATTTGTTTGGTTTTGGTTGTTGTTGGTTTTTTTTACCAGAGTCCCATACTATATCTGCATTATCTTATTGCAGTTTTATGAAAGATTTGTATATCAGTCTTATGTTTTGTTCATTTACATTTCTGAGCCTTTGCACAAAAAATATGTATATATATATATATATATATATATATATATATATTTGTATAATCATTTAACTTACTTTCTTGCAAATATTATCACCATGCATATTCCAATTCAACTCCTCATCAGCTGTATTATCTAAATATCTCACTTCATTAACTTCATCAAGTTTTCTTGCGTTTACAATTGAATCTGAAAGTATTGTAGTCATTCAATAACTTTCTATTTTACAATTAATATGCAAACTGTTCTATCACAATTCAAACTTTATCTTTTGTTACGGAACAAAGTAAAATCCGTATCTAAATCATTTTGTGCACCATTTGAACAGTGTATGGATTGGGATCTGTGTCGTCAGTGCAAATGTGAATATCGCCAACGTCATTTTTTTTTCACCATGTATAGAATGAAAATAGTAATGGTCCCAGAATAGAACCCTGAGGAACACCATCTTCTCGTGAATATTGTGAACTGCACTAACTCCTCCCTCATCAAAATCATTATTGATGAAATTAATGCAAGTGATCCCAAATTTTCTCTTTCTAATCTGGTTCCCATATTTTGCAGCTGAATGAAAATTCAATTTCTTTGAGGTTTTACTTCCAGATGAACTTTGCATGACAAAGAAAAGAAAACCCTCACAGAACATGCCAGATATTTGGGTACTGGCGATGGCATAAAGGAATGAATTTTCAACGTTTAAGTCTAAGCGGTCTATTAAGCACCTTCTAGACCAATAATTGAAGAAACAGCAGAAAATCGTGTCCTTTTTTTAGTGCATTTGTATCATATAGTTGCATATAGATTACTTTCCTTTGCAATAAACATACATAAACATAAGATTTGATTTGATTTGATTTATTCTCTGTATGCCATTTTTTTCAAATACATCAATTTTCTGCAAATTCATTAACAAAGTGCGAAATAACGGTAGTATACTTTCAACAATTATCATCTTTTCGTCAATCATACAATGCATCTGTAATATAATTACATGAGTAACATCTTAATAATTTGCATACAGAACAATTGTCAAGAATAAGCACAAAGCTTGACTGTTTGGCAACCGATAACAAATAACATTACAATGAAGAAAAACGAGAGGGTCAATCATGATGCTCGTGGAATAAGGGATAGAGAGAGAGAAAGAGAGAGAGAGAGAGAGAAGAATGGAAGGGGAGGAGATGATAAAAGCCTCCTGATACTAGTCTCGCCAGATCAACTCGACATACCTATATACCTAGACACATACATACATGCACATATCTATACCAATAAGTTACAGTGATGTATTTACATAATAAGTTTTGCTTGTCATTGCAACTGATTGACAAATTGCCTTACATCGACGTAAATAAGAATTTCATGAATTTGAAGTTTTGCTTTTGTCATGTAAAAGTTACATTGAGTGAGAGAGAGAGAAGGAGATTAAGACAAAAAGCAATCATCTACGCAGCATAAATTTCTACCGTGCCCTTTCAGGGCATGACGTTATAGTGAACCATGATTTGCCCGACATGACATGAATAATGAACAACAGAGAAGACAAAATTTATTGTTCAACACGAGGACTGAGTAATCTGTAAAATTGATAGTATCATAGTAATGTGTGTGAGTGTGCACTTAAGAGGAATTGGATAGACGAAATAGACTGTATAATGTGTTTCTGAACCATATTTCACAGGCAGTGTTACAGAATATCACATTAGTCAGGTGTACTGATACCTTATGGTCTTTCTCAGAAAGTGACTCTTAATTCGGGTCTAAAATTAGTCAGCTTTAACAAGAAGTGGCGTATTCACAAGTCATTGTTTTCACACACCATGGCTCTTTAATGATCAACTATCATCACGTTGAGAGTGTAGCAAGAAATCATAGACGTCGTGTTGAATCTTGAAACAAGGATGTATTGATGTATTGACGACACATCAGTTTTATCATTGTTACAAGTTCGTAGGAAAATCGGGTTCATGTATCAAAATGGCATACGTTACAATACCATTGTACATGATTATAATTTCATCGTGGCGCTAAGAGGTAAGAAAGTTCCACACATATTCAAACTGAAAGCCACGGAAATTGCATCTATACTAAAAAGGACGATAATCTTTGACATACTTCAATTTGGTATATAACCTTATGTCTAGTGTGTGTTGGGACAAATATGGCAACAGCAGTAAACGCGGAAGAATCTTATGAAGGAATAGCGTGTGATGGTCGAATAGTCTGCACACACATTCTAATAAAGGTCGACAGAGAGAGCAGACATTAGGACATCAAACTTGCCGAAGCTTTTACATCGTTTAACAGCGTAAACATTTTTGTTCTCTTTCACAGTCGTTATATAAATCGATTTGACATTTTTCACAGGTTGAAAGTAAACCTAATTTGGTTTTCCCTGTGCCTTACATAGTGTCTATTCTTGATTACTTAAGCAAATGCAACTAAAGCGAATTTTCTGGGTTAACTTCGTCAAGTCGTTTACAGACTGTATCCGCAGCTTATATAGTTTGTGTTCAGTCTTTGCGATAAAACCCTTGAAACTGTTATTACAGTCGATTAATATTTATACTTTTTTTCTCTCTTTCCTACCTTTTCTCTTCCATTTCCAGGATCTAACGGCGTCAAGGGATGATGACTGGAAGACGAGTATTAGTCCTACTTGGGATAGTTTCTATCACCATCCGTTGTATTGGTAAGATACAGAAAGTGTATGTATTACAAGGGAGTTAGCTGTTGGTTTGGTTTTTATTAGCAGGCTTCATATCTATTGTTGTTGTTTTTTTAATATCCTTCATAAACTACACAAACAAAGATAAAGACAAGACATTATATCTGAGAAACTAACAAAGGGACGAACGTGTGCTTGTTGCTTATAATTTTCTGCAAAATGTGTGTTTTTTGTTTACGACTAACATAATTACAGCAAACTCCCGAGAAAATAAACTGGCGTGATGATTTCAAGAGGAGGCAAATATTGTTTTATCTTAATTAAGTCTCATTATTCTGTTTCTGTCATATCTTTATTGGTTTATGTAGGTGGAACCAGCGTGACTCTTAATGTACCAAGCCCGCTGACACCAGACCAGGAAGTTACAGCCTCCTGTACAGCCGATAAAGTCTTTGGCTCAGAACACGTGATCTGGTACTTAAATGGCGTACAGATTACTGATGGCGTACAAACAACCAGTACTGTGGATAGCATGATCGACTACTACCTTTCTCTAGAGGGTCTGAAAGAAAATTTGGATGTGGATTCTGAATCCAATAAAGTGATACGACAGATTGATTTTGATAGCCATAATTTTAGATTCTTAAAATTGTTACCAGAGTTTTTGCCATTTTCACATAATTCTTGAAAAACTGAATGGATTTTGGTAACATTTTCTGCCAATGTTCGCGCCTTCCTCTTCCTGGCACCTTGCCCATAATGTCACATCATCCTTCAAACTTGTGACGTCAGATGACGAGTTGGGGTTCCTTCTCAAGGAAATTTAATCTGGATGAAATAAAACAGAATATGTTCCACTTTTCGTATTGCAGAAATTTAACGCAATGTTTGCATGAGAACAGCAAGATTTTACCTGAATCAATGTTGATTTCTTGGAAGGGGATATTGGTCATATTCTAACTTTCTATTTTTCAACATTAGCCTAAATACCCCTAGACTGCAATCATTAAGTTATTTTGGTTATTGTCTATCTCCGTTATTTTAAAAATCTTATTCCCCATATGTTTTATGTGGTATAACTAATTCTCAACTATTTAATCTATTGTTTAAAATGTAGTATTTGTTTTTCATTTCAGTTAAGTTTGGCGTTGATTATTGTAGAGAAACCTTTATCTGAGTTTTTTTTCATTCTGTTGACGAGGCCCAATGGAAAAAAAACAACTACACCTCCCCTCTACATATAAACACCAACACACACACACACACACACACACATTCAAACTCATGTATATACAATGATAGTAAACCAAAGTAAATCTATCAATGAAAAGCAAAAGCTTAATTTAATCATGACATTTTCATTCATAAAATTCAATATGGGACGTTGACTTTCTATTGCACTGTGACAAACACTATAATTGCTGATAAATTGAATATCAATACATAAAATCCTTTTTGGTGAAAACCATTGTGCAACAATGACTTACTTTCATAACATGACAAATATTATAATCCGTGCTGTGGATTTGTTGTATATCGACACGAAAGAGAAATCTTGTACAAAGTAATAACAACTAAAATGATTGATACACTCTTTGCACAACAAACGACCTTTTACCCTGAGAGATGGAATTACAATGAATATTGCGTGATTGAAATCAAAAGAATTTATCGTAAAAAAGTTGAACTTGTCAATATCAAAGAACTCAGATTTTTTCACAAAAATTTCAATAAAAATAAGCTGGACTTTAGATGACAACATTGTCTTATAATGAACTACAGGATGCCTAATAAACTTAAGGGTATTGCGGGTGGCACATTAAGTTACCAACGATTGGTATTCTGTTAAGGCAATATTCATTTATGTATTGTATTTATCTGTCTGTTTTGTTTCGGTAGGGTAGCTCTGTTAGTGACTACATTGTTTTTCTCAGAGGCCCTACACATACATCACAAAATACACATATTGGAAACACATGATTTAAAAAAGAAAGAAAAAAAATGACATAATACATAATACATTCATGGTAAACTTACAACATCATCACATTGTTGAGTATTGCGGGGACAAAAGAGAAATACATAAATAACTCCAATGATAAAAATGCAAATCACTAACAAGTTGTAAGCGCACATGAAAGAAGGAAGGGGAATCAAGATCGTATAGTGGACAATCTGGTATAGAATAAGCTCACCAACTGAGTGTAATAGCAGTTGCTCATTTTTAAGTTTTGTTATCTTCTCAAGCAAAGATTAGCCAAAGCTTGTGTTAAGGGTGCCTGTTTGATATGATTTCGGAGCTGGTTCCAGATTAGGTGTACTTGACTTAAGCTAAATTTGCAAAAGGGAATAGATATAAAACAAGCTCAGATATGTCTACGAACCAAAATAATGTACATTACCGGAAAGAGTTACGATTTACCTTCGTTTACCATCATAATGACTTTTTTTTTCTAAATTGTATGTGTGTATTAGTTGAAGTAACAGTAAGCTCCCAAAACCTCGTGATGTTAATATTTTTCTTCTTGGTAAGATTTGTTACACCAAGGATCTTAACAGCAAAGGAGACGAAGGTTATCGTGCAGAAAACACTCGAGAAAACTCTTTTTATAATACTGCACGTGGAGCCAAATGAATGCATTGAATAAATGACAAACTTAACCCCAATTCAAATCCACACATGATATCTGGGATACCCTAACTGAAGGTGATGATTCATAAGTGTGGAATATCCGCTCCTTTTCCGATTCCAAACATTGGGTCATTAGATTAGTGTAGATTAGTGTGACGGAAGTGAACTCTCACCCAGATTCATCACCACACTTTTTTAACTCCACTTAACACTACCGTGATAGAGCAATGCTGCTCAGAAAATGCATGAAATCTGTCCGAGATATCCCTGACAACATAATGTTTGAACATCGGAACAAAGGTTTCTGTCGTTAAACCAGAAAATACGAAAATCCACAGCTCTCTTCCTGGATTTTAGGAAAGGCTTCAAAGGCAGAAAGTTGCCGTCCTCTCATCGTAATCTCTACGGACAGTTAGAGGGGACGATGTTAATTTAAAAATATGTATAAACTCGACTACATTTTTCCGTTTAGTTTTCTACTACAACCAACCTTACATAAATCATAATGTTCATCTGAAATAAAAACCATAAAGATCTAAAAATGCAATCTCTTCCTGTAAACTGAGGAGTGATTTTTCTTCCACCAATTAATGTGTTCTCTATGTGTCCATTATTGCACAAGACCATTCCTCGCAACATACGTGTGTCTGCCACAGTTAAGAGATGTTTATTCCAACGCTAGATATATCGTCGTAATTTCCGATCTAGCTTCAGAACACAAGCCCCATACATTGGGAAGCATGTTGCTAGGTACAATGTTCAATGCGTCTAATCAGAGCGTTACCACTGATTAGTAAACTACACACCAAACACTCTCAAGCAACCTGCTCTTCGTTAATTCGATAATTTTTGAAAGAGAAACAAAATGTGACGGAAATGAACTTTGACCTTATACCAGTGGAAGGTAACATAATGACTCTCCTATTCATGCAACGAAAACGCAATTCACCCCAGGGTTCGGCAGAGAGTACGAAACATTGAGAAGACAACTTTTGTACAGTTTTGACTTTGAAATCATGGATAATTGCTGTGAAATCTTAAGATTTTGCATGACATGAGACCAAGGTTTAGTACGGAGTCAGAAGACTGAACAGCCTTCAAGAACATCGGCCTGCCTACGGTTACCTAGGATGGAACGAAGGAATTCTTGTTGCTAACATAATCGCCTCCCCATCACCATATCACATAAACAAGACATTGCGAAACCAGGAAAACTACAATCGTCGAGATAGGATGTTTGTGTAAGAAATATACAGGACTTGATCACCGTTTAGAACTCAAAGTTTTTCGCCATTCTTTAACGTTACAAGATACTGTCCATAATTTACGTACAAATATCGCGGGTGTTTTCGTTCGTGTGGTTAAGCAAAATAGACAGCAGCTGCTCAGAAAGTAAAATAACTTTCGGTGAATTAGTGAAGTGTTCCTATCAAAGGTGGTTGATTGCAAAACACTTTGTGAGAAGCTAGAAACAATAAAATATGTCACATTTTTGTCTCTTTTTAATGGTAAAGTTTCACACAGTACGTCTGAGTTGTTTCCAGTAATATTGAAGGGTTCCTAACCGTTTTCTCTAATATCTCACTCTGTTTGTGAAAGGAAGGAATTGAAAACTTCTAATCTCTTTCAGATAGTGGTATGATATAAAATACTAACGTGTTTGAGCAAATAATAAAACATAAAATTCTCTCATGACAATCATGTCAACCGAGGACAAGTATTGTCACGTATCCTACGCGCAGCAAAAAGAAGATAATGCTGCCGTATCAGCGTACTCTCTAAAGCTACTTAGCGAAGCCGGTAATTTTTTTTTTCATTTAGGACTTTTATGTTCTAAAAGGTATGACAGAAAGATAATAACATCTATTTTGTAATTATCACATCTCAAGTCCGATAACGACTCATATGAATTATATAACAGAATAATCTGTTCAAAATTAGGAGGTTTTTCCTGCCCTAGGACCCCATAGGCTTACCTGTAAGTCATGTCTCAATTCAAAATCCTAGCCCTGCTAATTATGTCGCACTAACAAGCATAGCAGGGTATTGCTGTCCGTTTTCTGGATGAATGCAATATTGCCGATGCCTTTCCATCAGATCACTGTGAATTTACAGGACGAAATTGACACACACCGGGAATCATTTCCGTCATAGTGATGAACTTTTTGGTATTCTAATGGTAATAATTCATGGATCACATATAGATCATTACATTTCAGACCCATTTCCTCAACAGCATGGACCTGTGAGAGTCTAGTGAATTGTAAAATTGTTTACCTCTGTCTTTCGTGCTCATTTAAATTGGTCATTTGTCTATTTTTAAATATCGACGACGGAAGTGAAAATATTTCCTCAATGTGCTCCTATGTTCGATGATTCCTCATAATGATGCAGAGAAAAGTTGCAAAATGAAAGCGAGGTTATAATGTGATATATCATTGCCTAGAATATAAAGCTGAAAATTTATAGGTGAGTATGTGATCTTATTGCCCGAATATTTTGAACAGAAAGGAATAAAAGAACAAGGAATAAAAAAAGAGTGACTTTGCAGATGACAAAAGTCGCTCAGCGGCAAACTTAGTTATATGACTACAGGTTCAGAGGAAGTTACTGCTCGCGGCCGTGTGATGGTAGAACTGGTGAGTATCAGCGAAAAATATGGATACGTTCTGGATAACCCGAACTAAACGCGCAAGTGAATGTTTAGATTCCTCAATCCATGGACAGTGATGGAAGTTCTGATCGCGTGTTTTCATGTCTATTGATACTCCATCAATTCCACCAATTTACGCTACAAAGCAAGAATGAGGTATTACAAGCTAAGAGGGTAAGAATAAATTGACTTGTGATTTTGTTTTTTCTTTCTTTACTTATCAAGGCAATGATGAGATCTCAAATGATAATTCAGTTTAGTAAAGATATTTCAACACCTCATATTCTTCAGCTTCAGGCTTCTCTTGGTCAGATGAGTGAAGCTCAATTCTCTTCAATCAACTCTGATAAGTTCGTATACGCCTGGACCTCGACCTGGGCCCAAATTTTGACAGCAGATTTCATCGCATCACACGTCATTGCATTAGAACCTTCCAAACCCTTGAACTTTCTGTTTTGTTTTGTTTCTTTTCAAAAATGTTCAATAAAAATCATTCCAGTCCAATTCCATCGTGTATGCCTTGATAGTACCGTCAATTACGATGTCATTTAAAAAAAAAAAAAGTAAACTTCAAATGTGAAACCACATTTATCGATAGTTTCATTTTGATGTCATTGTAACATTTCGGTAGTCTTTTTGATAGGAATATGAGACAAGAGTCAAAACAATGTCTTGTTTCCCATTTTACGTAATTGAGAATACGAATATTTTAGAATCACAATTTTGTAGATTTCAAGATGTGAACCGAGAATGCATAGAATGCGTCTTGAATTTTGTAGGTCCCATGCGTGCATACTAGTAATTGATGATAACTCGCTTTCAATAATTATGTGGTATAGAATCTGACATTCTGCTCAGTTTATAGGATTTAAACAAAAGGAATAGCCAACACAACTTCATGTTTTCCACATGTCACAGTGAGACTTGTCAACGGGGCTGACGAACATGAAGGGCGAGTGGAGATATTCTGTGATGGGATCTGGGGCACGGCGTGTGACACTGGTTGGGATATGAACGCAGCTCACGCTGTGTGTAGACAGCTTGGGTACTCGGGGGCTGCCTCGGTCCATTCTAATGCCCAATTCGGAGAAGGATCGGGTCCTATTTGGTTAGACAGCATAATTCACTGTCCCACGGCGGATAAAAACTCTCTTTTAGAGTGCAGTCGATTCCCGTGGGGATGCTCCAGTTACTCCAGTTGTGGGCATAACAATGACGTAGGCGTACGGTGTGATGGAGAACGTGAGTTTATTCGATATTTATCACATAGTCTTTGGGGTTTTTTTTATCAGTATTGTTGTTTTCTTGGCTTCTTGGTTTTTGCTTGGTGAAACTCTTTTCTGCACACTAGACTGATCAACTGTTATCGACCCTGACATGACACTGTTAAATCATAATTGCAGTATTGTCAGAAAGTATTCTATTTCTCGCTTGCTATATTTTGGTGTCAACTAAAGTACTAAAAAACAATAATACAGAGATGTCGTGTCAACATTCTATTTGTTTAAACCTGTAATTCACCAAATTAGAATTACTTATATTGTAATTTTAGTATCGATCTTGAATCTTATTTTAATCACATTATCTTTAATCGTAAATGCGTGTAGGCGTAATTGTTACAAATTCTGCCAGGCCTACTAATATTCCAGTCATGGTTGCTTTTAACCTTTCTACACCAGTGACATTAACACTAATTACTGTTTTGCTCTCACTCAAGTAGTTTTGAGAGGGAACATTTACTCAAACTTGAATTCTGAAGGTTTGAAATAACTTCATCGTTTACAATATTCTAATCATGACTGGAATATCCAATAATATTTTAAGTGATCAAGGGGACCTTCCTCAAAAAAAAAATAAATAAATAAAAAATAAGTTGGTTTGAATAGAACCATAAAAATGAGAGGAACATGAGAGTGGAAGCTTGTCTGTATTTTGATTAAAAACATGAATGTCATACAATTTTGTTGATGTGACCAATCAAACAGAAATTTACGACTTTGTGTTGTTAAATACCTTGTTATCTTGTCCTGTGCAGAAAACTCCATAAAATCTGTTTTACCTCTTTTATTTAGACCTGAATATCCATTTCTTTTTTCAACGCAGGGATTGTACAGAAAAAAAAAAATACAATGAGTGCATTGACGGGAAATCTGCAATAGACGGGAATGTGAAATATTCCTCACTCTATAGTACCGATGAAATAGGGCGTGAACTCGTGCGTGACATTATAAATTTACCAATTTCTCTGTGAGTGATCACAACTTAAGTAATCAGAGCTTGATTAGAATTTGCTCAAACTTCCACTGTCCTGCATTTTCGACTAATTTTACTATTTCTAAAGATTCATACAAACTAGTGTCAAGATGGATTTCCGGATTAACAGTACTTGCAAGATGCTAATTAATAGGCAATGATTCTGGTATGGCCACGCATAAACTTAATTACATATTAAACTTTCTCCCTTTCTTTCTTTCTTTCTTTTTTTTTTAAGACGTGAAGAAATGTGTATGACGCCATCGCAAACTACACACGAGGTATTCATGATATCGTTGTATGATATGATAAGAAGTTGAAGTAGGCCCCTAGTTTGGTCTATCGGTTTAAAAAGCCCTCAATATACTGTGAGATTTGAAGAGATGCATGAAGTATGACCATCTCCCTCTTTCTGACAAGTTACTTTTAACGCTGTCTCTAACCACAGATGTCGGGTGATAATGTGCAATGTGCTCTCATGGCGTTGGAAGTAGACGATGTACTGATGGGCTGAGGGACAATATAATATTTTAAATTGTATTACAGGAGATCAGGAAGCTGCGGAGGCAATATTCAGGAACGCAGACTTGAATGCAGGTCTGGGTTACGGAGCTGATCTCTTGACTTACTATGACATCACCAGTCGACTGATATTCACTCCAACGACAGCCAACAATGGTGATATACTTCAGTGTCATGTGTACGGTGTTGTGCGCTCTTCAACTCTGGAGGTTACAGGTAAATTTATCAAATATGTACACATTATCAAATTGCGTTACTGCATAATCATACATTGTACATATTTATGTAAAGGTATTGATGAATTCATATTCATATACGAAATTAATTTGAATGACGTCCCCTGCATTTTTGGAAAAAAAAAACTAAAGAATTATGTGCGAGACAAAATGTGTATTCATAATACCACAGCACAAATCCAAACACCTTGAAGCTTGATGGAGATGAAACGTATTTATGAGTTACCATGGTTAATGTGAAGCTAAAAAGGTATGTTTTTTTTTTATAAAATTGTAGTGGTATAAAATTATGCAGGAAATATAGTTGAGAAAAAGAAATCAAATATAGCCTTCGTGTACATACCTTTGTTCACAACTTTAGCATACGCTTATAGAGTTATCTTTAGTGTCAAGGGAATTAAGAAATACGATATAAACGTGTCATTTCGATAATAGTAATTAGCGGGACTTACATTTCTTCCCCAAGAGAAAAAAAAAATATATATATATATACTGACATCAAAGGACTTAACCACAACATGGCGGGGCGGTGCAAGAACAGTAAATCTATTGACAGCACCAACACAGTAAGTTTTGTTTTGAGATTGTATTTAGTAATAGTATGTTGGTTTGTTTTTTGTTATAAAATGCGCTGAATTGAGGTATGTTTTATGTTGAGTATATTTTGAAATGTATAGTATATAAGGTTAGTTAAGTTTAGTATGATTTTATACCTAGGTTGACTTTATTTATACGTTGTTGTTATTGACTGTGTAGATCATGAAGAAGGGCTTTCCCCCCGAAAGCTCGATGATTAAAGGGGTGCTACCCAACACCAGCCACGTCTATATGTGCAAGATTTGCTGTCAATATATATATATTTTTTTTCTTTTTTTTACGGCTGAGTCCGTCTATGAATTCACTACAAGAAAGAAATGCGATTTGGTTCATTCTCTCCTTTGAATACGCAAATCATCCCATATAGAGTGAGCATTTCCATCTATTATGAGAACGCTATCACGCTTTTCAGTAATTCATTTCATGTCATGTCATTTCATTTCATTTGAGATTTCCACGTTAAACAATTACCAGGTTTACAAAGTTTGCATTAAAAAATACACGATACCAAATGTCATGATAGTGGCGGAGTCATAATCACAAAAGTAGGCCTATTGAAAACTATCCCTAGGCAAATGTCAAAATCACAGGGCCTAATACTCTTATATCATTAGAAGCTATAACATGTTTGATAAAGTCCTTGTAAGACGTGTTGAAATAACAAACTTTAACTCATTATAGTATTAACATGATTAAAGAAACTTTGGAATAATGAACATCATGTCATCACTCGTTCTATCATACTTATGTTACTTTGATCGTGTGGATCTGGAAAACCAAATAAACCCTCCATAAGACCAAATGACCGAGAAGTATCAATAATGATATAAATTCCACATTTTGTAGTAATGTCCAATTATCGTTTCTTTGTAACAAGGAACATATTCCCAAACAAAAATCAGTGTCGAAATATTCATTCTTATACGTTTTACTCGACTAAAATTTACTTCTATATGATATTGCTAAATAAAATGAGAGGCAAATATCTTCATGGATTTCGGTCTAAGGACTCGAAGCGAACCCTAAACATTATTGATTCGTAATGCATTTGAGATGAGCATTTTTATAGCTGTATTTATCGTCTTAGACTCCCACATCAACCATAATTTCCCTTTCAAAGTTAGACTTGTGCTCTTATATGATCCACGATTACACTCGAAATAGGGTTGTCGGGGTTTGTCTTTTAAGTCTTAACACTGACTGGATAATGTGCAATTACACTTTGACAGGTGGTGTAACCCCGTCCCCCTCCCGGTCCATCACTCCATGTATTACTCCAAGTCCCGGTACACCCCCAGGAGAGAACATCTTATCCATTGATGCTGTAGAGATTAAAGGCGAGGATAACCTGGTTAATCTGGTCATCTCCTGTCACGTGAACTTTACTGATCAGCCGTCCCCGTACCTCCACACCTACACCATCGGGACTGAGAATACAACTCTATCGTCATCAAGCAGCGCCTCAGCCATCCTCTCGCCACGCCCCAACGCCTGCATCGAACTCACGTGCTCCGCGACGAACGGGATAGGAACGACCTCAGCCGCGTTCACACACTGTCCTCAAGGTAATTAGTCTGGGAGACTTTAATTTAAACATAGGTATTTGCTTTTATGAGTTCGACGTAGTCGAATAACCTCTTTAAGTGTTAATTGTATACGTTTTCATTCACGCTCTCATCAATGTTACGCAGTGTGTTAAATCACAAATCTGTCATGCCCATTAAAACACCCTAGTTGATACCCTTTTTCCAACCATGCGGACCTATTATGCTTATGGAAGCCATCAACAAAGCCACCTTAAATATCACTATATAAAACGGCTAGTCTTTGTTTATTTAACACATGCTTACTAAATGTCTGGAAGTCAAGGTTAACCTCCTACGAATTTTAAGCATCTTGTTAAAACAATATCTGCCCCCCTTTTTTTTGTCCATCTAAGGCGATCACATTTCAACTTAGCTACCTCGTATCTATCATTATTTCTCATTGGTCACCAACTGCCGATTTGGACATTGATAACAAATAATCATATCCAACAGATATGCCAGCAGAAGGAATCATCAGCGTGGAGTTTGAGACTCTAGAGAATGATGATGAACCAAGCCTCATCATTACTTGCCAAGTGGATCCAGAAGATCAACCATTTCCACCAATCAACACGTACCTCATTGCAGTCGACAATAGCGTCATTTCCGATTCAGCTTCTCCTACGGTGACGATTGACCCTCAACCCAACACATGCATCGATGTCGTGTGTACTGGTATAAATGAATACGGGGAGACTGAAGCGACCAAGACCTACTGTCCTTCACAAACAGGTAAATGTCACGGGTGGACGTCACAAAGTAGACACCCACGAGTAATGCAACCCACGATTCATACTGCCAACGAAGTCATAATGTACACGAGTCATACAGCCCAAGAGTTCTACAGCTCATGAGTTATACAGCCAGGAGGTAGACGCTTTTGTAGTGAACAAGGCCTCGGCGCTCGACAAGGAAAATAAACATATCAACAAGCAACTTGGTCCACGAGCTAGACACTAGGGAAATTTTGCGTAGTGTCTTGCTCATTGACCTGTGTTAAATAGTATCTAACTCGTTGACTTTATGACTCGTGAGCTGCATGACTCGTGGGTGTCTAGGTCATGGGATGACGCCAATTTATAGCGACTAATCGCACTTTACGAAGAGTACAGAAAACGACAACATGAATTGTTTACAGTGCCCCCTTTTTCGTTTACGAGTGTCTAACAAATGAAAAGAACTAAAGCTTTCCAAAAATCAAAGTCAAAACTGCTCCTAAATGTGGGTATTTCATTTGATTGTAGGCTGGGTGGCGACCCTGTTGGCGACTTGAGTCTCGCTGGTCGCGGAGACAACTCCTCGACGTCTCCGAGACGTCTCCTGGAAACTACCCTGAGTAGCGAGAGAATCAAACATGTTCCTTTTTTTTTTGGGGGGGGGGAGACTTCAACAGTCTTCAGCTGGTCTCGGGGACGTCTCTGCTACTTATCGGCGACACCTCAGTCGCGGCCTAGTCACGGATATTGATTTTGTCCACGAGGTCTCCGAGATGTCTCCTCGACCTTGCCTAGACCCACCAACCGGAAACGTCACGATGACGTCACTGTGATGCCTCCGAACTTTCAGACGAAAAGTTTTCATCTTGTTTTAGAGACGTCTCGGACATTTCTTGTAGTCGCCTTCTTCGCCTTCTTGGCGAGCGTGCATGCCATTTCATGGTCTTTAGATTAGCACGAGTCCCGGCGACTGATCAGTCAGACCCTATACTCGGTCTCGGCGACTGATCAGTCAGACCCTATACTCACGTTTCATGTCACTTTCAGTATCTTTGTTGGCTTTATGAAATGGAACATTCAGGCTATTCATGTTTTATCCTCCCATTTTGTTACTATTCGATCTCATTTTAGAACTCGGCCCCCAACAACCTGGTAGCCACATCCTTAGGATCCAGACGACGGAAATCAGAGGTGAAGGAAACCTGGTAACTCTAATCATCACCTGTCATCTTAACATCTCTGACCAGCCTTACCCACATCTCCACACATACAACATTACAGCTGATAATGTCATCTTGTCCTCCTCCAGCTGTACCTCAGCGATCCTGTCTCCACTCCCCGATGACTGCATCAATGTCACGTGTTCTGCCACCAACGGAGTTGGAGATACGTTGTCATGGATGATACATTGCCGAACAGAAACTTTTTCTGGTAGGTTGAAGAAATTACAAATACGATTGAAAAAAAAAACATTGTATGGAAATGTTATGCTCAGTTAAGGGAAAGTGCATTCCAATGTCTTTTGGTATCATATTAGCAGGAGATGATTTAGATTGCATCTTGCAGTAGATGATGTCATTGGCAGAACCTTGGTTGGGAAGTTTTGTTGTGGGGTTTTATGTGGATGGATCAAAGTAATCTGGTGAAAAGTAACCGAAAAAAATTATAGTGAATATATTTATGGCACATAATGAGATAGTATATAGGCCAAATAAGTGATGATCAAGGCATCATAAATCAATACAAGTCAGCATGGCTTGTATTGACATTGTATAGGTCCTTGAAAGTCAGTAAGTAACAAAAGCTATCATTCTTGAAGAAGCAAAGCATACAATATGATCCCTTCACCATATAAGTAACGAAAATTACAATTACAATCTCACTTGCAAATTTGTGTGTATGGTGGGGATAATCCCAGTCACTTCACAAAGTACCGAATAAGAAGATAATAATGCAAGAGCCCAGCGACACCAGAGGGTAACCGAAAGGTTTGATTGAAATCTACAAACAGGTGATGTACTTGTTATCCACTGTTTGTCGGATGTTAGCCATAACGGACACTATGCCTGTGTTCGAGGTTTCCATGAAATTGGAACAACACACTTGATAGTTACTTTGAACAGTACAACGGCATGCGATTTATTTCGCATTTCTATAGGTATATAGTCTGCAAGGTTTTGCCTAAAGGTACATAGAGTGTTTTCATTGAGGTAGTAGGAAAGACTTAAATCGAAAAATATGCTATGTATCAGCAAAGAATTTGTCATAATTGCTCTCTTCGTAAAGAATTACACCTAGACAGAATTTGAGTTAGTAGTATCTGGTTCCGGAAAAGAAAACAGAAAAAGAAGAAAAAAGGCAAGCTGTAAAACAGACACTACTATGAGATTGAAGGGAAAATAAACCAGGAAGTAACAAACCTTACCGTTGTCCATTGGTGCTTTATTGACAGGGGGTCCCATAGCCAGCCCTTTTCAAGAGTTTCTTCAGAAATCGTCGACCACGTACGTTCTTCTCATCGTCATTTTCATCCTCTCCATCATCACCTGTCTCACTGTCCTCATGAAGAGAAAGGTTGTCTACTGATTGAGGTGAGTATAACCATTCACATGGTGAATTATTTACAGTATTGCTGTTTTGACAGAGCAACCAAGAAATGGCATGTGATAGCATTTTCAATCTCTACTTGTTACCATATTACCATATTCAGTAAATATGAAACATGAACTTGTGTATTGCATATTGTATCTTTTTTCACTATTTTTCTCTTCTTTTTTTTTCAATATTTTATACACTTTATAAGTACTGTTCTGCATCATTATTGTCATTACAATCAATAGGGCCTACTATTATAATTATTACCATTATGACTATTACCATATAATTGTGGTAGTACTTGGTAAGAAAGCCTGATACTCCAAAATGATATCGTTTATCAAAACTCATTAGAACAACAATTTTCGTCGGAAAAAGTACACTCCTGGTTTCACATGCTGTGTTCTACGTAAATTTGGAAAACATACTGAGACAATTAATGATGAACACGCCGAGGTTCACATGTTGCTACCGATACATTTCATCGTTGATTCCATCGCTCATTCATGCATGAGAAGCTGATGAATACACTATATCCCTCCTTTTCTGATTCATTATGATTTTCCATTCCCACTGTGTATTCTCTGCATTCCTTGTGCTACATTTTACTATGGCAGGAGTTCCTCTATTATTCTTTGACGATTTTGGTACCACTTTCTTTCTCACAGAAAAAAAAAAAAATATATTGGTTTTCTGTAGAACACGCGGTGCTCTTGTCCATGCTTGTCCGTCTGTTTGTTTGTTTTCCCATTGACATCTTGTCCTGGATCTAGATCTGGATCTGTTACTCTGAAAAGCTCAGGTTGGGCATCACTCAGAACGTCCTGTTTAAGTTTCTTTGGCAACGATGACAAGAATCCTTTCTGGATATTCTTTCTGCAGATATGCAACACTGCGAAGGTCAACACGAGGGAAAGTTTTGGACGTATCTCATGGCAAGAAGTATTTTTCCTCCGATTGAAGAATCATAATGTCTATACTTTGTGTCTTACCTAGTTGGGAAATCATTTTATCAACAGTTTCCGAAATAGAGTTATTGCCTACCAACGATCTTTACGTCATTGGAAGAGACTTAAAACGAACAGCAGGCTTTGAAAGCAGAAGTAGTCAGGGAAAGAATGTATTACAACATTCCTTATTCGTAATAATGTAATCATCAATGAATTGTATACCATTTAGTGATTCCATGCACAATCTCCCTGATAATTATGATATAAAAAAATCTATGATCTCTGGCGGACTTGCAAACAATTGCTGTTTGATTCCTATTTATACACTCAGTGAGAGGCAAGATCTATACTTTTCTTTATGAAGGTTTATTTTTTGATATGTTGCAATATTACCTTGGTCCATCTTTCTATTCAAGCTCCGCTTATGAAGACGGTCCCCTGCATTTCCAATTCTTTTCTCAAAACCAAATTATATTTGAAAAGTGTCCCTTGCTAGTGTGCCTTCAAAATCATACGTGTATTACTGTACATCTCTTCTTTAGTTTTCCTTTTATTGTAATGTATATAATGTTTATGGATGCGTAGAATTTGTACGATTATGCTGACAATTTCTTAAATCTTGTTAAATAGTATATACAATGGAATGCAGAAGTCTTTATGTAAACTAGGCTTTAGACTAGTTATTTCATAATGATACGACTGTTTATGAGGCCCATTTATTTTCCGCGAAGTATTTTATGTGAATCAGCCATTTCTTTTCTTCTATTTTTTCAGTGTATGATGTTCTCATCCTTCCCGACATATTTTGAATAAAAAGGCTATTTAAATCGGAGGAATACTTCGCGTTACGTTAATTCCGCAGCGCAATTCGTACTAGGAAAGAGCTGAAAACCTGTGTAACTTCATCGCAACAACATGTATTTTTTTAAAGAAACCAGCCGTATATTTTGAATAAAGATACATTGTCGTCAGTTAATTTTTGCTTCCTTTGCGTTTTGTTATTCTGTGAACGACACCAGGGAGACATGTCTCCTCAATATACTCCTGTAGATAACCAGTGGGGAAAAAGAGACCTTTTCGAGACACAAAATACAGGTATTACTATAGTTGTCATACGTCGGGAAAATCCAAAAAGTAATGTGTATGTGCATGTGATTAATGATGTGTGTGCTTGTGTGTGATTGTGTCATAAAGTTATATAAATTGTGTGTATGTAGTATAAGGTATATGTAATGAAATTAAAGAGCGTCGCCAATTTTTGCGCGTTAGGAGACATGCAGAACACACACAAAAAAGGAGAACTTTTAGAGACACAAAGTATTTGCTATCTTTCATATTTCCAGAAACCCAAAAGGTTATAATGATTATTATATATGTTCATGTTAGTACGGGTGTTATATGCCTGTGTGTGGGGGGTGTGGGTGTGCGTGCGTGTGGTTGTGTGCGAGTGTGTGGATGTGCGTGCGTGTGGGTGTGTGTACATGTGTGTGTGTGTGTGTGTGTGCGTGCGTGTGCAGGGCCTCAAGGGGAAGCAGACATGGCTGCCATCATACCTCATAAAGGTGTGCCTGTAATAAGACACGCTATGGATATAAAGAATTAATAGGAATCTAACAAAAATGAAAGAGGAACAAATACAACATTGTCATTGTATTGGCAGAAAAATAGGGTCCTTTGTTAGAGCAGTGGTAACACTGAAGAGTATACCGTAGATAAAGAAGACATAATCATTATGATATTATTGTTCTTATCATAATAATAGGTATTATCATCATTGTCATCATCATTATCATCTATAAAGATTCATTCCCTTATTTGAGGGAATGTCTATACCCATTTATTACCGGAGGGAAAATTATCTGAACTAGAGCTTGAACTTTATTCTATTTCATTTAAAAAACATAATAGGATCATCTGTACAATAACAAACTGAGGGCAGGAAACAAATACATGAACATGCATACAGAACATATAATATCTGTAAATGAAACATGGAAACTACAAAAGACCAGAGTCTTGTCAGGGTAGTTCACAACAAAGAATAAGAGGAAATAATATTGCTTTACGATTAAGACATGGGACAGGTGAAAAAAAAAAAAACACAGACAGACAAACACACACACACACACACACACACACACACACAAATACATTTTCGTTATAAAATGAAGTAATGGTGATTAGTCATATAAACCCCTAGAAAACAAAAACCACAAAATTATTTATAATTATCGTGTATTTCATAATGACAACTCTCACTATCTAGCAAATATCTTTTCAGATTCTTCTAAAAAATATTTGTAGTTGGAGAAATTGTAACTGTATGTGGTAAAGATTCTATAATGAGGGCCCAGTATGTCTGAGTGTGTGCATTTATACATCTTATCTACCTTGAACAAAATCTTTATTACTATTTCGTGTGTTGTAACTATGAATTAGATCATTAGATTTAAACAAACCAGAAAAACACCTCAGGTAACAAATTCATTTTATGTTTGAACATATACATAACAACATTAAACTCATTCAGGTGATGAATATTCAAACATTCATTTTCAGAAACGAAGGCATAATGCGAGTTTGCACAGAATCGAATTGCTCTTTTTTGAAGGATAAAGGTGTCGTGTAAATTCGATTGATGAGGATTTCCCCATACAACTTTACAATAATTCAAATGAGATAAAATTAAACTGTAATAACGAAATTAAAGCCTTCATTGGTAAGATACCTTTTAGCCTATTAATTACTCTAATATTTCTCGAAATTCTCTTATTCATCATTACGATATGCTTTTTCCACTTCGAGTTGCAGTCGATATAAACCCCTAGAAATTGTATACATTCTACTAGAGAAAATTTTACATCATTCATTTTTATATCACAAAATTCCAAGTCTGGAATCTTTCTCTTAACTTATGAAATACGTATAATTTCATTTTTCAATATTTACGATCAATCTGTTATCACAAAACCATTTTGACGATTTGAATAACTCATTTTTTAAATCTGTATCTGTTGATCATGAATAACTAAAGGTTTATCGCTGTGACATTTCACGACTGATTTCGACTGTAGAATGCACTTTAAGCATGTGGAGTAAAATGTATACACTCCTTTATGTGGAAGTATACACTACGTCTGGTTAATGTTAATGCGGTTCGGTGAAATGAGTTTCGAAACTTTGGGGGAAGAAAAGTTGGTCACTCATGTGGAGTCATAGTATGATTCTTTGTTCGCTTACATACAGGGTGTCTGCTGACAAAGTCAATACGAACCGTTTCCTGTGTTTTGTTAGGTTATAGGAAAGAACAACAATCCATGACATGATTATTATGATATTACGGAAATCTATGGTTGTATGTGCTCTGTGATATGCGATCATGACTTCATGTTCTTGTTCTTGCCGATTAAAAGAGGAAGGTTGCTCGTATGTATGTGGTGTATGCTTCCAGAACGATAAAGTAAAAGAACAGTAAATTATACGTGGAGAAACTGTATTTCAAATCGTAAATAACATTTGACACCAGCGATTTTTTTTTTCCAGCTGCTGTCCCTGTGGTATAAGAAAAACAGGAGCAAAATATTTATTGCCTTTTTTTTTTCTAGAATAGAAATCTCAGTCAGGTTGAAAAATAAATGGTGAACACATTTTATGCGTTACTGTTCAAACTGTT
Organism: Diadema setosum; assembly: GCA_033980235.1. Taxonomy (NCBI): domain Eukaryota; kingdom Metazoa; phylum Echinodermata; class Echinoidea; order Diadematoida; family Diadematidae; genus Diadema; species Diadema setosum. The sequence continues at coordinate 37,483,834 of CM067067.1, forward strand.
TTTTTTTAATCTCACAAAATTGATTAGAGAAAACTCAGAGACAGCATAGTAATGACGTAAGAAAATATTAGAAATGTCAAATGTTTCAAATTTCTTCTGATTATGTCTATCCTCGACATCACACATGCAGATTCCATACAGCGTATAAGATGGTATATCCTTAGCACTCTCCCGTGGGTTTGCACAAAATACTAACGTTTGAAAAGATATCGTATCAATATATACATGGATTTGTTGGTTAGTATTTATTTCCGTCAAAATAAATGAAATAAAAACAATCGTGCAAATACTACAATTTATGATGCATGGCAAATAGAGATGGATGCCTCACTCAACGAATAGCCATCATGACACCGTTGTTTTGCAAGAGGGATCAGTTTACATTGTGAGTGCATTGACTTGATACATATGACATATGCGTAAAAACTATGAAGAAGCAATCAAACATATTTACAATAAATTCACGCACACACACACACACACACACACACACACAAACACACATGTCAAACTATACACTTTATAAAAATGCAAATTTGTACTCCTATAAATCATATATTGCCCCCAGTTTTCCATCTTTTTTTCCCTATGGCTATCAGTCACATCTGCTGGTCAACAGGCATGAAGAAATATCCTCTTTCATGAGTCCCTTAAAGGCATTACAAGTTGATGCGTTTTTATGATCAGAGAAGATTTTAGTGAATTAAAAGTCCTACTGCCCCTATATGACACCATTTTCTTACAATAACTACACCTTGGTCTTGGGTTTCTTAGATTATCTTCAGATCGCAATAAGCATATTATTTTCTTTAAGAGTGAAACATGATTGAAGCAAAGAATGTTGGGTATGTCTAGAAACAATAGTATCCCACTTAAAATGTACAATGTATTTTGTGGTTTATTCATGACAATAAGGATTAATCTTCAAGATAATTCTCTCTGCTCTGTTTTGAATTTTTGGAATCCTATCTATTTGTTTGGTTTTGGTTGTTGTTGGTTTTTTTTACCAGAGTCCCATACTATATCTGCATTATCTTATTGCAGTTTTATGAAAGATTTGTATATCAGTCTTATGTTTTGTTCATTTACATTTCTGAACCTTTGCACAAAAAAATATGTATATATATATATATATATATATATATATATATATATATGAAGAGTTTGTTTGCAAAAACTGATAAGTCCATTTTTGAAGATTTTGAAGTACGGTCTCTGTCATAAAGTACAAAATAATACTTTTTAAATGATATATTGGTCACTACAAATAAAGGTATATTTTTGAAGTTATGGTCAGAAGAAGCAGAAATTTTCTTAAATAATAAGAAAACAAATATGGACTTATCGGTTTTTGCAAACAAACTCTTCATATATATATATATATATATATATATATATATATATATATATATATATATATTTGTATAATCATTTAACTTACTTTCTTGCAAATATTATCACCATGCATATTCCAATTCAACTCCTCATCAGCTGTATTATCCAAATATCTCACTTCATTAACTTCATCAAGTTTTCTTGCGTTTACAATTGAATCTGAAAGTATTGTAGTCATTCAATAACTTTCTATTTTACAATTAATATGCAAACTGTTCTATCACAATTCAAACTTTATCTTTTGTTACGGAACAAAGTAAAATCCGTATCTAAATCATTTTGTGCACCATTTGAACAGTGTATGGATTGGGATCTGTGTCGTCAGTGCAAATGTGAATATCGCCAACGTCATTTTTTTTTTCACCATGTATAGAATGAAAATAGTAATGGTCCCAGAATGGAACCCTGAGGAACACCATCTTCTCGTGAATATTGTGAACTGCACTAACTCCTCCCTCATCAAAATCATTATTGATGAAATTAATGCAAGTGATCCCAAATTTTCTCTTTCTAATCTGGTTCCCATATTTTGCAGCTGAATGAAAATTCAATTTCTTTGAGGTTTTACTTCCAGATGAACTTTGCATGACAAAGAAAAGAAAACCCTCACAGAACATGCCAGATATTTGGGTACTGGCGATGGCATAAAGGAATGAATTTTCAACGTTTAAGTCTAAGCGGTCTATTAAGCACCTTCTAGACCAATAATTGAAGAAACAGCAGAAAATCGTGTCCTTTTTTTAGTGCATTTGTATCATATAGTTGCATATAGATTACTTTCCCTTGCAATAAACATACATAAACATAAGATTTGATTTGATTTGATTTATTCTCTGTATGCCATTTTTTTCAAATACATCAATTTTCTGCAAATTCATTAACAAAGTGCGAAATAACGGTAGTATACTTTCAACAATTATCATCTTTTCGTCAATCATACAATGCATCTGTAATATAATTACATGAGTAACATCTTAATAATTTGCATACAGAACAATTGTCAAGAATAAGCACAAAGCTTGACTGTTTGGCAACCGATAACAAATAACATTACAATGAAGAAAAACGAGAGGGTCAATCATGATGCTCGTGGAATAAGGGATAGAGAGAGAGAAAGAGAGAGAGAGGGAGAGAGAAGAAAGGAAGGGGAGGAGATGATAAAAGCCTCCTGATACTAGTCTCGCCAGATCAACTCGACATACCTATATACCTAGACACATACATACATGCACATATTTATACCAATAAGTTACAGTGATGTATTCACATAATAAGTTTTGCTTTTCATTGCAACTGATTGACAAATTGCCCTACATCGACGTAAATAAGAATTTCATGAATTTGAAGTTTTGCTTTTGTCATGTACAAGTTACATTGAATGAGAGAGAGAGAGAGAAGGAGATTAAGACAAAAAGCAATCATCTACGCAGCATAAATTTCTACCGTGCCCTTTCAGGGCATGACGTTATAGTGAACCATGATTTGCCCGACATGACATGAATAATGAACAACAGAGAAGACAAAATTTATTGTTCAACACGAGGATTGAGTAATCTATAAAATTGATAGTATCATAGTAATGTGTGTGAGTGTGCACTTAAGAGGAATTGGATACACGAAATAGACTGTATAATGTGTTTCTGAACCATATTTCACAGGCAGTGTTACAGAATATCACATTAGTCAGGTGTACTGATACCTTATGGTCTTTCTAAGAAAGTGACTCTTAATTCGGGTCTAAAATTAGTCAGCTTTAACAAGAAGTGGCGTATTCACAAGTCATTGTTTTCACACACCATGGCTCTTTAATGATCAACTATCATCACGTTGAGAGTGTAGCAAGAAATCATAGACGTCGTGTTGAATCTTGAAACAAGGATGTATTGATGTATTGACGACACATCAGTTTTATCATTGTTACAAGTTCGTAGGAAAATCGGGTTCATGTATCAAAATGGCATACGTTACAATACCATTGTACATGATTATAATTTCATCGTGGCGCTAAGAGGTAAGATAGTTCCACACATATTCAAACTGAAAGCCACGGAAATTGCATCTATACTAAAAAGGACGATAATCTTTGACATACTTCAATTTGGTATATAACCTTATGTCTAGTGTGTGTTGGGACAAATATGACAACAGCAGTAAACGCGGAAGAATCTTATGAAGGAATAGCGTGTGATGGTCGAATAGTCTGCACACACATTCTAATAAAGGTCGACAGAGAGAGCAGACATTAGGACATCAAACTTGCCGAAGCTTTTACATCGTTTAACAGCGTAAACATTTTTCTTCTCTTTCACAGTCGTTATATAAATCGATTTGACATTTTTCACAGGTTGAAAGTAAACCTAATTTGGTTTTCCCTGTGCCTTACATAGTGTCTATTCTTGATTACTTAAGCAAATGCAACTAAAGCGAATTTTCTGGGTTAACTTCGTCAAGTCGTTTACAGACTGTATTCGACAGCTTATACAGTTTGTGTTCAGTCTTTGCGATAAAACCCTTGAAACTGTTATTACAGTCGATTAATATTCATACTTTTTTCTCTCTTTTCTACCTTTTCTCTTCCATTTCCAGGATCTAACGGCGTCAAGGGATGATGACTGGAAGACGAGTATTAGTCCTATTTGGGATAGTTTCTATCACCATCCGTTGTATTGGTAAGATACAGAAAGTGTTGTATTACAAGGGAGTTAGCTGTTGGTTTGGTTTTTATTAGCAGGCTTCATATCTATTGTTGTTGTTTTTTTAATATCCTTCATAAACTACACAAACAAAGATAAAGACAAGACATTATATCTGAGAAACTAACAAAGGGACGAACGTGTGCTTGTTGCTTATAATTTTCTGCAAAATGTGTGTTTTTTATTTACGACTAACATAATTACAGCAAACTCCCGAGAAAATAAACTGGCGTGATGATTTCAAGAGGAGGCAAATATTGTTTTATCTTAATTAAGTCTCATTATTCTGTTTCTGTCATATCTTTATTGGTTTATGTAGGTGGAACCAGTGTGACTCTGAATGTACCAAGCCCGCTGACACCAGACCAGGAAGTTACAGCCTCCTGTACAGCCGATAAAGTCTTTGGCTCAGAACACGTGATCTGGTACTTAAATGGCGTACAGATTACTGATGGCGTACAAACAACCAGTACTGTGGATAGCATGATCGACTACTACCTTTCTCTAGAGGGTCTGAAAGAAAATTTGGATGTGGATTCTGAATCCAATAAAGTGATACGACAGATTGATTTTGAAAGCCATAATTTTAGATTCTTAAAATTGTTACCAGAGTTTTTGCCATTTTCACATAATTCTTGAAAAACTGAATGGATTTTGGTAACATTTTCTGCCAATGTTCGCGCCTTCCTCTTCCTGGCACCTTGCCTAAAATGTCACATCATCCTTCAAACTTGTGACGTCAGATGACGAGTTGGGGTTCCTTCTCAAGGAAATTTAATCTGGATGAAATAAAACAGAATATGTTCCACTTTTCGTATTGCAGAAATTTAACGCAATGTTTGCATGAGAACAGCAAGATTTTACCTGAATCAATGTTGATTTCTTGGAAGGGGATATTGGTCATATTCTAACTTTCTATTTTTCAACATTAGCCGAAATACCCCTAGACTGCAATCATTAAGTTATTTTGGTTATTGTCTATCTCCGTTATTTTAAAAATCTTATTCCCCATATGTTTTACGTGGTATAACTAATTCTCAACTATTTAATCTATTGTTTAAAATGTAGTATTTGTTTTTCATTTCAGTTAAGTTTGGCGTTGATCATTGTAGAGAAACCTTTATATGAGCTTTTCTTCATTCTGTTGACGAGGCCCAATGGAAAAAAAAACAACTACACCTCCCCTCTACATATAAACACCAACACACACACACACACACACACACACACACACACACACACACATTCAAACTCATGTATATACAATGATAGTAAACCATAGTAAATCTATCAATGAAAAGCAAAAGCTTAATTTAATCATGACATTTTCATTCATAAAATTCAATATGGGACGTTGACTTTCTATTGCACTGTGACAAACACTATAATTGCTGATAAATTGAATATCAATACATAAAATCCTTTTTGGTGAAAACCATTGTGCAACAATGACTTACTTTCATAACATGACAAATATTATAATCCGTGCTGTGGATTTGTTGTATATCGACACGAAAGAGAAATCTTGTACAAAGTAATAACAACTAAAACGATTGATACACTCTTTGCACAACAAACGACCTTTCACCCTGAGAGATGGAATTACAATGAATATTGCATGATTGAAATCAAAAAGATTTTATCGTAAAAAAGTTGAACTTGTCAATATCAAAGAACTAAGATTTTTTCACAAAAATTTCAATAAAAATAAGCTGGACTTTAGATGACAACATTGTCTTATAATGAACTACAGGATGCCTAACAAACTTAAGTGTATTGCGGGTGGCACATTAAGTTACCAACGATTGGTATTCTGTTAAGGCAATATTCATTTATGTAATGTATTTATCTGTCTGTTTTGTTTCGGTAGGGTAGCTCTGTTAGTGACTACAATTTTTTTTTTTCTCAGAGGGCCTATAGGCTACATCACAAAATACACATATTGGAAACACATGATTTAAAAAAGAAAGAAAAAAAAACATAATACATAATACATTCATGGTAAACTTACAACATCATCACATTGTTGAGTATTGCGGGGACAAAAAAAGAAATACATAAATAACTCCAATGACAAAAATGCAAATCACTAACAAGTTGTAAGCGCACATGAAAGAAGGGGAATCAAGATCGTATAGTGGACAATCTGGTATAGAATAAGCTCACCAACTGAGTGTAATAGCAGTTGCTCATTTTTAAGTTTTGTTATCTTCTCCAGTAAAGATTAGCCAAAGCTTGTGTTAAGGGTGCCTGTTTGATATGATTTCGGAGCTGGTTCCAGATTAGGTGTACTTGACTTAAGCTAAATTTGCTAAAGGGAATAGAGATAAAACAAGCTCAGATATGTCTACGAACCAAAATAATGTACATTACCGGAAAGAGTTACGATTTACCTTCATTTACCATCATAATGACTTTTTTTTTCTAAATTGTATGTGTGTATTAGTTGAAGTAACAGTAAGCTCCCAAAACCTCGTGATGTTAATATTTTTTTTCTTGGTAAGATTTGTTATACCAAGGATCTTAACAGCAAGGGAGACGAAGGTTATCGTGCAGAAAAAACTCGAGAAAACCCTTTTTATAATACTGCACGTGGAGCCAAATGAATGCATTGAATAAATGACAAACTTAACCCCAATTCAAATCCACAGATGATATCTGGGATACCCTAACTGAAGGTGATGATTCATAAGTGTGGAATATCCGCTCCTTTTCCGATTCCAAACATTGGGTCATTAGATTAGTGTAGATTAGTGTGACGGAAGTGAACTCTCACCCAGATTCATCACCACACTTTTTTAACTCCACTTAACACTACCGTGATAGAGCAATGCTGCTCGGAAAATGCATGAAATCTGTCCGAGATATCCCTGACAACATAATGTTTGAATATCGGAACAAAGGTTTCTGTCGTTAAACCAGAAAATACGAAAATCCACAGCTCTCTTCCTGGATTTTAGGAAAGGCTTCAAAGGCAGAAAGTTGCCGTCCTCTCATCGTAATCTCTACGGACAGTTAGAGGGGACGATGTTGATTTAAAAATATGTATAAACTCGACTACATTTTTCCGTTTAGTTTTCTACTAGAACCAACCTTACATAAATCATAATGTTCATCTGAAATAAAAACCATAAAGATCTAAAAATGCAATCTCTTCCTGTAAACTGAGGAGTGATTTTTCTTCCACCAATTAATGTGTTCTCTATGTGTCCATTATTGCACAAGACCATTCCTCGCAACATACGTGTGTCTGCCACAGTTAAGAGATGTTTATGCAAACGCTAGATATATCGTCGTAATTTCCGATCTATCTTCAGAACACAAGCCCGATACATTGGGAAGCATGTTGCTAGGTACAATTTTCAATGCGTCTAATCAGAGCGTTACCACTGATTAGTAAACTACATACCAAACACTCTCAAGCAACCTGCTCTTCGTTAATTCGATAATTTTTGAAAGAGAAACAAAATGAAACGGAAATGAACTTTGACCTCATACCAGTAGAAGGTAACATAATGACTCTCCTATTCATGCAACGAAAACGCAATTCACCCCAGGGTTCGGCAGAGAGTACGAGACATTGAGAAGACAACTTTTGTACAATTTTGAGTTTGAAATCATGGATAATTGCTGTGAAATCTTAAGATTTTGCATGAGATGAGACCAAGGTTTAGTACGGAGTCAGAAGACTGAACAGCGTTCAAGAACATCGGCCAACCTACGGGTACCTAGGATGGAACGAAGGAATTCTTGTTGCTGACATAATCGCCTCCCCATCACCATATCACATAAACAAGACATTGAGAAACCAGGAAAACTACAATAGTCGAGACAGGATGTTTGTGTAAGAAATTAACTGGACTTGATCACCGTTTAGAACTCAAAGTTTTTCGCCATTCTTTAACGTTACAAGATACTGTCCGTAATTTACATACAAATATCGCGGCTGTTTTTGTTCGTGTGGATAAGCAAAATAGACAGCAGCTGCTCAGAAAGTAAAATAACTTTCGGTGAATTAGTGAAGTGTTCCTATCTAAGGTGGTTGATGGCAAAACACTTTGTGAGAAGCTAGAAACAATAAAATATGTCACATTTTTGTCTCTTTTTAATGGTAAAGTTTCACAAAATACGTCCGAGTTGTTTCCAGTAATATTGGGGGGTTCCTAATCGTTTTCTCTATCATCTCACTCTGTTTGTGAAAGGAAGGAATGGGAAACCACTAATCTGTTTCAGATAGTGGTATGATATAAAATACTAAGGTGTTCTTGCAAATAATAGGACGTAAAATTCTGTCATGAAAATCATGTCAATCGAGGACAAATATCGTCACGCATCCTACACGCAGCCAAAAGAAGATATTGTTGTCGTATCAGCGTACTCTCTAAAGCTACCTAGCGTCGCCGGTAAATCTTGTCTTTTTAGACTTTCGGGTTTTAAAAGAAGTGTGATTGAAAGATGATAACACGTATTTTGTAATCATCACCTTTCAAATCGGATAAAGACTGATACGAATCATGTAACAGAGTAAGTGTATTCAAAATGTGGAGCTTTTTTTCTGCCCTATGACCCTACAGGCTTACGTGTAAGTCATGTCTCAATTCAAAATCCCAGCCCTGCTCATTATGTGGAACTGACAAGCATAGCCGGATATTTTTGTCCATTTTCTTAATGAAGGCAATATTGCCGATGCCTTTCAATCATATCACTGTAAATTTACAGGAGGAATTTGACACACACCGGGAATCATTTCAGTCGTAGTGATGAACTTTTTGGTATTTTAATGATAATAATTTATGGATGACATAGATCATTACATTTCAGACCCATTCCCTGAACAGGATGGACCTGTGAGAGTTTAGTGAATTGTAAAATTGTTTACCTCTGTCTTTCGTGTTCATTTAAATTGGTCATTTTGTCTGTTTTTAAATATCGACGACGGAAGTGGAAATATTTCCTCAATGTGCTCCTATGTTCGATGATTCCTCATAATGATGCAGAGAAATGTTGCAAAATGAAAGCGAGGATATAGTGTGATACAACATTGCCTAGAATATAAAGCTGAAAATTTATAGGTGAGTATGTGATCTTATTGCCAGAATATTTTGAACAGAAAGGGATAAAAGAACAAGGATTAAAAAAGAGTGACTTTGCAGATGGCAAAAGTCGCTCAGCGTCAAACTTAGTTATATAACTACGGGTTCCGAGGAAGTTACTGCTCGCGGCCGTGCGATGGTAGAACTGGTGAGTATCAGCGAAAAATATGAATACGTTCTGGATAACCCGAACTAAACGCGCAAATGAATGTTTAGATTCCTCAATCCATGGACAGTGATGGAAGTTCTGAATGCGTGTTTGCATGTGTATTGATACTCCATCAATTTCACGAATTTACGCTACAAAGCCAGAATGAGGTATTACAAGCCAAGAGGGTAAGATATTGACGTGTGTTTTTTTTTTCTTTACTTATCAAGGCAATGATGAGAACTCAAATAATAATTCAGTTTAGTAAAGATATTTCAACACCTCATTTTCTTCAGCTTCAGGCTTCTCTTGGCCAGATGCGTGAAGTTCAATTCTGTTTAATCAACTCTGATAACTTCGTATACGCCTACATCTCGACCTAGGCCCAACTTTTGACAGCAGATTTCATCGCATCACACGTCGTTGCATTAAAACCTTCCAAACCCTTGATCTTTCTGGGGGTTTTTTCAGAAATTTTCAATCCAAATCATTCTAGTCCCATTGCATCGTGTTTACCTTGATAGTACCGTCAATTACGATGTCATTTAAAAAAAAAGTAAACTTCAAATGTAAAACCACATTTATCGATAGTTTCATTTTGATGTCATTGTAACATTGCGGTAGTCTTGTTGATAGGAATATGAGTCTAGAGTCAAAACAATGTCTTGTTTCCCATGTTACGTAATTCAGAATATGAATATTGTAGATTTCAAGATGTGAACCGAGAATGCATAGAATGCGTCTTGAATTTTGTGGTCCAATGCGTGCACTTGTATAGTAAATGATGATAACTCGCTTTCAATAATTATGTGGTATAGAATCTGAAATTCTGCTCATTTTATATGATTTAAAAAAAAAAGAATAGCCAACACAACTTCATGTTTTCCACATGTTACAGTGAGACTTGTCAACGGGGCTGACGAACATGAAGGGCGAGTGGAGATATTCTGTGATGGGATCTGGGGCACGGCGTGTGACACTGGTTGGGATATGAACGCAGCTCACGCTGTGTGTAGACAGCTTGGGTACTCGGGGGCTGCCTCGGTCCATTCTAATGCCCATTTCGGAGAAGGATCGGGTCCTATTTGGTTAGACAAAATCATTCACTGTCCCACGTCAGATAAAAACTCCCTTTCAGAGTGCAGTCGATTCCCGTGGGGATGCTCCAGTTTCGGCAGTTGTGGGCACAACAAGGACGTAGGCGTTCGATGTGATGGAGAACGTGAGTTGATTTCATATATCACATATTATGGGTTTTTTTAAGTATTGTTGTTTTCTTGGCTTCTTGGTTTTTGCATGATGAAACTTTTTTTTTTTTTTTTTTTTACAAACTAGACTGATCAATGTTGTCGACCCTGCCATGACACTGTTAAATCATGATTGCAGTATTGTCACAAAGTATCTTATTTCTCGCTTGTTATATTGGTTTCAACTAAAGTCCTAACTCATAATTCAGCGATGACAAGTCCACATTCTGTTGGTTGAAACCTGTAATTCATCAAGTTTGTAATTTTAGCATCGATCTTATATCCAATTTTAATTACATTATCTTAAATCGTAAATTCGTGTAATACATTGTTACAAATTCTGGGAGACCTATCAATATTCCAAACATCATTGTTGTTGTTTTTTTAACCTTCCAAAACCAGTGATATTAACACTCAGTACTGTTACTTTCACACATTACCTATTTCCCATTACAACTGAGAGAGGACATTTACTCAAACTTGAATTGTGTAGGTATGATACATCATCGTTCACCAATAGATCCATCATGACTGGAATATCCTATAGCCATATGCAATAAATGGGACGTTCGCCCTAAAAGGTTAAAGTTGTTTGAATTGAATAGTTTCTCTTTTGGAGAAATGTGTATGACGTCATCAGGTTTCGAAAACTTCACACGGAGTATTCATGATATCGTTTTATGTCTTGATGTAATGTCAGCTGAATGTGATAAAAAGTTGAAATATTTGGTCTATCGGCAGTATGGCAAGTCAATCTAATTTCTAAACAGATTTTCTGATATCACGAATTCCATTTTTGATATCACAAGTACCCATTGGTTTATCACGCAAAACCAATTTTCGATATCACGAAATCAAATTAGTAATATCACAAATTCAATTCGAGATATCACGAATTCGTATTTTTGATATCAAGAAATACATTTTGTGATATCACTAATTCCAACTATCATTAATTTACATGGAATTTCAGCACTTATCTTTTGCAAAAAAAAAAAATCATTTTTTTGATTTCGATTTTTTGATTTCGAAGAAATTAGTTTTGCGCAGAAAACTACTGTGAATTCGAGCGCTAGTTAAGCGCAGAAATACTCGGGACATTCGAGCTTTAGTTCAGTGCGCGGAAAACCAATGGGAATTCGAGCGTTAGTTGAGCGCAGAAATACATAGGGAATTCGAACGTTAGTTTTGCGCTAGAATTCAATTGTGAATTAAAACGTTAGTTTAGCGCAGCAATACAAAGGCAATTCGAGCTTTAGTTTTGCGCTGAAATTGAACTGTAAATTTGAGCGTTAGTTGAGCGAAGAAATACACAGGAAATTCGAGCATTACTTTTGCGCTGAAATTGATCTGTGAATTCGAGCGTTACTTAAGCGCAGAAATACACAGTAAATTCGAGCGTTAGTTTAGCGCTGAAATTAAGACGGAATTTCACGGTGTGTTATCTTTACATAGAATATAAAGATAGTTAAAGAAAAAACTAAATGAAGAGTTTTGGCAATTTTGTTTCATTGAAAGTGATTGGAATTAGTTTTAGAAGAATCGATGAAAATAAATCGTTTAGCAACATATCTCAAATTCCGTTAGTGATGTGTTGTCAATTACTTCAGAGTTACATATATTTTCCCCTCTCATTTCTCGCAACTGATTTGGCAGAGATTGGTTGACTTACAACTTTTGTTTGCGTTTCTTTTAACTCTATGAAAGATACTCTCTCCCGACCTCCCCCTGTAACTCCTCCAAGTTAAGAACAGAAATTTCCTATTGCGCAGATAAACAAAATTGAAGTCCTTTGTACCACTACTTTCTTCTCACTATACAAATTCTAACTTTTTGTTAGTCATGCATATTGTTGCACCAAACTCCTCAGAAGATCTGAATATCTTCACTCTTCTTGCTCTGATCTGAATACACTTACCTATAACAGATTACACATTAAATTATTTTACAAAATCATAAACATATTGGAGCAGGCAAACTGTATACCCAACACTATTGATTTCAATGGATACACCCCTTTCTTCTGGAGGAGCGATTTTTGAGGAGTGAGAAATGTCTTTAGGAGAAACACGTTGCGTTCAGTCCTCCAGCTGTCCTCCGCATTACAAACACGTGGTATGCTTTTACAAAACACATACACATACAACCACACAGTATCATCGAATAGGTGTAAGTCTTACTTAATTACTAATTAACAATGACGTAGGAATAGACGACAATTTGAGGTCCAGAACGATGAATTAAATGTAGGTCCTAAGTGATAGTATCATCGAATTCATTATATGTTGCAAAGCAATTGATTTGTATCAATAATTCATCAAATGTCATACCTCGATGATCATTTAGGGAATGATGGAAGTCTCTTATATAGTTATTTGTATTTTGAACATTGTTCTATAAAAGTTAGCAGTGTACATTCCATCTTAATAATATCAGCTCAAAACTGATGTTCCAATTCCCTGTGTATTTTAGCGCAAAAGTAACTCTCTTGTATTTCTGCGCTAAACTAATGCTCGAATTCACAGCGATTTTCTGCACTGAACTGACGCTCGAATTCCACGTGTATTTCTGCACTCAACTAACGCTCTAATTCACAGTTGAATTCCAGCGCAAAACTAATGCTCGAATTCACAGTGTATTTCTGCGCTCAACTAACGCTCGAATTCACAGTTGAATTTCAGCGCAAAACTAACGCTCGAATTCCCTGGGAATTACTGATATCAATTATTCAATTTGTGATATCACAAAATGGAATTTGTCATATCACAATTTCGCATTTTTGATATCACAAATAAGAATTCTTGATATCACAAATTCAAATTAGTGATATCACAAGTCTATTTCGTGATATCACAAATTCGAATTTGTCATATCAGAAATTGATTTTGTGACAGCAAGCATTGGTTTTTCACGTGAAACCTATTTTTGATATCAACAATTCGAATTCCTGATATCACAAATTCATTCAGTGATATCACAAATTGAATTTTTGATATCATGAATTTGAATATGTGATATCACAAATTTAATTTGTGATATGAAGAATGGATTTTTATGATATCACATATTCGATTTCTTGATATCACAGATTAAGTTCATGTGCTACACTTACGGGAATTTATGATATCACAAATTTCATTCTTGATATCACAAATTCAATCATCGATATCAGAAATTTGATTTTTTTTTTAATATCACAAAATGGAATTCTTGATATCAGAAATTATCTTTAAATGTAAAAAAGGCTTGCCATACGGCAGATCGGTTCAAAAGGCTTAGTATATTATGAGACATAAAGAGATGTATGAAGTATGACCACCCCCCTCTTTCTGACAATTTAGTTTTACTGCTGTCTCTAATTCATCAGATGTCAAGGAGTGATAATGGTTATAGTGCTTTGATGTACTGATGTGGTGAGGGACTGAATATATATTTTTGAATTGTATTTCAGGAGATCCGGAAGCTGCGGACGCAATATTCAGGAACGGAGACTTGAATGCAGGTCTGGGTTACGGAGCTGATCTCTTGACTTACTATGACATCACCAGTCGACTGACATTCACCCCAACCACAGCTAACAACGGTAGTATACTTCAGTGTCATGTGTACGGTGTCGTGCGCTCTTCAACTCTGGAGGTTACAGGTAAATTTATCAAATATGATATCCGTACACATTATCCAATTGCGTTACTGCATAATCATACATTGTACATACTTATGTATAGGTATTGATGAATTCATATTCATATACAAAATTAATTTTAATGACGTCCAACGCATTTTTCGAAAAAAAAAGTCTAAATAATATAATATGTGCGAGACAAAATGTGTATTCATAATATCACAGCCATAATCCAAACACCCTGAAACTTGATGGTGATGAAACGTGTTTACGAGGTACCATGGTTAATGTGAAGCTAAAAAAGCATGTTTTTTTTTTAATAATAAAAACTTGTATTGGTATAAAATTCCACAGGAAATAAACTTGAGAAAAAGAAACCTAATATAGCCTTCGTTTTTTACGTTTGTTCACTACTGAATAAGCTTAGAGTCAACTTTAGTGTCAAGGGAATTCAAAAAAAAAATGCGATGTACGTGTCATTTCGATAATATTAATTAGCCGGACTTTGATTTCTTCCCAAGAGAAAATAGTTTTTACGGCTGAGTCCGTCCATGAATTCAGTACACGGAAGAAATGTGTTTTGGTTAATTCCCTCCTTTGAATACGCAAATTATCCCATATAGAATGAGCATTTTCACCTATTATGAGAACATTATCACGCTTTTATGGCGCTTTTCTTGATTTCCAGTAATTCATTTCATGTCATGTCATTTCATTTCATTTCAGATTTCCACGTTAAATAATTACCAGGTTTACAAAATACACGATACCAAATATCATGATATTGGCGGAATCATAATCACAAAAGTAGGGCTATTGAAAACGATCCCTAGGCAAATGTCATATGTAAACATATGTAGGGCCTAATGCTCTTATATCATTAGAAGCTATAACATGTTTATTAAAGTCCTTGTAAGACGTGTTGAAATAACGAACTTTAACTCATTATAGTATTAACATGATTAAAGAAACTTTGGAATAATAAACATCATGTCATCACTCGTTCTATCATACTTATGTTACTTTGATCGTGTGGATCTGGAAAACCAAATAAACCCTCCATAAGACCAAATGACCGAGAAGTATCAACAATGATATAAATTCCACATTTTGTAGTAATGTCCAATTATCGTTTCTTTGTAACAAGGAACATATATTCACGAACAAAAATCAGTGTCGAAACATTCATTCTCATACAATTTACTCGACTAAAATTTACTTACACCCATATACACTTGTATGTCTTCCATATGGTATTGCTAAATAAAATAAGAAGCAAATATCTTCATGGATTAGAGTCTAAGGACTCGAAGAGAACCCTAAATATTATTGATTCGTAACGCATTTGACATGAGCGTTTCAAGAGCTGTATCTATCATTTATCGTCTTAGACTCCAACATCAACCATGATTTTCCTCTCACGGTTAGACTTGTGCTCTTATATGATCCACGATTACACTCGGAATAGGGTTGTCGAGTTTATCTTTTAAGTCTTAATACTGACTGGATAATGTGTGATTACACTTCAACAGGTGGTGTAACCCCATCCCCCGCCCGGTCCATCACTCCATGTATCACTCCAAGTCCCGGTACACCCCCAGGAGAGAACATCTTATCCATTGATGCTGTAGAGATTAAAGGCGAGGATAACCTGGTTAATCTGGTCATCTCCTGTCACGTGAACTTCACTGATCAGCCGTCTCCGTACCTCCACACCTACACCATCGTGACTGAGAATACAACTCTATCGTCATCAAGCAGCGCCTCAGCCATCCTCTCGCCACGCCCCAACGCCTGCATCGAACTCACGTGCTCCGCGACAAACGGGATAGGAACGACCTCAGCCACGTTCACACACTGTCCTCAAGGTAATTAGTCTGTTAGCTATGCCAATGAGGCACAACTCATTGGAATATTTTGATTTATGCTTTTATGATTTCGTCGTAGTCGAACAACCTCTTTAAGTGTTAAGTGTATACGTTTTCATTCACCCTCTCATCAATGTTACGCAGCGTGTTAAATCACAAATCTATCATGCTCATTAAAGCATCCTTGTTGATATCCTTTTTCCAACCATGCGGACCTATTATGCTTATGGAAGCCATCAACAAAGTCATTTTAAACGTCACTATATTATAAAACGGCTAGTCTCTGTTTATTTAACACATGCTTACTAAATGCCTGGAAGTCAAGGTTAACCTCTTACCAATTTTCAGCATCTTGTTAAAACAATATCTGCCCCCTTTTTTGTCCATCTAAGGCGATCACATTTTAACTTAGCTACCTCGTATCTATCGTTATTTCTCATTGGTAACCAACTGCCGATTTGGACACTGATAACAAATAATCATATCCAACAGATAAGCCAGCAGAAGGAATCATCAGCGTAGAGTTTGAGACTCAAGAGGATGATGATAACGAACCAAGCCTTAACATTACTTGCCACGTGGATCCAGAAGACCAACCCTTTCCACAAATCAACACGTACCTCATTGCAGTCGACGATAGCAACATTTCCGATTCAGCTTCTCCTTCGGTGACGATTGACCCTCAACCCAACACATGCATTGATGTCGTGTGTACTGGTATAAATGAATACGGGGAAACTGAAGCGACCAAGACCTACTGTCCTTCACAACCAGGTAAATGTCACGGGTGCACGTCACAAAGTAGACGCCCACGAGTAATGCAACCCACGATTCATACATGTACTGCCAACGAAGTCATAATGTACACGAGTCATACAGCCCAAGAGTTCTACAGCTCATGAGTCATACAGCAGGAGGTAGACGCTTTAGTGAACAAGGCCCTCGGGCTCGACAAGAAAAATAAACAAGTCAACAAGCAACTTGGTCCACGAGCAAGACACTAGGGAAATTTTGCGTAGTGTCTTGCTCATTGGCCTGTGTTACATTTATAGCGACTAATCGCACTTTACAAAGAGTACAGAAAACGACAACATGAATTGTTTACAATGTCCCCTTTTTCGTTTACGAGTGTCTAAGAAATGAAAGGAACTAACGCTTTCCGAAAATCAAAGTCAAAACTGCGCATAAATGTGGGTGATTCATTTGCTTGTAGGCTGGGTGGCGACCCTGTTGGCGACTCGAGTCTCGCTGGTCGCGGAGACAACTCCGCGAAGTCTCCGAGACGTCTCCTGGAAACTACCCTGAGTAGCGAGAGAATTAAACATGTTCTGGGTTTGTTTGTTTGTTTGTTTGTTTGTTTGTTTTTTTTTTTTTGGTTTTTTTTTTTTGGGGGGGGGGGTTTGTTGGGTTTTTTTTTTCTTTTACAGTCTTCAGCTGGTCTCGGGGACGTCTCTGCTACTTAACGGCGACACCTTAGTCGCGGCCTAGTCACGGATATTTATTTTGTCCACGAGGTCTCCGAGACGTCTCCGCGACCTTGCCTAGACCCACCAACCGGAAACGTCACGATGGCGTCACTGTGATGCCTCCGAACTTTCAGACGAAAAGTTTTCATCTTGTTTTAGAGACGTCTTGGACATTTCTTGTAGTCGCCTTCTTCGCCTTCTTGGCGATGGTGCATGCCATTTCATGGTCTTTAGATTAGCACGAGTCCCGGCGACTGTTCAGTCAGACCCTATACTCACGTTTCATGTCACTTTCAGTATCTTTGTTGGCCTTATGAAATGGAACATTCAGGCTATTCATTTTTTATCCTCCCATTTTGTTACTATTCGATCTCATTGTAGAACTCGGCCCCCAACAACCTGGTAGCCACATTCTTAGGATCCAGACGACGGAAATCAGACGTAAAGGAAACGTGGTAACTCTAATCATCACCTGTCATGTTGACCTCTCTGACCAGCCTTACCCACATCTCCACACATACAACATTACAGCTGATAATGTCATCTTGTCCTCCTCCAGCTGCGCCTCAGCGATCCTGTCTCCATTCCCCGATGCCTGCATCAATGTCACGTGTTCTGCCACCAACGGAGTTGGAGATACGTTGTCATGGATGAAACATTGCCGGACAAAAATTCCTCCTGGTAGGTTAAAGAAATTACAAATACGATTGAAAAAAAAAAAACATTGTATGGAAATGTTATGCTCAGTTAAGGGAAAGTGCATTCCAATGTCTTTTGGTATCATATCAGCAGGAGATAATTTAGACTGCATCTAGCAGTAGATGATGTCATTGGCAGAACCTTGGTTGGGAAGTTTTGTTGTGGGTTTTTTATGTGGAAGTATCAAAAACAAAAAATATCATGAATATAATTATGGCACATTCTTAGATAGTCTTTTGACTGAATAAGTAATGATCAAGGCATCATATATCAATACAAGTCAGCATGCACTGACATTTTATAGGTCCTTGAAAGTCAGAAAGTAACAAAAGCTATCACTCTTGAAGAAGCAAATCATACAATGTGATCCCTTCACTATGTAAGTAACGAAAATTACAACGTTCTTAAAACTATCTCACTTGTAAATCTGTGTGTATGGTGGGGATCAGAAATGTCCAAGTCACTTCACAAAGTACTGAATAAGAAGATAATAATACAAGAGCCCAGCGACACCAGAGGGTGAGCGAAAGTTTTGATTGAAATCTACAAACAGGTGATATACTTGTCATCCACTGTTTGTCGGATGTTCGCCATTACGGACACTTTGCCTGTGTTCGAGGTTTCCATGAAATTGGAAAAACACACTTGATAGTTACTTTGCTCAGTACAACGGCATGTGATTTATTTCGCATTATAGGTATATAGTCTGCAAGGTTTTGCCTAAAGGTATATAGAGTGTTTTCATTGAGGTAGGAAAGACTGAAATCGAAAAAAAAAATATGCTATGTATCAGCAAAGAATGTGTCATAATTGCTCTCTTCGTAACGAATTACAACTAGACAGAATTTGAGTTAGTAGTATCTGGTTCCGGAAAAGAAAACAGAAAAAGAAGAAAAAAGGCAAGCTATAAAACAGACACTACTATGAGAACAGAGGGAAAATAAACCAGGAAGTAACAAACATTACCGTTGTCCATTGGTCCCATAGCCAGCCCTTTTCAAGTGTTCCTTCAGAAATCGTCGACCACATACGTTCTTCTCATCGTCATTTTCATTCTCTCCATCATCACCTGTCTCACTGTCCTCATGAAGAGAAAGGTTGTCTACTGATTGAGGTGACTATAATCATTCACATGGTGAATTATGTACAGTATTGTTCTTTTGACAGAGTAACCAAGAAGTGGCATGTCATAGCATTTTCTATTTCTGCTCGTTATCTTGCTACCATTTAAAACTCAGTACTATTGGCATATTCTTTTTTATTATTTCCTTTTAATGACATGCAGTGTTCTTTGTCCACTTGGTAAAAGTCCTGGGAAAAAGTACTGAAAAAAATCATCAAAAGCCGAGCTTCATATCTTATGTTTCTACCTATTAAAGCGTTCCACTGTTAAATTATTGAATTGAATCTTCTCGAATTCAAGCTGAAAGACACAATCTTCCCTTCCTTTTGGGATTTATTATAATTTCACGTTCGCGTTTTGCATTCCGAGCCTTCCTTATCTTTTCGCGTTCCTACGGCAAAAACGTCTCTAATAATATACTTAGATATCTGATATCACCTTCTTTCTTAAAAAGAACTTCATTTCGTATAGAACGCGCAAGGTGCTCTCCTCTATGTTTGTTCTTGTCTTTCTATTTTGTTTACACCGTGTTTTGTTAACATTACCTTGGCAACGACGACGATCTTTTTAATACATTTTTTTTTCTCCAGGTGGGCAACACTTCGAAGGTTAACATGAGGAAAGATTTGGACGTATGGCGGCAAGATTTCGTCTGAAGAATCAAAATTTGTACATTTGGTATCTTAAAAGGAAATTCAGAACCAGTTTAAAACTTCGTCAAGCGACAAAAAAAAAATCTTTGACTATACAAATCCCATATTCTATTCATTAATCCTTCAGATTATTTTTCTGGTCAAATAGTATTCAATCGAATAACCATTAACTCTGTACATTTAACAAAATTTTAGGGGCCCTCTACTAACGACCATTTAAATTGGAATAGTCCCTTTTATTTGAATAAACTAATCTAAGTAAATACAGGGGTTATATAGTTATCAAAATTAAAGCAGTTTTTCCGATTTACTTTAGTTGCTATATTCAACTTTAATATTGCTATATTTATATTACGGTATACTTGCGTGGGGAAGTTCAGCCAATATCGATATTAATAAGCTATTCATCATCCCAGAGTTTTGAGATATACTTATGGACGTAATTTATGTGTGCATACTGGCCAACCTTTCTTAGAAAGATTGTATTTAGATTTGTATTTAATTTAGTTAGGAGTTTCGATAAATGAATTGAATAATTGTGAATTGCCCTAAGTTTCGAAGTTTATATTTAAGAAAAAGAAAGAAATGCATAGAAATTGAACAAGACAGAGTGATGTGTAACATATACAAAAAACGAAACAAAAACAAACTGGATTACGAGTGTTGGAAGATACCTTTATTCTTAATGGCCCGTAAGTTTTGAATTCCCTATGACGGTTTTGTTCGTTTTCCTTTTGTGTGTGTGTGTGTGTGCATACTTCTCCAGGTGCACTGGATGTATGTTACAAATACAACATCGTATAACTTATGTGAAAGCTTAATAAATCAAATGAAATGACATGGAATGAAATGAACACAACTGATCTGACATAAGACATATGATCTCTCGCGAACTTGCATTTACATTTGCTGTTGCTCGCTATTCACTCAGTGACAGGCAAGATATATCCTATCATAATATATAATCATTTATTTCATGCCGCAAGTTATGTCTGGTGTCAACTTCCTAGTCAAGCCTCTCTTGAGGTGACGGTGCCCTATTTTTCCAATTATTTATAGAAACTTTATTCGAATTGTTCCCTCTGTTAGTGTACCTTCAGTATGATATTGTTTTAAATCTTTAGTCACGTTGCTGCGATTGTAATTCATATAATGTATATTCAAGAACATGTTTATTTTTTGTTATATTTGCATGTATGTGGTATAGACAATGAAATGCAGAAATAAAACTGAACCGAAGTGAACTGAACTGAAATAAACTGAAAAAAGGCTACTAAAAATGTATGCGATGTATTTTGACATGACATTGTTTATAAGATTACGTACGTGATGTATTCCTACAACCAGAGAGGAAAAAAAAAAAAAACCTTTGGGAGACACAAAATATTACAGCGTGTAGTATATCTGTCTAACGTCGAGAAAACATTCAAAGTGATGTGTCTGTTTATGTAAGAGCAGGTTTGTGTGTGTGTGGGGGGGGGGGGGCGTGTGTGGGCGTGTGTGTCATGGAGTTATGTTGTCTAGATCTGGTAAGGACACGTATATGCAAGAAAGAAAGACACAAAATATCAGTGTAACTTTCATGCCTCTAGAAACCTAATAGGCGATAATAAATAAACTATGTATGTTCATATTATTATACGGGCGTATGTGTGTGTGTATGTGAGTGTGTGTGTCAAAGAGTTATAATTATGTATGCTGCATATCAAGTAAGATACCAGAAATGAAATTAGCGTACACTGCTAATTTTTCGCGTTCTGGAGACACGCACACACACAGAAGAGGCCATTTGGAGACACGAACTATCACGTTATTTTGTCATACTTTGAGAAACCTTAAAGGGGAATGTTATGTTCAAGTGATTGTGTGTGTGTGTGTGTGTGTGTGTGTGTGTACGTTTGTGTCATACACTTATATACACGTCTAAAGTACGTTGTATCTAAATCTGAATATTCGACTAACTAACTACAGATAGAATGGAATTAATGCAATTTGCTAACTTTCTCTTTCGCATTTAGGAGACACGCATACAAAAAAATAATCATAATAACTTTCGGAGGCACAAAATACTAGTTTATTTCTAATGCTTCTGGAAAACCCCAAAGTGATGAAGTATCCATGTAAGTGCAGCTTTGTATCTTCCATAATATATCTCATAATTATGCGCTTTTAGATTTTTTTTTTGCCTCCTTGCCTTCCATATTACGATATTATACATCTTTCAGAGCGCATGGAGAAAATCGTATGCACTACTTCACATGCTAAAGTAAAAACAATGGCTGGTTAATGATATTTCAAAGGATTATGCAAATGTATTTCGAAACGTTGGGGGAAGAAGAGTCATTCGTGTGGTGTCAAATTATGGTTCTGTGGTTCTCTTGCATAGAGCGTGTCTGCTGACAAAGTCAATACGAACCGTTTCCTATGTTTTGTTAGGTAATAGGAAAGAACAACATGGCATCATGATTACAATGATATCACGGAAATCAATGCCTGTATGTGCTCTGTGATATGCGATCATGAATTGATGTTCCAACTAAAAGAGAAAGTTTGCCTAATTTTACGTCATATTGTTGTCGTGTATGCAAAATGATATATTCTGTGAAAAAAAGATAGATATTCAGATTTGTAAATCTGAATTAGATATTCAGATTTGTAAACAATATTTGGTTCCAGTTAATGTTTTTTTTTTCCTGCAGTTCCTGTGAGGTGTAAGAAAATCAGTAACGAAATGTTTATTGCCTTTGTATTATATGAAATATTTATTGCCTTTGTATTATATGAAATAGAAGTCTCAGGTATAAACAGAAAATGTGCAAAAACATCTTATACTCGACTGCCATTATTTTTTTTATCCTTTAACATTTGAATTACAGAAAATTTAGAGACACAATTGAAATTACATGTAGGAATATTAGATGATAAATGTTTTATGTTTCTGCTAACTATGTTTTCTCTCCATATCACACACGCAGATTTCAAATAGCGTACGGTTACATTTGGTATATTTCCTCATGTTGTGTGATATGCGTTGGCAAATACGTACTTTGATCTATGTAGCAGCAGCAGCAACACGCGGAAGAATCTTATTCAGGAATAGTGTGCAATGGTCAAATAGTCTGCGCACACATTGTAATAAAAGGTCGACAGAGAGAGCGGACATCAGGACATCAAGCTTACCGAAGCTGTTACATCGTTTAATAGTGTAAACATTTTTACTCTCATTTTATAAATCAATTCGACATTTTTTCAGGTTGAAAGTTAACGTAGTTTGGCTTTTGCTCTTCCTGTAGATTATGTGTATACGTGATCACTTACATTGAGCGCCGCAACGAAAGTGAAAAATCTCTGTGACCTCCGTTATCTTTTTTTTCGGGGGGGGGGGGCAGACTTGTGTTTGCTAGCTTATATGGTTTATGCTGATTCTTTTCTATGTATCCCACCAAGCTGTTATCAAAGCTGCTGAAGATTCATATTTTTTATCTCTTTTCTGCCTTCTATCTTTCACTCCAGGATTCAACAGTGTCCAGGAACAATGACAGGAAGACGAGTATTAGTCCTACTTGGGATAGTTTTTGTCACCATCGATTGCATTGGTAAGATGGTTCGTATAGATACATACGTACATACATACATAGTACGTACATAATATTCATATACATAGTTATACACATACATAATATTCATATATGTATAAGAATATCATACACATATAAAAAAAATTATTAAAAAACTTCAATTTTAACTCAACTGTGAAATATAGGCATATATATATATACATATATACATACATTTCATAGATGAGGTAACAGCAGATTTTTTTTTTTTTTACAGTAGTGTTGTCATGTATTCTTATTCTTCTTCTTCTAAGGGGTTCTTTAAAAATGCCTTGGTAGCTTTAGAAAGACAGAAAACCACAAGAACAAAGATAAAGATGAAACATTTTATCTGAGAAATAAACAAAAAAAAAACGACACAGTGCTTGTCGCATATTATGTGTGTTGCTTTTGTTTGTTGCTCTTTTTCACAACCACAATAATTACATCTAGTACCTGTGAATGGACTCGCGAGATGAATTAAAGATGAAATAAATATGGTTTTACGTTATTCTGTTTACGGCTTATCTTTATTGGTTTATGTAGGTGGAACCAGCGTTACTCTCAATTTACCAAGCCCGCTGACGCCAGACCAGGAAGTTACAGCCGTTTGTACAGCCGATAAAGTCTTTGGCTCAGAACACGTGAACTGGTACTTAAATGGCGTACAGATTACCAATGGCGTACAAACAAGCAGTACTGTGAATAGCATGATCACCTACTACCTTTATATAGAGGGTCTGAAAGAAAATTTAGGTGTGGATTGTGGACATCTTCAAGTGTTAAGACAGATCGATTTTGATAAGTATAATCTTAGATTCATAAAATTGTTGTCATAGTTTTTTTGACTTTTCCTTATATTCTTAAGAAACTGAGTGGTTTTTGGTAACATTTTCTGCCAGTCTTCGCGCCTTCCTCTTCATGGCACCTTGCCCAAAATGTCGCATCCTCCTTCAAACTTGTGACGTAAGATGACGAGTGGGAGTTCCTTCTCAAGGACATGCAAGCTGGATGAAATTAGAAAGAATATGTTCTCGTATTGGAGAATTTCAACGCGATATGTAAATGAGAAGGACAAATCAAACACACGAATAAACCTGAATCAATGTTGATTTCTTGGAAGGGGCTATTGGTCAAATTCTAACTTTCTTTCATCCAACATTAGCCAAAATACTACAATATCGCAATTATTAAGTTATAATGGACATTGTTCCCCTCCCTTTTCTTTGATCTTATTGCCCATGTGTGCTAATAAACTAATTCTTAACTATTAAATCTATTATTTAACATGTTGTATTTGTTTTTATTTATTTATTTCAGTGAAGTTTGACGCTGATTATTGTGGAGAGGTCTTTACCTAAGGAATTTCTTTCATTCTGTTGACGACCCTCGAAAAAAAAAACAACTACACCTCCCTCTACATAATTATGAACACACACATACACACACACACACACACACACAAACACACACATGTAAACTCACGTACATAGAACCATAGTAAATCATGAAAAGATAAGTCAAATAAAATGTATTTATCTTAATCAAAATCAATTCAATATAGGACGTTGATTTCCTATAATTGTATCTTGACAAACACTATAAAATGTGTTGTTGGTAAGTTAAATAACAATACATGAGATGTTTGTAGGTGAAACCAGTTTGCAACAATGACATGCTTTTATAATTTGACAAATATTATAATCCGTGCTGTGGCAGTTGAATATCGCGATAGAAATCTTATACAAAATAATAACAACTATTCGATTGATACACTGTCTGCACTACAAACGACCTTTTACTCAGAGAGAGATGGAAATTTGACCTTATATTGCATTATTGAATTAAAAGAAAGAAATCTTCCAGTTGAACTTTTCAATAAGATCTACGAATTTTTCAACAAAATTTCAATTAAAAAAGCTGGTGTTTAGATGACAACATTGTCTTATGATGAACTACAAGTACGGCATGCCTTACAAACTTAGGGGGGGGGGGCATTGCGGGTAGCACATTTATTAAATTACCAACGATTGATATTCTATTTAGGCAATATCTATTTATTCATTGTATTTTTCAATTTCTTTTGTTTCAGAAGGGTAGCTCGGTCAGTGCCTGGAAACACTGTTACTCTCAGAGGCTTTATGTATATAGATACATCACAAAATACACATATTGTAGACACATGAAAAAAAAATATAATACATAATACATTTACGTTAAACTTACAACATGGCCACATTGTTGAGTATTGCGGGGACAAAAAAAAAATACATATTCTCCACAACATTACAAATCACTGACAAGTTATAAGCGCCCATGAAAGAAGGAAGGGGAATCAAGATCACATTATAGTGTACAATCCGGTGTAGAATAAGCTTACCAACTGAGTGTATAGCATTTGCTCATTTTTATATATTAACATGTTTTACTGTTTTCTTCAGAAAAGATTGGCCATGGTTTGTATTGAGGTGCCTGTTTGATATGATTTCGGAGCTGGGTCCAGATTAAGTGTACTTCAGTTTAGCTAAATTTGCGAAAAGAAATAGAAATAATACACTCTCAGATATGACTACGAACCAAAACAATTTACATTCCCAGAAAGAGTTAAAATCTTTATCTTCGTTAACCATCATGGTGACCATTTTTCTGAATTTTATATGAACATCTGTCGCGGTAATAAGCCCTTAAAACGTTTGATGTTATTATTTCTCTCTTGTAATAACATTCGTTACATCAAGGGCTTTAACAGTAAAGGAGACGCAAATCATCCTGCAGAAAAACCCCGAGAAAACCCTTGTATAATTCTGCACGTTGAGCCAAATAAATGTATTCAATAAACGACAAACTTCATCCCTCCATCCAATCCCCAGATAATATCTGGGATAACCGAACCGAACGTAATGATTCATAACTATGGAATATCCGCTCCTTTTCCGATTCCAAACATTGGGTCATCACGATACATAGTTATGTGTGACGGAAGTGAACTCTCACCCAAATACATCACCACACTTTTTCAACTCCAATTAACGGTATCGTGATAGAGCAATGCTGTTCGACAAATGCGTGAAAACTTTCTGAGATATCCCTAACAAGATAATGCTTAAATATTGGAGCAAAGGCTTCTGTCGTTAAACCAGAAAATACGAAAATCCAAAGCTCTCTTCCTCGATTTGATGAAAGGCTTCAAAGGCAGAAATTTGCCGTCCCCACATCGTAATCTCTACGGACACTAGAGGGGACGATGTTAATTTAAAAATATGTGTAAACTTGACGACATTTTTCCATTTAGTTTTCTACTGCAACGAACCTTACATAAATCATAATGTTCACCTGAAATAAAAACCATAAAGATCTAAAAAGGCAATCTCTTCCTGTAAACTGATGACTGATTTTTCTTCCACCAATTAATGTGGTCTCTATGTGTCCATTATTGCACAAGACCATTCTTCGCAATATACGCGTGTTTGCCACAGTTAAGAGATGTTTACGCCAACGCGAGATATATCGTCACATTTTCCCATCTTGTTTCAGAACCCAATCCCAATACAATGGAAAGAATGTTGCTAGGTACAATGTTCAATGCGTCTGATCACAGGCGCTGCCACTAATTAGTGTACTACAAATCAGACACGCTCAAGCAACTTGCTCTTCATTATTTAGATTATTTTTGACAGAGGAACAAAATGAAACGGAAATGAACTTTGACTTCATGCCAGTGGAAGGTGACATTATGTGTCTCCTATTCATGCAACGAAAACGCATTTTATTCCAGGGTTCGGCAGAGAGTACGAGACATTGAGAAGACAACTTTTGTACAGTTTTGAGTTTGAAATCATGGATAATTGCTGTGAAATCTTCACATTTTACACGACATGCGACCAAGGTTTAATCGAGAGTTAGAAGACTGAACAGCTTTCAAGAACATCGGCCTACCTACGGGTTCCTAGGATGGAACGAAGGAATTCTTGTTGTTGTCATGATCGCCTTCCAATCATGATATCACATACACGAGACATTAAGAAACCAAGAAAATTACAATCGTCGAGACAGGATGTTTGTGTGAGAAATAAACTGGACTTGACCCCCGTTTAAAACTCAAAGTTTTTCGTCATGCTTTAACGTTACTAGATGCTGTCCGTAATTTACATACGAATATTATGAGTGTTTTCGTTACTGTGGTTAAGCAAAATAGACAGCAGCTGCTCAGAAAGTAAAATAACTTTAGGTGAATTAGTGAAAGTGTCCCTATCGAGGGTGGTTGATTACAAATACACTTTGTGAGAAACTAGAAACAATAAAATATCTCACATTTTTGTCTCTTTTTACAGGTAAAGTTTTATGCAGTACGTCTGAATTGTTTCCAGTAATATTGGAGGGGTTCCTAACCGTTATTTCTAATATCTCATTCGGTTTGTGAAAGGAAGGAATTGAAAACTACTATTCTATTACAGATAGGGGTATGATATAAGATACTAACGTCTTTGAGCAAATAATAAAACATAAAATTCTGTCATAGTGAAAATCATGTCAACCGAGGACAAACATCATCACGCATCCTACACGCAGCCAAAAGAAGATATTGTTTCCGCATCAGCGTACTCTCTAAAGCTACCTAGCGACCCCGTTAAATCTTGCCTTTTCAGACTTTCAGGTTTTAAAAGAAGTGTAACTGAAAGATGATAACATTTATTTTGTAATTATCACCTTTCAAATCGGATAAAGACTGATACGAATTATGTAACAGAGTAAGTCTATTCAAAATGAGGAGCTTTTTCCTGCCCTATGACCCCATAGGTTTACGTGTAAGTCATGTCTCAATTCAAAATCCCAGCCTTGCTTTTTATGTCGCACTAACAAGCATAGCAGGATATTGCTGTCCATTTTCTGAATAAAGACAATATTGCCGATGCCTGTCAATCATATCGCTGTGAATTTACCGGAGGAATTTGACACAAACCTGGAATCGCTTCAGTTTATAGTGATTAACTTTTTAGGATTCTAATATAATAATTCATGGATGACATGGATCATTTACATTTCAGACCCATTTCCTCAACAGTATGGACCTGTGAGAATCTAGTGAATTGTAAAATTGTTAACCTCTGACTTTCGTTTTTATCTAAACTTGCCATTTTGTCTGTTTTTAAATATCAACGACGGAAGTGAAAACATTCCGTCAATATGTTCCTATGTACAATAATTCCTTATAATGATGCAGAGAAAAGTTGCAAAATGAAAGCGAGGTTATAATGTGACATATCATTGCCTAAAATATAAAACTGAAAATTTATAGGTGAATATGTGATCTTATTGCCAGAATATTTTGAACAGAAAGGGATAAAAGAACAAGGAATAAAAAAACTATGACTTTGCAGATGGCAAAAGTCGCTCAGCGCCAAACTTAGTTAAATAACTACGCCTTCCGAGGAAGTCACTGCACTCGGCCGTGCGATGGTAGAACTGGTGAGTATCAGCAAAAAATAATAATGGATACGTTCTGGATAACCCGAACTAAACACACGAGTGAATGGTTAGATCTTAACGCGTTTCTCAGTCCGTGCAAGTTCTGACAGCGTGTTTGCGTGTCTATAGATACTCCATTCATTTCACCAAATCAGGGTACAAAGCCACCACAAGGTATTACAAGCTAACAAGGTAAGAAATTGAATGTTTTCTTTACTTATTGAGGCAATGATGAGATCCGAAATAAAAGCGCAGTTCAGTAGAGTAATTTCAACACCTCACATTCTTCAGCTTCGGGAATGTCCTGGTCAGATACGTGCAGCTTAATTCTCTTCAATCAACTCTGATAATTTCGTATAGGCCTACGCCTGGACCCCGACCTTCGCCCAAATTTTGACAGCAGATTTCATAGCATCACATGTCATTGCATTAAAACCTTCCAAACCCTTGAACTTTCTGCTTTTCAAAAATTTTCAATCCAAATCATTCTAGTCCCATTGCATCGTGTTTACCTTGATAGTGCCGTCCATTACAATGCCATTTAAAGAAAGTAAACTATAAGTGTGAACCCAAGTTCACAAAGTTTAATGTTGATGTCATTGTAACATTTCGGTAGTCTTGCTGATACGATTTGAGTCCAAAGCCTAAACGATGTCTTGTTTCGGATTTTACGTAATTCAGAATATAAGTATCATAGAATCACAGTTTTATAGATTTCAAGATGTGAACCGAGATTGCATAGAATCCGTCTTGAATTTTGTAGGTCCCATCCGTGCACTAGTAATTGATGATAACTCACTTTCAATAATTATGTGGTATAGAATCTGAAATTCTGCTCAGCTTATATGATTAAAAAAAGAATAGCGTACACAATTTCATGTTTTCCACATGTTACAGTGAGACTTGTCGGAGGGACTGATGAACATGAAGGCCGAGTCGAGATATTCTGTGACGGGGTCTGGGGCACGGCGTGTGACACTGGTTGGGATATGAACGCAGCTCACGCTGTGTGTAGACAGCTTGGGTACTCGGGGGCTGCCTCGGTCCATTCTAATGCCCATTTCGGACAAGGATCAGGCCCTGTTTGGTTAGACAGCATAATTCACTGTCCCACTTCGGATAAAAACTCTCTTTTAGAGTGCAGTCGATTCCCGTGGGGATGCTCCAGTTACTCCAGTTGTGGGCACAACAATGACGTAGGCGTTCGATGTGATGGAGAACGTGAGTAAATTTCATTATTATATAGTATCATTTTTTTTTTGAGGGGGGAGGGGGTATCAGTTAGTAGTGTTGTTTTCTTGGCTTCTTGGTTTGTTCTTTTTTGCATGGTGAAACTCTATTGTCATAAAGTATTCTATTTCTCGCTTGCTATTTTGGTTTCAACCAAAGTACAAAAATCATAATTCAGCGATGTCATGTCCAAATTTTATTTGTTGAAACCTGTAATTCACCAAATTTGAACTACGTATATTACAATTTCAGCATCGATCTTAAATCAAATTTTAATTAAATTATCTTAAATCGTAAATTCGAGTAATTGATACAAATTCTGGCAGACCTATCAATACTCCAAACATCATTGTTTCTTACCTTCCCACACCAGTGACAATAACACTACTGTTACACTCGCTCAGAGAGCTTTTCCCATTGCAATTGAGAGGGAAAATTTACTTAAAAATTGAATTGTCAAGGTTTGAAATAATCTCATCGTTTGCCAAAATTTTAATCATGACTGGAATATCCAATAATTATAAGCAATAAAGGGGACGTTCCACCTAAAAAAAAAATAAGTTGGTTTGAATAGAACCATAAAAATGAGGGGAACATGAGAGTAGAAATTTGACTGTATTTTGATTAAAAACAACAATGTTATACAATTTTGTTGATGTGACCAATCAAACAGAAATTTACGACTTTGTGTTGTATAGCATTTTATCCTTCCTTGATCTGTGCAAAAAACTCCATTAAATCTGTTCATTTCCCCCTTTTATTTATATTTGAATATCCATTTTTCAATGAGGGATTGTACAGGAAAAAAATACAATGATTGCAATCTTCAATAGACGGGAGAATGAAAAATTCCACATTCCATAGTACAGAGAAAATATTGCTTGAACTCGTGTGTGACATTATGAAATTACCAATTTGTCTTTGATTGATCACAACTTAAGTAATCAGAGCTTGAACAGAATTTGCTCAAACTTCCACTGTCCTGCATTTTCGACTTATTTTACTGCTTCTAATGATTCACACAAACCAATTGTCCTGATTGACTTCCCCGGTAACAGTACTTGCAAGATGCTACGCACTGACTCCATTATGACCACACATAAACTTAATTACATAGTTTGGCTCTTTTTTTTTCTTTTCTTTTTTTTTTTGAAAGAGTAAAGAAATGTGTAAGACGCCATCAAATTTCGTAAGATACACACGGAGTATTCATGATATCGTTTATGACTTGATGAAATAAAAAGTTGAAGTAGTTGGTCTATCGGTTCAAAAGGCCGAGCATATTATGAGGTCTAAAGAGATGCAAGAAGTATATATCACCTTACCTCTTTCTGACAATTCACTTTCACTACTGTTTCTTATTTAGTATGTGTCATGTGATAATGGTCAATGTGCTCTTATGGTGCTGGATGTAGACGTTGTTGAGGGACACACTATATGTATATATATATATATATATATATATATATATATATACATATATATCAAATTGTATTACAGGAGATCAGGAAGCTGCGGAGGCAATTTTCAGGAACGGAGACTTGAATGCAGGTCTGGGTTACGGAGCTGATCTCTTGACTTACTATGACATCAGCAGTCGACTGACATTCACCCCAACGACAGCCAACAACGGTGATATACTTCAGTGTCATGTGTATGGTGTTGTGCGCTCGGCCACTCTGGAGGTTACAGGTGAATTTATCAAATTGGATATCAATACACGTATGCCAGTGACATTATCATTACTGCATAATCATATATTGTACATATTTATCCATAGTACTGATGAATTCATATTCATATACGAAATTTACATGAATAAGTTCCTCCGCATTTTTCTAAAAACAAAACAAACAAAAAAGATCTAAAGACTTATTTGCGAGACAAAATGCGTATTCGTAATACCACAGCACTAATCCAAACACCTGGAAGCTTGAAGGTGATGAAACGCATTTATGAGATACCATGGTTAATGGGAAGCTAGAAAAAAAAATTGATAATTTTGTATTGATAAAGAATTCCACAGTAAATATACTTAAGAAAAAGGAACCGAATATAGCCTTCGTTAACATTCCTGTTTATTACATTTACATTTAAAGAAATCTTTAGTATCCAGAGAATTAAGAAATACAATATGTGTCATTTCGATAATAGTATGTATAGCCAGACTTAAATTTCTTCCAAAGAGAAAATAGGGTTTACGGCTGAGTCCGTTTGTGAATTCAGTGAACCCCTACTGGAGAAAAAAAAAATGCGATTTGGTGTCTTCCTCAGGCTTCTCTTGATTACATAAATCATCACGCTTTTGTCACGTTTTTCTTGATTTCCAGTAATTCATTTCATGCCATGTCATTTCATTGATTTCCACACTCAATCATTATTGGGTTTACAAAGTTTGCATGAAAAATACATGGTCGTGGTGGAATCATGAGAAACACAAAAGTAGGCTTATTGAAAATGATCCCTACGTAAATATCATATGTAAATACATGTAAGGCCTAATACTCTAATGTAATTAGAGGCTTTAACATACTCGATACAGTCATTATAAAACGTGTCGGAATAACGAACTTTAATTCATTATAGCATTAACGTGATTAAAATAACTTTGGAATAACGAACATCGCGTCATCACCCGTTCTATCATATCTATATTACTTTGATAGTGCGGATTTAGAAAACCAAATAAATGCCACCTCTTATACTAATGTGCAATTTTCATGGCTTTGCAACAAGGAACATATATTCACAAACAAAAATCAGAGTCGAAATGTTCATTATCATACAATTTACTCGACTAAAATTTACTTAAATCTGAAGAGTTTGTTTGCAAAAACCGATAAGTCCATATTTGTCAAATGAAGATATTTGCGATTAAAGGTCTAGAAAAACAAAGAGAATAATAAGAAAATTTTTGCTTCTTTTGATCATAACTTTAAAAATATACCTTTATATGTGGTGACCAATATATCATTTAAAAGGTATTATTTTGTACTTTATGACAGAGACCGTACTTCAAAATCTTCAAAAATGGACTTATCGGTTTTTGCAAACAAACTCTTCATCTATTTATGTCCTCCTTATGATATTGCTACATAAGATGTGAATCAAATGCGTGTATGGATTAAGCCCGCCGCACACTACACGATTTTGCCCCGATTCACCGGTCTTAAGACCTTAAGACTGGAAGTATGACGTCACAGTCTTGTCAGTTTCCAGTCGTACGACTGGGTCTTAACGCCAGTCGTAGAGATTTGACATGTTGAATTTCTACGACTGGTCGTAGGCTTTCAGCCATTCACAATGCAGTAAAATGCAAGCGCACGCAGTGCGCACTGCGCGCGCTTTACAGTCGGGTCGTATAGTGTGCGGTGTCTGGTCGTACGACTGGTCTTAAGACCCAGCTTGGCTTAAGACTTTAAGACCAGTCTGATCGTGTAGTGTGCGGTGGCCTTTAGGGTATAAGGACTCGAAGCGAACCCTAAAAATGATTGATTAGTAATGCACTTGACATGTGCATTTCTATAACTGTATTTATCGTCTTAGACTCCCACATCAACCATGATTTCCCTTTCAAGGCTAGGCTTGTGCTCTTATATGGTATACGATTACACTCGATAAAAGGTTGTCGGGTTTGTCTTTTAAGTCTTAACACTGACTGGATAATGTGCGATTACACTTTGACAGGTGGTGTAACCCCGTCCCCCTCCCGGTCCATCACTTCATGTATCACTCCAAGTCCCGGTACACCCCCAGGAGAGAACATCTTATTCATCGCTGCTGTAGAGATGAAAGGCGAGGATAACCTGAGTAATCTGGTCATCTCCTGTCACGTGAACTTTACTGATCAGCCGTCCCCGTACCTCCACACCTACACCATCGTGACTGAGAATACAACTCTATCGTCATCAAGCAGCACCTCAGCCATTCTCTCGCCACGCCCCAACGCCTGCATCGAACTCGCGTGCTCCGCGACGAACGGGATAGGAACGACCTCAGCCACGTTCACACACTGTCCTCAAGGTAATTAGTCTGGGAGACTTTAATTTAAACGTAGGTATTTGGTTTTATGAGTTCGACGTAGTTGAATAACCTCTTTAAGTGTTAAGTGTATACGTTTTCATTCACGCTCTCATCAATGTTACGCAGTGTGTTGAATCACAAATCTGTCATGCCCATTAAAACATCCTTAGTTATACCCTTTCTCCAACCATGCGGACCTATTATGCTTATGGAAGCCATCAACAAAGCCACCTTAAATATCACCATATAAAACGGCTAGTCTTTGTTTATTTAACACATGCTTACTAAATGTCTGGAAGTCAAGGTTAACCTCCTACGAATTTTAAGCATCTTGTTAAAACAATATCTGCCCCCCCCCCTTTTTTTTTTGTCCATCTAAGGCGATCACATTTCAACTTAGCTACCTCGTATCTATCATTATTTCTCATTGGTCACCAACTGCCGATTTGGACATTGATAACAAATAATCATATCCAACAGATAAGCCAGCAGAAGGAATCATCACCGTGGAGTTTGAGACTCAAGAGAATGATGATAACGAACCAAGCCTTAACATTACTTGCCACGTGGATCAAGAAGACCAACCCTTTCCACCAATTAACACGTACCTCATTGCAGTCGACAATAGCGTCATTTCCGATTCAGCTTCTCGTACGGTGACGATTGACCCTCAACCCAACACATGCATCGATGTCGTGTGTACTGGTATAAATGAATACGGAGAGACTGAAACGACCAAGACCTACTGTCCTTCACAAACAGGTAAATGTCACGGGTGCACGTCACAAAGTAGACACCCACGAGTAATGCAACCCACGATTGATACTACCAACGAAGTCATAATGTACACGAGTCATACAGCCCAAGAGTTCTA
The DNA here is from genome assembly GCA_033980235.1 of Diadema setosum. NCBI lineage: Eukaryota > Metazoa > Echinodermata > Echinoidea > Diadematoida > Diadematidae > Diadema > Diadema setosum. The sequence goes on from CM067067.1 coordinate 37,519,030, forward strand.
CAGCTCATGAATTATACAGCCAGGAGGTAGACGCTTTAGTGAACAAGGCCCTCGGGCTCGACAAGAAAAATAAACAGGTCAACAAGCAACTTGGTCCACGAGCTAGACACTAGGGAAATTTTGCGTAGTGTCTTGCTCATTGGCCTGTGTTAGATAGTATCTAACTCGTTGACTTTATGACTCGTGAGCTGCATGACTCGTGGGTGTCTAGGTCATGGGATGACGCCAATTTATAGCGACTAATCGCACTTCACAAAGAGTACAGAAAACGACAACATAAATTGTTTACAATGCCCCCTTTTTCGTTTACGAGTGTCTAAGAAATGAAAAGAACTAAAGCTTTCCAAAAATCAAAGTCAAAACTGCGCATAAATGTGGATATTTCATTTGCCTGTAGGCTGGGTGGCGACCCTGTTGGCGACTCGAGTCTCGCTGGTCGCGGAGACAACTCCGCGACGTCTCCGAGACGTCTTCTGGAAACTACCCTGAGTAGCGAGACAATCAAACATGTTCCTTTTTTTTTTTGAGACTTTAACAGTCTTCAGCTGGTCTCGGGGACGTCTCTGCTACATATCGGCGACACCTTAGTCGCGGCCTAGTCACGGATATTTATTTTGTCCACGAGGTCTCCGAGACGTCTCCGCGACCTTGCCTAGACCCACCAACCGGAAGCGTCACGATGACGTCACTGTGATGCCTCCGAACTTTCAGACGAAAAGTTTCATCTTGTTTTAGAGACGTCTCAGACATTTCTTGTAGTCGCCTTCTTCGCCTTCTTGGCGAGCGTGCATGCCATTTCATGGTCTTTAGATTGGCACGAGTTCCGGCGACTGATCAGTCAGACCCTATACTCACGTTTCATGTCACTTTCAGTATCTTTGTTGGCTTTATGAAATGGAACATTCAGGCTATTCATGTTTTATCCTCCCATTTTGTTACTATTCGATCTCATTGCAGAACTCGGCCCCCAACAACCTGGTAGCCACATCCTTAAGATCCAGACGACGGAAATCAGACGCAAAGGAAACCTGGTAACTCTAATCATCACCTGTCATGTTGACCTCTCTAACCAGCCTTACCCACATCTCCACACATACAACATTACAGCTGATAATGACATCTTGTCCTCCTCCAACTGTGCCTCAGCGATCCTGTCTCCACTCCCCGATGGCTGCATCAATGTCACGTGTTCTGCCACCAACGGAGTTGGAGATACGTTGTCACGGACGGAATATTGCCGGACAGAAACTTTTTCTGGTAGGCTGAAGAAATTACAAATACGATTGAAAAAAAAAATGTATGGAAATGTTATGCTCAGTTAAGGGAAAGTACATTCCAATGTCTTTTGGTATCATATTAGCAGGAGATAATTTAGACTGCATCTAGCAGTAGATGATGTCATTGGCAGAACCTTGGTTGGGAAGTTTTGTTGTGGGTTTTTTATGTGGAAGTATCAAAAACAAAAAATATCATGAATATGATTATGGCACATTCTTAGATAGTCTATTGACTAAATAAGTAATGATGAAGGCATCATATATCAATACAAGTCAGCATGCACTGACATTTTATAGGTCCTTGAAAGTCAGAAAGTAACAAAAGCTATCACTCTTGAAGAAGCAAAGCATACAATGTGATCCCTTCACTATGTAAGTAACGAAAATTACAACGTTCTTAAAACTATCTCACTTGTAAATCTGTGTGTATGGTGGGGATTAGAAATCACAAAGTTCTGAATAAGAAGATAATAAAAGCAAGAGCCCAGCGACACCAGAGGGTAACCGAAAGTTTTGATTGAAATCTACAAACAGGTGATGTACTTGTTATCCACTGTTTGTCGGATGTTCGCCGTTACGGACACTTGTGTTCGAGGTTTCCATGAAATTGGAACAACACACTTGATACTTACTTTGAACAGTACAACGGCATGTGATTTATTTCGCATTTCTATAGGTACATGCATATAGTCTGCAAGGTTTTGCCTAAAGGTATATAGAGTGTTTTCATTGAGGTAGGAAAGACTTAATCGAAATATATGCTAGGTATCAGCAAAGAATGTGTTATAATTGCTCTGTTCGTAACGAATTACAACTAGACAGAATTTGCGTTAGTAGTATCTAGTTCCGGAAAGAACACAGAAAAAGAAGAAAAAAGGCAAGCTATAAAACAGACACTGCTATGAGAATGAAGGGAAAATAAACCAGGAAGTAACAAACATTACCGTTGTCCATTGGTGCTTTATTGACAGAGGGTCCCATAGCCAGCCCTTTTCAAGAGTTCCTTCAGAAATCGTCGACCACGTACGTTCTTCTCATCGTCATTTTCATCCTCTCCATCATCACCTGTCTCACTGTCCTCATGAAGAGAAAGGTTGTCTACTGATTGAGGTGAGTATAATCATTCACATGGTGAATTATTTACAGTATTGTTGTTTTGACAGAGTAACCAAGAAGTGGCATGTCATAGCATTTTCAATTTCTGCTCTTCATCATGATACCATTTAAAACTCAGTACTATTGGCATATTCTTTTTTAGTATTTCCTTTTAATGACATGCAGTGTTCTTTATCCACTTGGTAAAAGTCCTGGGAAAAAGTACTGAAAAAAATCATCAGGAGCCGAGCTCCATATGTTATGTTTCTACCTATAAATAAGCATTCCACCCCTTATAACGAATCTTCTTGAATTCAAGCTGAAAGACATAATCTTCCCTTCGTTTTGGGATTCATTATAATTTCACGTTCGCGGTTTGTATTCTCAGCCTTCCTTATCTTTTCGCGTTCCTACGGCAAAAACGTCCCTAATAATATACTTAGATATCTGGTATCACCTTCTTTCTTATAATGAACTTCATTTCGTATAGAACACACAGAGTGCTCCCCTCTATGCTTGTTCTTTTTGTCTTTCTACTTCGTTTACACCTTGTTTTCTTAGAATTACCTTGGCAACGATGACAAGATTTTTTTTCATAAATTTCTTTTTTTCCAGGTGTGCAACACTTCGAAGGTTAACATGAAGGAAAGGTTTGGACGCATGGCGACAAGATTTCCTCCGATTGAAGAATCGTAATTTGTACGTTTTGTATTTCAAAAGGAAATTCCGAACCAGTTAAAAAGTTCGTCAAGCGAAAAAAATTATCTTTGAATATACAAATCCCATATTTTATTCATTAATCCTTCATATTATTTTTCTGGTCAAATAGTATTCAATCAAATAACCATTGATTGTGTACATTCAACAAAAAATGTAAGGGCTTTTTACTAACCATCGTTTAAATTGGAATATCTTTTTTATTTGAATAAACTAATTTTAAGTAAATACAGTGGTAAGTTAAAAATTAAAGCAGTTTTTTTTCGATTAATATACTTAAGTTGTTATATTTCTGGTCAAATAGTATTCAATCAAATAACCATTGATTGTGTACATTCAACAAAAAATGTAAGGGCTTTTTACTAACCATCGTTTAAATTGGAATATCTTTTTTATTTGAATAAACTAATTTTAAGTAAATGCAGGGGTAAGTTAAAAATTAAAGCAGTTTTTTTCGATTAATATACTTAAGTTGTTACATTCAACTATAATTTTACCATATTTATATTACGGTATACTTGCGTGGGGAAGTTCAGCCAATATCGATACTAATAAGCTATTCATCATCCCAGAGTTTTAAGATATATTTATGGACGTAATCTATGTGTGTATACAGGCCAACCTTTCTTAGAAAGTAATATTCTTGGAGTAGATGATTTGTATCTAATTAAGCTAGGAGTTTCGATAAATAAATTGTATAATTGCGAATTGACCAAAGATTCAAAGTTTATATTTAAGAAAAAAAAAATTGATAAAGGAATGCATGAAAATTGCACAGGACAGAGTGATATGTAACATATACAAAAACAAAAACAAAAACTAGATTACGAGTGTTGGAAGATACCTTTATTCTTAATGACCCCTAATTTTGAATTCCTTATATACTGAAATGCAACGACCACCCGTATGTTATTAATTGAAATGTAAGCTATTAAACTTGTTGGCACTACTGTTGTGACAACGTCAATCAACAGATGATTTGAAATAATTAATATTTATTTAAACTCTTCGGCATGGTTGACGAATGGGTTCACATAGTCTCATTTCCAACTTTTATTCTGTCATAAATATTTTCTTTTCTCTTGCAGCTGTAGGTATCCTCATTATTTCCTACTTAATGCTGTCCCTATGACGGTCTTGTTCGTGTTTTCTCTTTGTTTTTATTTGTGTGTGTGTGTGTGTGTGTGTGTGCATACTTCTCCAGGTTCACTTGCATCGGTGCAGTATTCTATGTTTCATTTCATTTTCATTTCAATTTATTTTCATATTTTCTCACATATATCACAATATAAAGTAAATTGATGTGAAATTTATACAGAACATAATTCAAAATAGAACTTCACCGGAATGTTCAAAAGTTGTCTTGGTATACACAAGGTCTGTATACATGCGAGTTAAACTGAGATCATAATGCGAAAAAAATATGATGGGGCCTGCGTAAAAGCAAGCTTGTATAGAGCCGCAGGTCCCGTGATAAAATCAGATTTGGGGAAACATAAGTACAAATATTTTTTAGACCATATTATAACTGAGGGATCCGATTAAAACGAACAAAGATCAAATCAAATAAGTGTCACTAAATAAAATACAGAATAAAATACAGAAAGGTCACATGTTGCAACTATACCCTACTACAAATAAGGACAATGAGAGAACAACGACTGAGATTGTCAGGATTATCCTGAACAGCGAAAGATACAGGCAGAGGGTTTGGAAGCCTGACTAAAACTGGCCGCGCAATTGGCCGCGCATTTGGCCCAGTTTGCGTTTACACTTGGACCCCGTTTACAGTGCGAGGCTCGGCCGCGGCCGAGTCCAGCCCCGCTTCAGTGTAAACGCGCAAAAGGCCAAATGCGAGGCAAAAATTGGCCTCGCATTTGGCCTCGCTCTGGAGGTGGTCTCGGCCGCGGCCGAGCCGCGGCCGAGCCCGGCCTTTTCTTGGTGTAAACGCATGTTAAATGCGCGGCCAATTGCGCGGCCAGTTTTAGTCTGGCTTCCAAACCCTCTGCCTGTATCTTTCGCTGTTCAGGATATTAACCCCCTCAACGTCGAAAACTAGTATAGTTTAAGGTGGTTTTTGTCCTGCAAAGGATTTTTTCCTTCGGCAAAGGCCTTTGCCCGAACGGCGACTTCGTCGCCACGGAATTCAGTTGGCAAAGGGTCTGAAAACCAGACAATACCAAATTGCGTTAGTTTACAAGCAGAGCGCCACTACGACCTAATAATGAAAGGTTTGAATCGAAAGCGCGGCCGAGCCCAGCAGTGTAAACGGACAAAATTGCGAGGCTCGGCCGCGCAATTGAGGCCGGGCTCGGCCGCGGCCGAGCCGCGGCCGAGCCCGGCCCCGCACTGTAAACGGGGTCCAGGCCGCGGCCGAGACCACCTCCAGAGTGAGGCCAAATGCGAGGCCAATTTTGGCCTCGCATTTGGCCTTTTGCGCGTTTACACTGAAGCGGGGCTGGACTCGGCCGCGGCTCGGCCGCGGCCGAGCCTGGCACTGTAAACGGGATCATAGACAAGGGGGAAAATACTGAGCAACAAGTACTATACAATATGCAAGCCGTAGCTGCTCAAAAGATATTGTTTTAATTTTCGTTTAAATGAGGCTAAAGTGGTGCAGCTTGTAAGTTCCGTAGGGAGTTCATTCCAGTACTTAGGCCCAGTGAACATAATAGTTTTTTTTCGCAAAAATTGTTCGGGTACGTGAAAGGTGATACGCATAACGTTGGCGGGTTGGGTAATCATGAACTGTATAGTTTCTTGTAAACATTTGAGAAAATGCATCTGGTAATTGGCCAGTTGAGAATTGAAACATAAACAGGCAAACGTTGTAGGAAAATAACTCATGAATTTTCAAAATTTTATTGCTCACAAAAAGTGCGATAAATATCCAGCGTGGTTTACAATTCTAATAGCGCGTTTTTGCACAATAAATAACGAATCGATAAGGTTTTTAGAAGCATTTCCCCACGCCAGAATCCCATAATTAAGACAGGGAGATATCAAAGTTGAATATATACTCTGTAGAATATTACATGGAAAATAATAACTAAGTTTGTTTAGAACCCCTGTATTTCTAGCAATAATTCTACTTACATAACCAACATGGGTTCTCCAAGATAAATCACTATCAATGTAAAGACCAAAAAATTTTGTACTATTGACCTGTGACAAATCAATGTTGTTGATCTTAACAGAGATAGGTAGTACAGGTGGGGAATTACTAAACAAAATATAATGAGTTTTTTCAATGTTTAAGGAAAGTTTGTTTGCAAAAATCCAAGATTGAACAGAAACAAGTTCTTCATTTATTATGTTTATAAGCTCATCAGGATTTTGATGAGAAAAGAACAAATTTGTATCGTCTGCAAAACAAACGAAGGAAAGGATCTTAGATGAGTTCTGAATATCGTTAATATACAAAATAAAAAGAAGTGGACCTAACAGGGAACCCTGGGGAACACCGCAAGAAATTGACTTAGGTTGGGAATCGTGACCGTGGATACTTACAAATTGTTTTCTATTTGTCAGATAATCAGAAAACCACTCTAGCGCCTTACCCCGAATTCCGTAATGAATTAACTTATAGAGTAAAATATCATGATCTATTGTATCAAACGCCTTTGAAAAATCAATGCATGTGGTTTGTAAGTGATTGTGTCTGACTTTTTTTCTGACGATCTACCCCCACAAACAACTGCTTCTATGTGGCTTCCCATGCACGTAATCTTAATCATCCAATATGAATCTAACATATTCCGGACTGATTAGAATTAATTTTGTGTCATGAAATATTGTTTAAAGTCTCTATATACTGAATTTACATATATATGTACTTTTCATTGATCTCTGGATGCATCTTACAAATACAACATCGTATAACTTATGTGGAAGCTTAATAAATCAAATGAAATGACATGGAATGAAATGAAAACAACTGATCTGACATAAGACATATGATCTCTCGCGAACTTGCGTTTACTGTGCTGTTGCTCGCTATTCACTCAGTGACAGGCAAGAATTATCGTATCATAATATATAATAATTTATTTCATGCCGTAAGTTATGTCTGGGGCCATCTTCCCAGTCAAGCCTTGCTTATGGAGATGGTGCCCTACTTTTCCATTTATTTCTCGAAACTTTATTTGAATTGTTCCCTCTGTTAGTGTGCCTTCAGAATGACATTGTTTGAAATCCTTAGTTACGTCGCTATGATTGTAATTCATTTAATGTATATTCAAAAACATGTTTATCTTTTGTTATATTTGCATGTATGTGGTATAGACAATGGGATACAGAAATAAGACTGAACCAAAGTGGACTGTACTGAAATAAACTGAAAAAAGGGTTACTAAATATATGCGAAGTTTTTTTTCATGACATTATTCATAAGATTGTGTGCTTGATGTATTCCTACAACCAGGGAGAGGAAAAAAAAAAACTGTGGGAGACACAAAATATTACAAGGTGTACTGTATCTGTCAAACGTCGAGAAAGCCCTGAAAGTGATGTGTCTGTTCATGTAAGAGCAGTCTTTTTTTTTTTTTTTTTGGTGTATGTGTGTGTGTGTGTGGGCGCGTGTGTCATAGAGATATTGTCTACATCTGGTAAGATATGGTAAGATATATTAACTAAAATTAATGAGCGTTTCCAATTTTTTGTTCGTTAAGGAAACACGCATACGGAAAAAAAAGAACTTTGGGAGACACAAAATATTAGTTTATCTTTCGTGCTTCTAGAAACCCAAAGGTGATAACAGATAAATTACGTGTGTTCATGTTTGTACCGGCGTATGTGTGTGTATGTATGTGTGAGTGTGTGTGCCATAGAGATATATGTATGCTGCATATCTAGTAAGATACAAGAAAAGACATTAGTGAATATTTTGCGCATTTTTGGAGACACGAACACATACAGAAGAGGGTCATTGGGAGACACAAACTATTACTTCATTTTTTCATACTTTGAGAAACCCCAAAAGGGGATGTTTTCTTCACGTGATTGTGTGTGTGTATGTGTGTGTATCATAGACTTATATACACGTATGAAGTATGTTGTATCTTAATGTGAATATTCGAGTATCTAACTATACATGCAATGGAATTAATGCAAGTTGCTAATTTTCTTTTTCGCATTTAGGAGACACACATACAAAAAAAAAATAACTTTCGGATGCACAAAATACTAGTTTATTCTTAATACTTCTGGAAAACCCCAAAGGTGATGTAGAATCCATGTAAGTGCAGCTGTGTATCTTCCATGATATAAATCATAACTATGCACTTTTAAAAACGTTTTGGCTTCCATATTAAGATATCATATCTTACAGAGCGCATGAAGAAAATCGTACGCACTCCTTCACATGCTAAAGTAAAAACAAAGGCTTGGTCAATGATATTTCAAGGGATTAGGCATATGTATTTCGAAACTTTGGGGGAAGAAGAGTCATTCGTGTGGTGTCAAATTATGTTCTTTCTTCTCTTACAACATGTCTGCTGACAAAGTCAATACGAACCGTTTCCTGTGTTTTGTTAGGTAATAGGAAAGAACAACAATCCATGACATGATTATTATAATATTACGGAAATCAATGGCTATATGTGCTCTGAGATATCGAATCATGACTTGATGTTTTAACCCATTGGGGAAGTTTGGCTGATTTATTTCATATGGATGCGGTGCAGAGCATATTCAGTTATGTTTATTCAGTTTTCAGTTTATTCAGTTGTTAAAACTGAATTCAATTTGTAAAAACATTCGATTACAGTGATGTTTTGCTAGCTGCTGTCCCTGTGAGGTAAAAGAAACACAGAAGCAAAATATGTATTGCCTTTTTTTTTTATTTTCTTAAAAATAGAAGTCTCAGTCAGGTATAAATAGAAAATGTGCAAAAAAAAAACAAAAAAAAACCTTCTTACACGTTAATGGTAAATTACTTTCAAAAAATCTTCAACATTTGAATAAGAGAAAAATCAGAGACACGATTGAAATTACGTGGGAAATATTAGATGCTAAATGTTTCAAGGTTCTTTTGACTATGTTACCTCTCCATATCACACATGCAGATTTCATACAGCGTATAAGACGGCAATATCCTCGTCACTCCCCATGGGTTTGTAAATGATCATGTCAATTTTTATTATATTGGTAGCGACACCAACCCTCCGCTTCAGAATCATTATCGATGAAATCATGGCAACTGGTCCTAAATTTCGCTTCCTAATCTGGTTCCCATATTTTTCAGCTGAGTAACAATTCCGTTTTCTTTGGGTCTTGCTTACAATAATGTAGTTCCGTTCATAAAACACGTAGGACTTTTGGGTAGTGGGCTGATAGGAATTGATATACAAGGTTTAAGACTTAGTGTTCTATTTTGCATATTCTAGACGAGTGTTTGAATTAAAGAAATAGCAGGAAATGTCTACCTCTTAATATTGCATTTGTATCCCACAGATGATATATAGATTTACCTGTCTCCTTGTAAAACAAGATGAACTTTTTGAATATCATTACACGAAATTATGTAGAGTGTAGTAGTTCATAAAGTTTATGCTATATTGTGACAAGAGTGAGTTTACGAGCTAGGTATCAATACTAACTGAATTCGGAGGTATATAGCCGAAATAGATTATAATGTCGATAACGTGTTTCTGAACTAACTTTACGTGGCAGTGTTACAAAATATCAGAGAAGATTAGTCAGGTGTAGTGATACTTTTGGTGCGTTTCAGATGGTGACACTACTATTATAGTCCAAATTTAATAGTCGGTTCCAATCAGAAGATCAAGGCCTGCCCACACGTATGTAGATACTTTCACACAGCGTGACTCTTTAAAGGGGATGTCTAGTAACTGATCAGTGGGAATCAGTAGGAATGCTGGGGGTGATTGTTCCAATCCTTGTGTGATTCATTTAAGAGTGCATTACATCTATTGTTGTGTGAAAATTATTTGCTTCAGAATGGTATCATATTCAAGTAATGTGCAGTTCAATGTTTCCAGGTTAACATGCCTGTATAGTGCCGGGGCGATCGTTAACGGCCCGTTAACGATCGCCCCGACACTGTACAGGCATTCTGACCATTCTGAGGCAAATAATTTTCACACCACAATAGATATACAATGTACTCTTAAATGAATCACGCAAGGATTGGAACAATCATCCCACGGCATTCCCACCGATTCCCAATGATCAGGTACTAGCCATCCCCTTTAATGGTCAACTACTATCATGTTGACAGTGTAGAAAGAAATCCTAAACGTCGTGTTGAAATTTGAAACCAGGATGTATTCATGACATCAGTTTAGTCTTTGTTACAAGCAGAAGACACAGGTTCATGTATCAAACTGGCATGCTTTACAATACTATCATTTGGTGATTATCATGGTATCATGGCGCGACTATAAGACAGATGAAATAGTTCCTCACATTTGGATGTATCATAAGGCCATATAATCTGCATTTATTCCGAAAAGGTCGATCATCTTTGACATACTTATATTTGATATATTACCTCATGTGTAATGTGCGCGTTGGGCAAATATTTTGAACTATGTAACAGCACCAGCAAACGCGCAACAATCTTATGAAGGAATAGTGTGCGATGGTTGAATAGTCTGCACACACATTCTAATAAAAGGTCGACGGAGAGAGCGGACATCAGGCCATCAAGCTTACCAAAGCTTTAATGTCTTATTACAGCGTAAACATTTCGATCTCAATTTATAAATCAATTTAGCATTTTTCTCAGGTTGAAAGTTATAGTAAACACAGTTTGATTTTTGGCACCTCCTGTATAGATAGTGTGTATCGGTGATCACTTGAGCAACTGCAACGAAAGTGAAAAATCTCTGTTAACTCCGTTAGTTTTTTTGTTGTTGTTTTTTCACAGACTTGTGTTTACTAGCTTATTATCGTTTATGCTGAGTCATTTCGATGTATCCCTTCAAGCGGTTATCAAAGTTGCTGAATATTTGTATTTCTATCCCTTTACATGTCTTTTATCTTCCATTTCCAGGATTCAACAGCGTCTCGGAATGATGACTGGAAGACGGGTATTAGTCCTTCTTGGGATAGTTTCTATCACCATCCACTGTATTGGTAAGATGGTACATGATATATACATACATTAGATACATATGTATAAAACATATCATACACATAATTATATTCATTCAAAAACTTAAGGTATAACTCAGCTGGGAAATGTCAGCATATACATATATATGTATTGTAGATGAGGTAACAGTGGATTTTTTTTTCGTAAGTACTGTTGTCATTTATTCTTATGATCTTTCTTTGAGGGGATTCTTTAAAAATGCCTCGGTGGATTTAGAAAGACAGAAAACCACAAGAAAAAAGATAATGATAAAACGTTGTATCTGAGAAATACACAAGAGAACGAGACAGTGCTTGTCGCATATTATGTTTCTTGCTTTTGTTTCTTGCTTTTTTTCACAATCATGATAATTACATCTAGTTCCTGAGAATGGACTCGCGGGATAAATTCAAGATGAGATGAATATTGCTTTACGTCCATCAAGCCTCTTTATTCTGTTTATTCTGTTTACGTCGTATCTTTATTGGTTAATGTAGGTGGAACCAGCGTGACTCTTTATTCTGTTTACGTCGTATCTTTATTGGTTAATGTAGGTGGAACCAGCGTGACTCTCGATGTACCAAGCCCGCTGACACCAGACCAGGAAGTTACAGCCTCCTGTACAGCCGATAAAATCTTTGGCTCAGAACACGTGATCTGGTACTTAAATGGCGTACAGATTACTGAAGGCGTACAAACAACCAGTTCTGTCGATAGTATGATCGGCTATTATCATGAATTAGAGGGTCTGAAGAAATTTGGATATAGATTCTGAATGCCTGAAAGTGTCAAGATACATTGATTTTAGAGAGCGTAATCTTACATCCATAAAATTGCTGAAATATTTTTTGGCATTTGAATGATATCCTTAAAAAAGTGAGTAGATTTTGGTATAAATTTCTGCCAGTTTTTGCGCCTCCCTCTTCCTGGCACCTTGCCTAAAATGTTGCATCGTCCTTCAAACCTGTGACGTCAGATGACAAGTTGGGGTTCCTTCTCAAAGACATTCAAGCTGGATGAAATAAGACAGAATAAGACAATTTGAAGAATCTATTTGTCAGATTCTAACTTTTTTTCTTCCAGGTATCAGCCAAAATACGATTTTTCTCCAAACATGAAGTGGAAAATGTGACATTCTTACTTTTGTTTTGTCTTCCTGCCCATAATAGTTTTTTTTTTCAAGTGTTACATTTATTGTTTAACGTATTCTTTTAGTTTTTCACATTTCAGCGCCTGTGCATTTCCTTTCCTTTTGTCACTGTCTGTCGACTTTTCATGAAAATAAGAGTACACCTCCCGTCTACATTGTAAACAAACATATGCACACACATACAAACTCATATACATCAATGCGTTATTGAAGGGAGAAGCAAAAAGAAAAACAATAAAACTAGAAATGTCGCTATGGCGACTCGTATGGATCCGCTGTATTACATGTTTTTCCCAATAAGTCTAGAGTACTAAAAAATGACTCAATTGCGTTGAGTGTTTACTTTTCTTGAACCAGTTTTCATTTAGATAGATGACTAAATCATTTAAGAAAGCAAATATCTGGGAATTAGAGCATTTTCACTTGACCTTTGATCCTTACCCTTTGACCCCATGTTTCACAATCTTGAAATGATGACTGTTAATTTTTCTTCTCCATGACAGTACTTTGAGCTATATTTTCAAAATATGGAAAAAATCAAAGTTCAAACATTTTCACTTGACTTTGACTCCAAGGCCAAAACCTTTCCATACAGAATCATCGTGCAAAAATGCATGCATATTAGTTTTATTAAGTTTATGCATTGAGTAACTCTCCAAGGTATGAAGAAAAAGGGTAATTGCAGCATAAGAATGATAGAATTTTAGCACTTTAACCTGACCTTTGACCTTTACCTTTGATACATGACCGTAAATTTCACAAGAGAATTATTTTCCGGCAGTATGCATATGTACAAAGTTTCATGAAGTATACCTGGAGCCATTTCCCAGGCATGGAGAAAAAGTGAAATTTTAACAATTCCACTTGACACTTTTGACCTTTGACCCTTTGACCAATGGTTCAAAACTTTCCCTGGAGAATATTTGTCTGGGAATACATGCATTTACAAACTTTCAAGAAAGGAATTTGAGGTATTGCAGAGATGTGGGGAAACAGTTACATTTTAAGAATTTGACCTTGACGTTGACCTTTCACCTTGAGCATTATGCACCATTTAAACCAAAGAGTTGATAAGCACAATTTCGTCCACGCATGCATACATGTGCACATTCCAAGTTTCATTAAGATGCTTCAAATGGTTTTTAAGTTACCCTGTCCACAAAATTAATTACGGATGGACGGGCTGACGAAAGGACAGACCAGAAAACATAATGCCTCCGGTGACACTTCGTGGTGGAGGCATAAGAAAAGAAATGTAAAGCATTAAGGATTTGTAAAGCTAAACAATTTACATTCCCAAAAGAGTTAGAATTTAACTTCGTTTACCACCATACTCACAATTTTCTAATGTTTAATTGTGTTTATGTATGTGTTAAGGTGATATGATCTTTAAAGTTTTGAAGTTAATGTTCTTTTTTTTTTTTACATTTAAAGACTTAAAAGTAAAAGGATGTAAGGCATTGTGAAGAGAAAAACCAGAGAAAATCAAAATAGATGCATCCAATACACGACAAACTTCCCGGCAAAGTTCATCCCTCAATCCACTCCACAAAAAAATATCTGGGATACCCTAACCGAACGTGATGATTCATAATTATGGAATATCCGCTCCTTTTCCGATTCCAAACATTCGGTCATCACGATACATAGTTTTGTGCGACGGAAGTGAACTCTCACCCAGATACATCACCACACTTTTTCAACTCCAGTTAACGGTACCGCGCTAGAGCGATGCTGTTCGAAAAATGCATGAATTCTGTCCGGGATATCCCTGAGCCAATGATGCTTTAAAAATCTGAACAAAGGCTTACGTCGTTAAACCAGAAAATACAAAAATCCAGAGCTCTCTACCTCGATTTGAGGAAAGGCTTCGAAGGCAGAAATTTGCCGTTCCATCATCGTAATCTCTATGCAGTATAGAGAGGACGATGTAAATTTAAAAACATGTATGGAGTCGACTACATTTTTCCGTTTAGTTTTCGAATACAACCAACCTGACATAAATCATAATGTTTTCCCGAAATGAAAACAATAAAGAACTGAAATGCAATCCTTTCCGTTGCAATAAGGAGTGATTTTTCTTCCTCCCACTTTATGTAGTCTCTATGTGTCCATCATTGCACTGGATAATTACTCTCAGAAGACGCGTGTCTGACACAATAGAGGGATGTTTTACGTCAACGCGAGATATGTCCTCATTTTTCCAAACTCAGCTTTACAACACGAGCTTCATACATCTGGAAGCATGTTGCTAGTTACAGTGTTCAATGTCTCCAAAAATAAGTATTACCACAAATTAGTATAGTACTTACCAAATACGTTCAAATAACTTTTTCTACGTTAATTCGATAATTTTTGACGGAGAAACAAAAAGAAACGGAAATGAACTTCGACCTCATGCAAGTAAAAGTTGACATATTTATGAGTCTCCTATTCATGCAACGAACATGCAATTCATCCCAGAGTGCCGCAGAGAGCACGGTACACATTTAAGACAACTTTTGTAAAGATTTGAGTTTGATATCACTTAGAATTGCTCTGAAATCTCCAGATTTTACATGACATGCGACCAAGGTTTGATCGGGTGTTGGAAGATTGAACAGCTTTCTGGTACATCGGCCTACCTACGGTTACCTAGGATGAATCGAATGAATTTTTGTTTTTGTCATAATCGCTTCCAAATCATTAGTTTTCATAAAACATGATAGTGGTAAGCCAGGAGGACCATAGCCGTCGAGACAGAATGTTTGTGTCAGATATAAACTGAACTTGATCGCCGTCTGGAACTCAAAGTTTTTCGCCATGCTTTTGCGTTACTAGATACTGTCCGTAATTTACATACAAATGTCGGGTGTGTTTTCGTTAGTGTGGTTGAGCAAAGCTGACATCAGCTGCCCAGTACGTACCATAACTCTAAGCGAATTAGTGAAAGTGTCCCTATCAAGAGCTGTTCATACGAAAACACTTCTTGCAATGTTGAAAACAATGAAATATCTGCCATTTTTGTTTCTTTACTCTGGTAAAACTTCATACAGCACAGTTGAGTTACTAGTTTTCATTTATATTAGACAGGTTCTTAATCGTTTTGTATGCCATCTTGTTCTGTTTTTAAAAGGAAACAATTGAAAACTACTATTCTATCATAAGGTGATATAAGATCAAAATACTAACGTGTTTGAGCTTTTAAAAATACATAAACTCTGTCACGAAAACCATGTTAACCGAGGACAAATATCGCCATATATACAATACGCAGCAAAAGGAAGATAATGTTTTCACATCAGCGTAGTCTCTAGAGTTTTTTAGCAACGCCGGAAAATCTTTTCATTTTAGACATTAAGGTTTAAAAAAAGCATGGCAGAAAGATAAAAACGTCTATTTTGTTAAAATCACCTTTCAAGTCGGGTAAAGATTGATACAAATTAAGTAACAGAATAAATATATTTAAAATGTGGAGGTTTTTCCTGCTCTAAGACCCCATAGGCTTACGTGTAAGTCATGTCTCAATTCAAAATCCCAGCCCTGCTTATAATTCAGAAATGACAGCATGACAGGATTATCATTGTGCATCTTATGAATGGAAGTGATATTTCCAATGCTTTTCATTCATATTACCATGAATTTACAGGAAAATTGGACGCACATCTGGAATCATTTCAGTCATAACGATGAACTTTTTGTCAATATAAATGATAAAACGTTAAAGAATGGAACTGCTCATCACGTTCCAGACACATTTTCTCAATAGCATTGAAATGTGAGAGTCTAACGAAGTGCAAAAATGTTGATCTGTGACTTTCGTTTTTATTAAATTTGTCATTTTGTCTGTTTTTAAATATCAACGACGGAAGTGAAAATATTCCCTCAATATGTTCCTGTCTACAATTATCCCTCATATGATGTAAAGAAAGGTGCCAAATGAATTCGAGAATATGTGACATACGTCATTACCTAGAAGATGAAAGCTGAAATTTAATTGACGAATTATAAATTATCTTAGTGCCAAAACATTTGAATGGAAAGGAATAGTTCATCAACGAATTAGAAACAGTGACTTTGCAGATAGCCAAAGTTGATCAGCGGAAAGCTTAGTACTACAACTACCGATTCCAAGGAAGTCACTGCTCGCGACCGTGCGATGGCAGAAATGGTGAGTATCAGCGAAAATATGGATTCGTACCAGATAACCCGAACTAACACACCAGCAAAAGGGTAGATCAGATATCTTTACCCGTGCTTCAGTCCATGGAAGTTCTGATAGTGTTTTTCACATCAATTGATACTACATCTATTCCATCAACTCATGTTACAGAGCACGAGGTAAGCTAAAAAGACTGCAAAATATAGCCGTGTTTTGGTAAATCAAAAGAGAATGTTTGTTGTTATCGTTCTAAAGGCGCAATTCTTTGCGTTCAAGTGATTTGTATAAGATATTAGAAATCTGATTTCTTCCAACCTACGTGACAATTTAGTGAAAAGTAGTCATTACCCACGAGAAGTGCTATGCATCGTTTTTGTTTAAATCATCCTTGTCTCATTGCAACGTATTTCCGTGAAAGGTACATCCATAATGATATTATTAATTTAAAAAAAAAGCATAAAACTTTTATTCTGACTTGTTAACTTACCATCTACATTTTTGTGTGTAAACCAGTGTTTATCGATATCGATTTACAGTTTCATTTTGATGTCATTTGTTGCATTTCACAAGTTTGGTTGAAAGTAATATAAACCATGCAAAATCAACAACGATTTATTGTACCACATTCTATGTAGTTCAGAATGTATACACAATTTTGTATACATTTCAACATGAAGCGTTACTGATATCAAGATGTGAGCCGAGAATGCAAAGAAAGCGTCTTGAATTTAGTAGTGCCTACGTGATCACAGCTGCGCAAAATTACATTGTAGCTGATGGTAATTCACTTTCAGTTGCGCCATAGAATCTTAAATTTTCCTCAGTTTTCAACATTAAAAAAAAAAGAGAAGAAACAAGTTATTTTCCCATGTTATTTCCGCATGTTTCAGTGACACTTGTCAACGGGGCTGATGAACATGAAGGCCGAGTCGAGATATTCTGTGACGGGGTCTGGGGCACGGCGTGTGACAACGGGTGGAATATGAACGCAGCTCACGCTGTGTGTAGACAGCTTGGGTACTCGGGGGCTACATCAGTCCATACCGATGCCCATTTCGGGGAAGGATCGGGCCCTGTTTGGTTAGACACTATAATTCACTGTCCTACTGCGGATAAAAACTCCCTTTTAGAGTGTGATAGATTGCCATGGGGATGCTCCCATTACTCCAGTTGTGGACACAACAATGACGTGGGCGTACGATGTGATGGAGAACGTGAGTTAATTTCATCGACATGTATCGCAAAGTCTTTGGTGGTTGTTTTTAATGACAAGTGTTGTTTTCTTCGCTGGCTGTTGCTTGGTGAAACTTTTTGTACCCACTAGTCTCATCAACAATTATCATCCCAACCACGACACTAATTAAATGCATTATTTATCATATATGCAGATGAATCAAAAACCCAGCTTTATATATGTTCAAAATAGTTCTAAAATGAGAGTTAGGGATAGAAACAAAAAATGTGAAAATGTTAATCAGTAGGATCAATGTTCAGTAATTGTTAAATATACAAACTGTGAACATGGTCATGTAGTTATGTAATTGGAATACGCGTCTATAATTGTGGTTAACTGAGAGGAGATAGGGATATGTTACTATATTTCAAGCTTCATTGCGAATTTTTTATATCGTAGAATGTTTCGTGATACAACTGACCTACATATGCATGAAATGTGATAACTCGAACATTTTTTTTAGAATCACTGCTAGCAATGGTAAACAGTGCCTTTAATCATAATTGCAGTATTGTCATAAAGTAACCTGTGCCTTGCTTTATAATTTGTTTTTCGATTAAAATACAGCATTTCTGATTCATCGATGCCATGTTCATATGAATGCCTGTTGTAGCATTTTAACTTCTTCCCCTTTTCCTGTGAACAAAACTCCCTTAAATTTATCCTTTTTCTCCCATCATTCATGATTTAATATTTCTCAACGAAATGGCGGATCCAGAGGGGGCGCACCGGGCGCTCCCCCCCCCCCCTTTGTTTTTCGTTAAAAACAAAAGAAATCAAAAGAAAAAAATGAAATGAAACTCGGGAGTAGCTCCAGAAATATTTGTTGCCCCCCCCCCCCCCCCCCCTTTACAGAATTCCTGGATCCGCCCCTGTTAATGTAGCGATTGATGTAGATGATATAAAGAAAAGTATTCACAATGTTTAGGATGAATATGCGATTCGGGGGGGGGGATCATAATACAGAGCAAATAGGGCTTGAATACGCGTATGACATAACTTAAAAAAATATGTAAACTTTCTTATGCTAGAGTCACACACGGCCGGATTTCGTACCGGGTCCATAAGGAATTAAAACCGTATCGATCCGGTTCGAGCCGTAGAGACCCGCTTTGACCCGCATAATAACCCATGTCAATCCCTGATGGATTCCGGAGGATACGACACGGCGGTGAAAATTGTTTGGTCATGTTCAAAATTTCCTCACGGATTTCAATTCCGTATTATTATCCGAATTGACCCGGTTCGAACCGCAGTGACTTGCATCGACCCGCTGCAACCCGTAGGGTAAAACCGTATGGACCCTTGCCGTATACCGCATTGCCTTCATGCAACGGATGATGACAAGGTTTACATCCGGGTCGGTACGGGTCGAAGCGGGTTGACACGGGTCGATAGGGGTCGAAAAGGATTCAGTTAAGGATTTTAAAGCGGATTATAAGGTTCGATACGGGTCAATACGGTACGATATTGTTTTAATTTCTTATGGACCTGGTTCGAAATCCGGCCGTGTGTGACTGTAGCATAAATTGCCCTCCATTCCGGGACTAATCCGGCTCATTTTCACCCGGATCAAATACGTTTTGTGACCCGGCCGTGTGTGACTCTAGCATTAGCTCGAGCAGAATTTGCTCGAATATTCTCTGTCCCATTCATCAATTTTTCTCTGCTTCAATCTGTTCACACAAACCAATTGTGATTTTCCCTTTAAAAGTACTGGCACTGATGCGTATTTGTGTGCTACGCACTGATGACGTTAATGTCACACAAAATATGCTTATTAATTGATTTCTCTCTCGTTTTAAAGAGTGAAGAAGCGGATATGACACCAATTAGTCTCGGAAACAAAAGCTACACACAAAGTATACATGATATCCTTGTCTTTGATGACACATTTCATGCAATGAAACAGTGAACTCGTTGGTCTATCTGTTCAAAACGCTTAGCATAACATGAGACCTGAGGATATGCAAGAAGTATAGGGTCCTACCACCCTGGCTGTTCTTTTATTACGGTCTCCGTTTTGGCAGATGTCAAGTGATGATGTCCAATGTACTATCATAATATGTTATTTGTTATACTTTTGTTCTTTTTTTTCATAGGAGATCCAGAGGCTGCGGCCGCAATTTTCAGGAACGCAGACTTGAATGTAGGCCTGGGTTATGGAGTTGATCGCTTGACTTTCTACGACATGACAAGTGAGATGACATTCACCCCAAGCAACGGTGATATACTTCAGTGTCAAGTGTACGGTGTTGTGCGCTCTGTCACTCTGGAGGTTGCAGGTGAATATATCAAATTTGATATCAGTACACATATTCCAATGGCAGTAGCATTATATACCTAATCGTCATACATTACTTAGTTTCATGTATGTATTGGTGGATTGAAATACACTATACGAAATTTACATGAATGAACCCCCCCCCCCCCTATTTTTTTTTTTCGAAACAAATTAAATGAATTGTGTGCGGTAAAAATGTAGGCCCACATTCAATTCCACGGTAGAAATACAAAGAATTCGAAGAGTGTCCGCTTGATTATGTATCAATTATCACATTGGAGTGTATATGAGGCTTGAAATTAACTGTTTCTTTAACGGGCCACTAAGATCAAGAACATGCATTTCTTTGATGGCTCAAAGAAATAGAGAAGATCACAAACAAAAATAAACAATTCAATAAAACCTTAAACTTAAATCATAAACCGTAATAGTTATTTCAATATATTTATACTTTGTATCACAAAATGCATCAAATACCATATATTTCGACTAAAACCTAAGTAACCAAAGCATTATAAAAAATCTAATAAAACATTAAAACGATTATAAGCGTTATTAATTACGTGGAAATTGGCAGACTTTAAATGTCACGCACTGTAACTAAGTTCACTATGTCTCACACAATTACTTAATGGTAACTTGAGCCCTCAACATTGTGTGCCATAAACTGCAAATGATTGCATTAAACATAATCTACCATACTAACACTTCTATAGCTGTATTTACCATCACAGACTCCCATATCAACATTATGTTTTACTTTTTCAGGTTTGACCCGTGCCTTTATGTGATCTACGACTACACTAGAAATATGTTTTTTGATTTATCTGTTACGTATTATACGGATAATGTGCAATTACACTTAAAATGATCAACAGGTGGTGTAACCCAGTCCCCTGCTCGGTCCATCACTCCATGTATCACTCCAAGTCCCGGTACACCCCCAGGAGAGAACATCTTATCCATCGATGCTGTAGAGATTAAAGGCGAGGATAACCTGGTCAATCTGGTCATCTCCTGTCACGTGAACTTCACTGATCAACCGTCCCCGTACCTCCACACCTACACCATCGTGACTGAGAATACAACTCTATCGTCATCAAGCAGCGCCTCAGCCATCCTCTCACCACGCCCCAACGCCTGCATCGAACTCACGTGCTCCGCGACGAACGGGATTGGAACGACCTCAGCCACGCTCACACACTGTCCTCAAGGTAACTAGACTTTATACAGTCTGGACGGAAGTATGCAATGTAGTGAGCTATGCCAGCGATGCAGCATTTGTTGGGCAAATTTTATTAAGCACCATGTGTTCCTATCAGTCCTCTTACTCGAACAAACTCTTAAGTGTATTCGTTTTCATTTACACTCTCATCGAATATGCTACTCAGCAGGAGAAATAAAACTGAAAGCATATCGCGATAAAACTGAAAGCATATCGCGATATCATCACGCTAATTGTTCATACGCTGTACCATTTCTATCCACCTTGCGGTCCCACTATCAAAGCAAAAAGCAAAGCCACCTGAAATGCCACGGACAACCTTGGTAAACGGCTAAGCTTTGTTTCATTTAACACATAGGCCTACTTTCTGAATGTCTGAAAGTCAAGGTCAATCTTTAACAAATTTTGAGCATCTTTTTAGAACCATTTCTGACCCCCTTTTGTCCATCTAAGGCGAAGACATTTCAACCTATTTACCTCTATCTTTATTTTCCCATTGGTAACCGGCTACCGATTTGAACATTGATAACAAATAATCATATCCAACAGATAAGCCAGCAGAAGGAATCATCAGCGTGGAGTTTGAGACTCAAGAGGATAATGATGACGAACCAAGCCTCATCATTACTTGTCACGTGGATCCAGAAGACCAACCCTTTCCACCAATCAACACGTACGTCATAGCAGTCGACGATAGCGTCATTTCGGATTCAGCTTCTCCTACGAAGACGATTGATCCTCAACCCAATACATGCATCGACGTCGCGTGTACTGGTATAAATGAATTCGGAGAGACTGAAGCAACCGAGACCTACTGTCCCCCACAGGCAGGTAAATATTACGGGTGCAAGTCACGACGTAAACACCTACGAGTCATACTGCCTACGAGTCATATTTAGCCTACGAGTTATACAGTTCATGTGTCAAACAGTCCAGCTAGACACAGAGTAAACAAGACCCACGAGCGCGACATCAGTAAAATATGTAGGCCCACGAGCCATATGCAATCCACGAGATATAGACACCAGGCAATTTTTGCCTAGTGTCTAGCTCGTGGACCTGTCATACCTAGTGTCTACCTCGTGGACTGTACAATTCTTGGTGTATGACTCATGGACCTTTTCTCGATTTCTCGCTCGTGGACCGTATCATTCGTGGGTGCATGTGTATTTCGTGTGATGACCCCAATATAACTACAAAGCACATTAAACAAACACAAAAAACGACAATAGGAAAGGTTTACAATGTTTTCTTTCTTCGTTTAGGAGTGTCTCCCCAAAATGAAAGCAACTATCGCTTTCACTGATTCTGCAAAGGTTTTAAGGTATCGACCACGTTTGATCAACAAATGTTCTGTAAACTTGAAGTTAAGCTGTCGGCAGTGTAACAATACAATATTATCTTCCAGCTCAAAACCCACAAAATGCCTCAGGTTAGGATTCTTTGTGTCTAATGGACCACAGTATGTCATGGGTTGACCAACGCAAATATTTACAGTTTGTTTTACCTGAGGGAATAAAATTTTCCCTTCCTACTGTCAAAATTTGGCGGCTCAAAACAGAACCGAAAACGAGATATTAGTTGTTTGTGACCATTATTTTTGTCAGTGATAGTTCTGCATAGCACGCCTTCATCCTGATTCATAATCTTTAAATCACCTTTCTTCTCTCCCTTCTAACTCTCTCTTATTTCACTCACTTTTTGAGTGGGTTTGGATGGTCCAATGAAGACAAGTTATACATCATTTTAAAGCTTAGAGCTTCGAAATATGTAGAAAAACGGACATTCATTTTTTTTTAGCCAAACAGATGAGCTGCCAAAAGGAATCACCATTGACAAGTTAATCACTGCGATCCAAACGGCCACGTGTTGCGAGAACACGAAATGCAATATCAAAATCAAAATTGCAGATAAAAGTGCGTATCTCATTTACATGGAAGCTAAAAGTGGCGAGTTTCGCTGGTCGCGGAGAGGTCTCCGCAATGTCTCCACCAAGTCCCTGGGGAGTCGCGAGGGAATTAAACAGGTTTGATTTTTGAGAGACTTTTTCCAGTCTTCAAGCTCGTCTCGGAGACATCTCCGCCACCTCTCCTTAGTCGCGGCCGAGTCGGTGACTTGCTGAGACCCACCTACCGGGGACGTCGTAGAGACGTCTCTGCGCTGAGAATACGTCTCGAAGACGTCGCAGAGAATGATGTCTCCGTAACTTCCAGGCAAATAAGTTGTCATCTTGTTTAGAGACGTCTCGGACGATTTTTGAAGTAGCCTTCTTGTAATGACCGCGTGACATTTCATGGTCTTTAGATTTGCTCGAGTCACGGAAACTGATCAGTCGCTGTAGATGGGGCGAAGTCTCCTCAAGTGAGATACTCACGTTTCATATCACTTTAAAGGGGAAGGCTAGTAACTGATCAGTGGGAATCAGTGGAAATGCTGGGAGGTGATTGTTCCAATCCTTATGGGATTCATTCAAGAGTTCATTGTATATCTATTGTTGTGTGAAAATGATTTGCTTCAGAATGGTCTCATATTCAAGTAATGTGCAGATTAATGCTCCGTCACTGACCAGGGACGCTAACCTGGAAGCATTAAACTGCACATTACTTGAATATGAGACCGTTCTGAAGCAAATCATTTTCACACAACAATAGATATACAATGAACTCTTGAATGAATCCCATAAGGATTGGAACAATCATCTCCCAGCATTTCCACTGATTCCCACTGATCAGTTACTAGCCTTCCCCTTTAAGTATCGTTGTTGGTTCAATCAAAGGAACCTTCAGGCTATTCATATTGTAGACTCGTATTTTGTCATTATTCGTTTTCATTGTAGAACCCGGTCCCGAACAACCTATTGGCAACATCCTTAGGATCGAGACGACAGAAATCAGAGGTGAAGGAAACCTGGTAACTCTAATCATCACCTGTCATGTTGACCTCTCTGACCAGCCTTACCCACATCTCCACACATACACCATTACAGCTGATAATGACATCTTGTCCTCCTCCAGCTGTGCCTCAGCGATCCTGTCTCCACTCCCCGATGACTGCATCAATGTCACGTGTTCTGCCACCAACGGAGTTGGAGATACGTTGTCAAGGATGAAACATTGCCGGACAAAAATATTTTCTGGTAGGTTAAAGAAATTACTAATACAACTGAAAAAAAAAAAACACACACACACACACACATTGTTGTATGGAAATGCTATGGTCAGTTTAGTGGAGGTGCATTTCAACGTCTTTCGGTAATCATTATTAGTAATCTAGGTTTTTCTTTGCGGATGGATCCAAGACATTTAGTAATCTGAAGAAAAGTAACAGAAAGGAACTGAAAATATATAGATTAACAAATAAGCTATCGGTCAGCAAAGAATGTGTATTCTTTGCTCTCTTCGTAACGAATTACTAGACATAGTTACTGGTTTCTCATATTGAAAACTTTCGGTCATCTGCGAAATCGCGCTTCCGCACGGAAGCTACAAGTTAAACGGGTCAAAAATCGACGCATCTTTCCACAAAATCTTCCATAACTTTTGAACTATTGGTATATCTAATATGGAATTAGATTACACTGAAAGAAGGCCAATTACAGTTTTTAGGACCACGGATATTTTCTCAGTGGGAAAGTTAATGAAGTTTTTTTTTTTTTTTTTTTTGATTTTGTATAAAACGAAATCAGAAAAAAAATGCAGAATATCGACCGATTAGTGGTCCGTCCGGAGTATGAAGTTTCCATAAATGTCCGATATATATATGTATATATATATATTTTTTTTTTTGGGGGGGGGGATTATATAATTGATATAAATGTAATAATGATTGTTAGTATAAAATATTATTGTTGATACTGGCGCATTAATCTCACGGATGATATTTGTATTGTATGTTCTTAAAATTGTGATTTGCAACTTTCGATGTATACCTGCAATTATCTAAAGGGATAATTGACCTGGTTATGTATAAACATTTTTTGAATAAAGAAATGATTCAATCAAGGGGCGAACTTGGGATGGCCGGATTCTGAAAGTGTACACTTCAGGAATTATTCATGTGTACATATCAATCAGTTTTCAATATGCGTTCTGAAAAAAAGAGAAAGAAAAAGTAAAAGAAAAAAGGCCAAACTTTAAAACACATCCTACTGAGGGAATTAAGGGAAGGTAAACCAGGATGGATCTAACCCTATATTGTTGTCCATTGGTGCTTTATTGACAGGGGGTCCCATAGCTAGCCCTTTTCAAGAGTTCCTTCAGAAATCGTCGACCACGTACGTTCTTCTCATCGTCATTTTCATCCTCTCCATCATCACCTGTCTCACTGTCCTCATGAAGAGAAAGGTTGTCTACTGATTGAGGTATGTGTAATCATTCACATGGTGAATTATTTACAGTATATATCCTGCTTTGATAGAGTAACTAAGTGGCATGTTACTACATTTTCAATAATTAACTAAAAATGTTACCATTTACCAGTTAAGAAAACATGAAATCGGCACTGTTGTATTGTATATTATTTCAAAGTCTTTCCTTATCTTGAGTGCATATAGGAACACCTATTTTTATGTGCTATATAAGCATTGTTTATTATCATTATTGTATTAGTAGTAATAGTAGTGGTAGCAGTATTTTAATTGTAGTCTTTGAGGGCTTCCATAACAGTAAAACATTGGGTTTCTACAGACTCTAATTCTCTTGAAAACGGCAAGAACATACTTGCCTGTTAAAATTTCTTTGGCAACGATTACAGGAATATTTTTGGTATTGTTTTCTGCAGGTATGGAACACTTTGAAGGTCAACATCCGGGGTCTACATCCGGGAAAGTTCTGGAAGTATTCAGACTGAAGAATCATAATTTGTACACTTTACATCTTAAAGGGTAATTCAGCACCAGTTAGAACCTGGTTTAGAAATAAAGGGTAAAATTGGATAACCACGGCTGTACAAATTTGATTAAAATCGGATACAAATTAAGGAAAGTTTTGAAGAGTTGATATGAATATTGTAGAAAAAATTACAAACAAAGCAAGTGCCAAGATGTGTCTCGCCCATTCGCATTGAACACTATGTTGAAGAAATTAATGTTTTTCTAACTCCCGGAAGTTCATTGACCCCGCCTATGACCTTTACGGAGCGTTACGGACGGACGACGGACGGACGGACGACGGACGGACAGGCGTCGCAGGCAATCCCTTAGTTTCCCCGCACCTCCTGTGGGCTCGACAAAAATGGAAGTTTTCTGTTAAACAAGTATAAAAATGATGTTATTTCTGGCTGAAACCTTCAAAATACTGATCATTTGGATATATTAGGATCTGCGGCTGGGGCATAATTGCTTTTGAAATGAATACCGAGAAATTCCAAGAGTTTGTGTACAAACTCTTTGGCAAGTTTTGAGGCTTTGCATCGACTCACTCGTTTACACATTCATATAAAGACTGTTCACGAGGTGTTTTATGAAAATTAGCGATACTTCCTAATTTCATAAGTTTTTTGTGCTATTCTGATCAAATATTCACTGTTGAATTTTACTATTTTTTATCAGACTAACATTAATCTGGTCCGAAATTTTCCTTTAACAATTAACTCGTTGTGAAGTTATTGGTATTATAAAGAATTATCCCCAGTTTTCCGAAATGGAGTTCTAGCCTATCAACAATCATTGCATCATTAGATTAAAAGAGACTTGAAACGAAATGAAAAGAATGTTTTAAAGTAGAAGTGTGGCAAGGAAAGAATGTAATACAACAGGCGTTTATTTAACTGTTAATTGTCGATAAACATTTTACATAACTTGTACAGTGATTTGATTTTCAAAACTCCTGGTAAATCTGACATAAGACATGATCTCTCGCCAACTTACATTTACAATCGCTGTTGCTTACTATTCACTCAGTTACACACAAGATTTATTATACTTTATGGGTTTATTCTCTGTCGTAAGTTTACCTGAGGCCATCATCCTAGTCAAGCCCTGCCTCTGCTTTTCAAATTATTTCCTAAAAACTTTATTAGAAGCGTATCCTCTGTAAGTGTCCGTTCAATATTACATTGCTCTACATCTTTACCTCGTTCACTACGATCGTGGTACATAATATGTATGAATAATATGCATCAATATACATTTTATCATAATATATATTGATGAATATAATTCATACACCGACTCTTTGTTACTTTTTATAATTACGGTACAGATAATGAAACGCAGAAATACAACTGAACCGGAGTGTACTAAACTGAAATAAACTGAAAAACAGGCTACTAAATTTATGCCATGTAATTTGGCGAGATCTTATTTTAAATTTAATTTCTTGTTTTTATGTAAACTAGGCTCTAGAGTAATTATTTTCTCATATCAATGGTATTAACTTTTTTTCTCGAAGCATTTAAAGTGAAGCAACCAATTCTATTCTTCTATTCTCTTTATGTTTTTGTTTTTGAAGAGCAGTGTACTCATCCTGTCTGTATTAATTCCATTAAAAGGATGCATAATGTTCTTTTGAAGTCAGAAGAAAACTCTGCCTTATATTAATCCCAGCACCACCCTCCGGCGTTATACGAATTCCAGTAAATGAAAGTCACATAAAAAAATAAACTATTGTTTCATAAGAGAACACAAATGCATAATTATGTCGTTCTGATATGTTGTTCATTTTATTTCCAAACAATTATTCAAAGATTCAAATATATATGTGTATATATATATATATATAATAATTATATAATTATGTATATTATATAATATATAATAATAATTATATAATTATGTATATTATATATATATATATATACAGTATATATATATATAAGTCAACCCATGCAGGGTTCCACTTAAGCGAGATATTCTACAATATGGACACTGCAGAGGCAATATCAAAATGGTTCCGTATACTATTGAGAAATGCATTCCAGTTTTAAGTGTCTGCACGCAAAAAAAAAAGAAAGAAAAGAAGATCCCACAACCATCGTAACTTACTTGCAACACTAATCTTTTCTTTACAAATCATCGTTTTTCAAATAAAGTCAACATCGTTGCAAGTTTTGTTTCTTTGATATTCTCCTATGCCAGTGAGGGGGGAGGAGACATAAATTATTACAGTGTGAAATGTATTTGACATACATCGAGAAGACCCCACAAGTGATTTGTGTGTTCATGTGGGTGCAGGTGTGTGTGTGTGTGTGTGTGTGTGTGTGTGTGTGTGTGTGTTTGGAGTATAATAACACAATATGTGGAAACTGTGCATGTGTGGTGGTTGTATAGTGGTAGCGGTTTGTTTGTCTGTTTGTATAGTGTGCCTGTGTGCGTACGTGTGTCTGTTTGTGTTTGTGTTTTGATGTTCGTGCGAACGAACTTTTTTTGGCTGCAGCAGGCACTACTGTGGCAATGAAAATGCCTTCAACGTGTATGAGCACGTGTTTATAGAGTTAAAAAATTTCAAAATAGCATGGATGTGTCAATTTCGGCGGTGAAGCGGGCTAGGAGAGAGAGAGAGAGACCGAGAGAAAAGGCATACGAGGGAGGTACCCTCCCTAAATGTTATCTGTCTTTGTTCATTTTTTCACTGCATTCATATTCTTCCATCAGTCTAAACTTCAACTTCTATTATCTATCACTATTCTTTGTCCCAAAATCAGTTTGGCATGCTTTATGCATGAGCGAATGATTTCGACACGCCGTAAATAATTTCTCAATCGTTAGTTGATTTTAGCACAAACGAACTGCCATATTATGCACACCGCAAATACATACGTATTTATAAACAAACACCAACAAACACTCAAACAAATTCTCATAATGTATATAAACCACCTCAACACACATTCTTCCATAATATGCAATAACACACGCGCGCGCGCACACACACACACACACGCACAAACAAACGGACACTCAATTATTATGTGCGCGCCCACATACACATTTCCTTGAAACCTCACCGTGACTTTTTACATGGCTTGTTTGCATGGATGTAGCCATGCAAGTTATGTGTTGGTGTTTCACTGACAATGTCAAGAATGATATTACCCCCAAAATGTGCTTCGAGGGCGGGCGACAATTTGTGCCATCAGCCCTCATCACAAATTATCGCCAGACGACAATTTGTGACGGGGCGACAAATAAGCCGCCAATTGTTGATGTATGTGTAGTAGAATAATTTTAATATGTACGTATTCATTCTGTCACAAATAGATTCGTGCAGACAGCGTTGCAACCATAAATCATGTTTTATAAGTTTGTATCGATTGAGTCTGTTTTTATTAATTCTCTTATGCTATTTGCCCACAGATGTAATTTTTTTTTTTCCTGAACGACAAACTGGAAAAGAGTGGGCAGCTTTAAATTTGAAGATACACGGAATCAAGGAATAAGGAAGAGTTTGAAAGTTCAGGCTAAGGTGTGAGATATCTCTCGAAATCTTTTGATATATTAGCTACACCACGTGAAAAAGAAAATGCAATGTGAATTACTAACGTAAAGAAACATGGATCACACCTGACATTACATAAAGCATATCCAGTCTTTGGACTGCCCTTAAGTTGGGTGACGTTCGTTATACCGCAGGTTCGTTAATCGGAATATGAAATTAAGTTGATTATTCCAAAATTCTGTGCATTATTCAAATCTTGACGCCAAGATGTTCACAGAGTTCGTTAGCACAGTGAGGACTTTGCATAAATGTTATAGTTTAAAGTTTTGACTCACTTGAAAGTTTTGAAAATGCTGCATTTTTAAACCAATTTTATTTCAAGAGGAAAAGATACGAATGTAAGGTTGATTAAGTAAAGCAGTAAGATTTATGATGTTTGTTCAACAGCTGCACTGAAGATGAATTAGATTAGAAATTAAATGCCTGATCGATTAATTGAATATTTGCCTTGGTGTTTATTGGAGAAAAGTGCAATGCATTCACTTTCTTTTTTAATTTCATTTCAGTACACCTGTCTTGACATATGTGCCTTTCTCATAGCTACACCCCTTTTTGCCACGTATTCCGAAAAAGAATAGTATAAAAGGGCCTACTTGGCGCGGGTAAACTACATTGTTCCCTTTCGAGGCCTCGGAGCTGTCAAAGTGGTAAGTAAAGCCATTTCATCTTCACTTTTGTCAAGACAGTGGTGGCTGAAAAGACTAGAAGTTCTGCGTGTTTGTTTTCAAGGCTGTTTTTTTTTTTTGTAGAATACGTTGTCAGACAGAATAAGAACTGAAAAGGCACTATAAAGCAATATGTAGAATCTCTAAAAACTTTTTTTTAAACCCTAGTGACTGCGAAGGGAATCATGTCAAGTACATAATACGCAATCTTTAAAAATGCATCGGGTTGAATATATGCAAATTATCACCACCATTATCATTTCAATTTGATTTTATCTAATCATTAATAATTATGATACATAATACTACGAAGCTGAGGGTCGGTGAGGGATACTATTTCTTGCTGCCAAGGAAAATTTTGAAAAGCCAGTGATAACACACCCCCTCTCTTTCTGTCCGTCTGTCTGTCCGTCTGTCTGTCTGTCTGTCTGTCTGTCTTTCTCTTCTCTTTTCACAAGGACAAGTCTTTCTAAGGTTTGCTGTTAGTGCACCATTCGGATTCAAAGATTATGTTTTGCGTCTACTGTACGAATGGGCCCCTTCAGCACAGAAGCCTCGATAACACAGTGATGAAAAATCCTTA
The DNA here is from genome assembly GCA_033980235.1 of Diadema setosum. Taxonomy (NCBI): domain Eukaryota; kingdom Metazoa; phylum Echinodermata; class Echinoidea; order Diadematoida; family Diadematidae; genus Diadema; species Diadema setosum. The sequence goes on from CM067067.1 coordinate 37,549,934, forward strand.
AAAATGAATCTGTTAACATGTGACAAAGAGAAATGAAAAAAAATCTTCAACGTGAAGTAAGATACAGGTACAAGTTTTGGTGTCTGTGACTTCTTGTACAAAATACGAAAATATATAGACCTGTTTATTTTTCTTGTGCAAGCATTTTGTAAAAGTCTGATAATCCCAGTGTAGTGCAAAGATTAAACATTTTTTTTTTTTACTTTTACGAGTATACGCCATCCAGAAGATTAACAAAATTCCTCCCAATCTTGTAGGGTCTTTTATTAACAGATTGACACGCGGTTGACTGACGTACGTATGCGACCCCCTTTGCTGGTTTTATCCCTTTTACCACTAACGTGGTGATGCAGGTAGTGTACGTGGAAATTTTCGCAAATAAAGATTTGATAATTCATTTTCCTACAATAGTATTCCGTCAAGTAATAAAGTTATATAGGGGGCAAAATGAGCCCCCCCCCCCCCCCCCCCCGGCCTTGAAGGGGAAAATAGCTTGAGCTTTATAAGGGTTAAGTGTGAATAATAAGAAATAAACACAGCATTATAATAACAAGGACTATTATACCAAAAGACAAAGCAAAAGCAAAGCAATCTATGAGAAATGTCTCAAGGGCATTATTAAACACGCAAGAATCGAACACTTCACATCCATGCAATACTAGTAGTTTGACATAAACTGCAACTTTAATCTCCTTCTGAATGATGAAAGAGTTCGACTTTGTTTTAAATCTTTGTTTTTATTATTCCATAATTTTAGACCAACAAATGTTATTCTCCTTGGGAATCTATAATCATTGATAAAATGGAACATATAGGATTCGCCACGGCACACATTTAGAGTGCAATACGTTTGGATTTGTTGTAGTGTAATCAAGAGAAAAGTAACTGCCAACTATTTCACGGAGTAAAGATGATTTGAAAGCAGCAGAGATGGTTAAGCAAAATTAGGTGAGAGAACAATGACAAAACAGCAAAATCGTTTCATCCTGGTGTCAAGTTTTAAGTGCGGATAAAAAAAAAAAACCCTGAGAATAACAGAAGGCGTCCTCACCCATTCTGCTTACCAGAAAATTGAGATATGACAACACGAACTATAAATTATACAGTGCGTATCAAAAAAAAAAAAAAAAAAAAGGTAATCCAACTTTGGAGGGTTACTGTCATAATTGTCAGCTATGGAGAGCGCAATGTTGGTTGTGAAGAAAGGGAAACTTTAAAGACATCAATGATCAATTACACTTTTTCCAAGTTTGCGTGTTATATATTGTGAAGGAACAGTGCATGTTTTACTGCATGGATGACATCTGACATCAAAATGATAAAGTGGTCGAATCAGCTGACCAGCCTGCACGACTGCAGATCCGTGCTTATGGTTTCTTCTAACCTTTTATGGTGCGTAACCTTCAACATGACCATACTGTCGATAACGTGGTCCTTCCCATGAAAAATAAAGCATTATGCATTTTTCTCTCTTCATATTCAAGACATGGTTTGTCACTGGGAGATATGTGTTGAATATGAACAGGGAAAAATGAACTGTGTGGGTTGGCCTCCGTGGGAGTGACCAAGCTATCGGACAGATGACCATGTTACAGGTTATGAACCATAAAATGTTAGAAGATACCCTAGACACAAACTCTAAACTCCTGCATTCATACAGGCTGTCATATTTACCTTCTTTCACTGACAGATCTCAACCATGCAGTGAGACATGCATTGTTCTTTCACAATAACACGCAAACCTGGAAAAAGTGCAATTTGTCATAGTCTTTAAAGTTTATGTGCTCAGCCATGCATGACTTTGATGACATACGTTGGAATTAGGTACCAATAGAAAGAGGAAGAATTTCCCTTTCCTCACAACCAAGATTGTGCTCTCCATAACTGACAACTATGAAATCGTAGCCCTCCAAAATTTGATTACCTTTTTTTTTATACGTACTGTACAACTAAACTCAGGAATGGTGTCTCTTTATGCTTAAGTCAGGAAGAACAATTTGTCAAAGTACTCGTCACTTATCATTTTGACAGCCTTGGAAATTATAGCAAAGAAGTGGATATCATCAACAAAAACAACAAAAACAAATGTCAAATTATGGTTCTTTGTTCTCTTACATACAGCGTGTCTGCTGACAAAGTCAATACGACCCGTTTCCTGTGTTTTGTTAGGTAATAGGAAAGAACAACAATCCATGACATGATTATTATGATATTACGGAAATCAATGGCTGTATGTTCTCTGAGATATCGGATCATGACTTGATGTTCTAACCCATTGAGGAAGTTTGGCTGATATTCTTAGGTATGGATGCCTTGCACGCAGAGAGATACATTCTGTAAAATGAAAAAATGGCAAATCTGATGAAGAAAACAATCTTGGGTTATAGTGATTTTTCTTTCCTGCAGGTCCTGTGAGGTATGAGAAACAAAAACGAAATATTTATTGCCTTTCCGGGAGAATAGACGTCTCAGTTATGTAAAATGAGAGAAAACATGTTATAAGTTGCTGGCAGATTCTAAAAGAAGTACATCGTATTCCGAAAAATTTGAAAGATAGAGAAAATTCAGAGACATGATAGTACTGTAATTATGTGGAAATCTCTAGAAATGCTAAATGTTACAATTTTCCTTCAACATCAGACATGTAGATTTTATACAGCGTAGATGGCATATCTTTTTTTACTTTCCAGTTGATTTGTACATGACATGTATAAATGTATATATATATATATATATATATATATATATATATATATATATATATATACATATAATACGCACATACACAAACACACACACACACACACACATTATATATATATATATATATATATATATATATATATATATATATATATATATATATAAATACGATCGAAACGTCAGTAGAATTTATTGGCTCCTGCGGTGTTTATACGACTGATTTTACTCTTGAGATATATATATATATACATATATATATATATATATATATATATATATATACACATATATATATATATATATATATATATATATATATATATTATTATTATTATTATTATCATATTGTGCCATTATGGTCAAAGATGACAAAGGCCATGGAGAAGTCCAGAAGACGACCATCGCACGATAAAATGTACCCATAAATTTCAAGACTTTATCAAGGGAAGTAAGGATTTAGTGAGATGTAGGCCCTATTGTGTTTTTACCGAAAACCAAATTGATAATCAAAATCATTTCTATGAATATCTAAAAAAAAAAAAAAATGCAGAAGCCGTCAGTAAACGACTTTTTCCAGTAATTTTTTAAGTGTTGGTTAACAGGGATATCGATCTATAATTACAAAGCTTAGCTTTCCCCTTTCTTATGGACTGAAATACCCACAGAAACTTTCATGGTCTCAGGGACAATACCGTTTCGGAATGTACATACGGATCAACAATAAGATTTATCCATATTATATCAAAACAACATTATCAATAACGTCATGTCAAGAGCTTTTTTTTTTACTCTTTGGATTCTGAACTACATTAATTTGTTCCTGTGAAAGGGAGCAAAAAATAAGGGGAAAATATTAATGAGATGTTAAGAGAGAATATTAATGATATGTTAAGCTAATAACAAGCAATGACAGCAATCGTCGGTTGAGAATGATATGGGCTTTAAGTTGTCACTAAACCCATAGTGTTCAATACCCTTCTCATTCTCAATAGACGTATTGATAATAGAGTCATCAATGCAATTATGTGGAATCGTAGTAATGCAGGTTTATTTTTTTTTTTATTCTTATCCATGGCTGTATAAATAACTTTCCAAATATCATGTTTAAGACGAAATATCTGATTAGTGAAGTATTTACGTTTTTCACCAAAAAAAAAACTGGTTCGGTTTTCACAACGCAATATTTGAGTAAGAACATTTGTATATGAAATATATCTATGATGGGATTCCTCAGTAGGTTTATTTTAATCAACATGATACAATTTTTTCAGTTTATCGATCTTTGGGTCGTAAGGATTTGGATAACCATGGCAGCCTGTAGGATCTTCTTCATTACAATTTTTTCTTCTAATAATATTAATAACTATTTCTTATTGAGCGCTTTTACAGGGCCTGATCAAAGCGCTGTACATACATCAACAAACAATATTTACAAAGTATAGGAACAACATAGTTACAATTGAAATAGTTCAGTCTTCAGTTTCCTTCTAAACATTTCTTCTGAATTACATAGACGGAGTTGTTTTGGTAGAGTGTTCCAGACAACAGATCCAGCATATGAAAATGTACGTTCGAAAGCTTTGGTTTTTACTTGTGGGATTTGTGGGACTGTCTTATCTTTTTGTGACCGGAGTTGATAATCTGGAGGCTGTAGGGGTGGTTAGTAGGTTGGATAGGTATTGAGGAGCGGTATTCATCATGCATTTATAGACTAACTAACTATTCGTAATGGAATGCGTTTATCCAAAAGTGAAATCAAACTTCTCATTTGTAAACCATAAGCTTCATTTGGATCCTTAATATCACACACCACAGATCAGTCTGCTTCATTAAGGTCACCTTGCAACCTGGTTATATTGTCAGGTGTTACTTTCCAGAACTTCACCACATCAGGGGGACTTTCACGATTAAAGGGAACGTGACTTTTAATCCAGATGGACATCTACAACAAATACAGTGACACCATTTTCTCTGTTATTGTTGTTAAGTTATTTATTATGCTGCATCCAACACGATTTTCTCTATTAGAACAGGAAATATAATGGTACCAAAGTACATAGATACCAGTTTTTCATTCTCAGCATGATGAAATACAATAATATACTATGCATGCAAAAATGGTAATAATATATGTTATTCGATCAATTTTATGGCTGTGTTTAAAATTGTCACAGATGTCTTCATTGCATCACCTGCAAGGCATTGTCGATTTATCCACTGTTTTTTTTTTTTTAATTATAACATCACTGGAACTCTTTCCAAAATTGTCCTCCGGTAATGCCACTCTTGTCAAATTCTTCGATGTCATTTTCATCTGGAAAGTTTTGAGGAAGAGATGCATTGTACACATGCTTTTATCACACATGTACATAACATTGGTGAGCTTTCGATCTACTAACATGAACGCTAAGACGACGCCAATTAGGTAAAACAAATGGTGTTCTGCACATGCGCGTCACAGCTGTTTCCATTGTCCAACACGGGAGGCTGCGTCATCTTAGCGCTCGCGTCGCAGATCTAAAGCTGGCTAATAACGTTCCAGGAAGCTGCATATTAAAGTACTACATGTACTCGCCTTATTCAAAGCCGGCACGGTGTTGTTACCACGTGACTCTTGCATCTCGCATGATAAACATCTTCATTTCTCGTAATTACTAAAGCGAGAGGGCTTTGATAAAGGCTAGAGGGAGTCTACGATGTAGGTTCAATCTTATGTTATGTTCAAAGACATCAACTCGCTACATGGACAACAGAAAATTCTGTTGCAAAATCTAATGAATGATCTAGTTGCGCTCTTTCTATGTTTGTGTTCCAAATGAATAACACAAAGGAAAATATTTGAAAAACAGTTCGTTTACATGCATTTCATGCTTTCCTTTGCCATGCAAGCTACCACAAAGTATATTGTCACCAAGTGCACTGTTTGCAGACAATATTTGCTCTTCCTATTCTTATGATACCTTTAAAAAAATTCATCACATTGAAAGTTTTAGCTCCACTTTCATACCAGATTTCATATCAGTAAAAGATACGGACATGCAGCATTTAGTATCTTGCAAGATATCATAGCATAAGTAATAATGACATGTGACTCATAAAGAGTTATATCAAAATAATATCCATGAGTGAAAATATGCCACATCACTGACATTTTTCTGCATAACTATATTCGAAGATATATTGAATCATATATTTCATAATATCTCATAAACATAAATAACATGAAAAAAACCCCAAAGTGATATATAGAGCCACAAAAAAAAAATCATATGAGCCACTCAAACTCAAATGATATTTCAATAAATAACTCAAAATAAACAATTTCACTATTACACAGATGTGCAAAATATATACTATCAGCACATACATAGGGATGCCAATCTTGAAAAGAGCAATACAGTATTCCAAGGGTTGAAAAGGCATTTTTTTTTTTTTTTTGTGGTAAACAATATTTTTACCTTTCCTGCAATCCACACGTGCAGAAATTCAATTTGGGAAAAACAGTACTTTCCCTGAAAACAGCAGTATTTTAAAAGTAATAGTTGGCATCTCAGCATTCATGAACTAATTTACTCTTGACCAAGAGTAGAGGGTTTGGCTTAAAAGCTAGGTTGTGATAAACTATGATGAAAGACATCAAATTGTGTCCCTATGAACCCTTGTTAGCGATAGCCCTTGATTCTTGATTGAACGATACTGATTCTACTTAAATCTGTAAAACCACACACATGATAATTACACCTCTCCTGGGCCTACACCACATGAAAAAAAAAAAAAGATTTCCTCTCCAGTAAAAGACAAAAAACAAAACATCTATTCACCTCCTTCATTTGCAAAAATAAACTTATCTGTCTATCCCCAGTAAGCCTCACAGGATAAACAGAAACTCTGATCAATATAAATCACACTGAAAATATACCATCATCCACTAGCTGATGCTCATAATTATTAGAAATGTATACAATTAAATTTATACCTTTGTCACCACATTCACTACTCAAATTCAACGAATTAAATAATGTAGTAAAAATGGCATTTTCTAGCCATGCACAATGAGGGACGCAAATATTTCAGCACAATGCAGCGAACATGGAACTGGGGTCGAAGGTCAAATATTGAATTTCCTGAATCTATTTCATCTGTTATCCATCTACAGATGCATAGAACCCTCTGCTTCACATGTACAAAATACAATATTGCACCATCTTATTTGAGAAGTACGCAACAAGAGTATTAAATTATGCACAACACAAATATACATGGAATTTGCATTTTGAAACTTTGGCAAGAAATGCTGTCTACAGCAAATTTCTATGAAGTTTGGTTTCATAATTTCTTAGTGTCCCATGGCTAAATGGATTATATATACCCACACACACACACACACACACAAACACACAAACTCTGTCTGTCTCCCTGCACATGAGAACCTCTTTTAAGGCACATCAGCACACAGGGGCCGTGGAACCATAGGGGATGGGGGCATCTCTGGTCTTGATAAAGAAAAAAAAATGTTGGAAAAAAAAAATGTTGGGGGATTAAAAAAAGTAATGGAAAAAAAAAATCACAACATCCATTATTTCCTGAAGGTTCCATTCATAAATTCGTCCATCTAAGGGGGGGGGGGGGGGGGGGGGGGGTCTGCAGCCCCTGATATGCTTTCATCAATAACCAAACACATAAAAGAACAAACAAACATCCACCTGACTCTAATTAAGTTGGCTTCCTTTCGCCATCACACACTTAGATTTTGTGGTACATCACACATGATAACTGGTTAAAAATCTTACTACAGTTGCAGAAAATCATTGAGGAATACCAGTAGTCCCTTATCACCACCCCCACCCCCACCCCATCCTCTACTCTTTGTCTTAGCTGGAGTTCAGTCTTGCAAGCACACAAGAAAATGCAGTCATAATCTTGCACTTTTTCATTTCAAAACATAAGACAATTCACATTCCTTGGTGATGAAAGTCAAGTTCAGACCATGCTAATGTTTTGACAACCAAAATTATAAAATGACATCTAATCTATGACATAACAAGCTACTAAAGGTTCTCTTCACAACATTCATCTGTTGAATCAACAACAGAGTCGATACTTTTTCACATATGGAATCTCAAGAGAGTTGCCACTTTTGCTTTCATGTTGCTAAGATACAAAGGCAAGAAATCAAAGCATGTTGCATAGTTAACAGGACAAAAATTCAGATTCAAATTCAGGACATAAACTCTCTCACAATAAAGCTTTGTAAGCAAAGCAACATAGTATGCAGAATCTACAAACCACAAACAAGGTTCTGAGATGCCCTAAAAACAACCATCATTTCCTTTCGGCAGAATATGACACACATTTGCAATATAAAATATTAACTTCCATTAGCAAGTCTTTGGGAACACAGTGCTCAAATTGTTCATAAAGTCACTACAGACTACTCCATACAGAAAAAAAAATGAAATAAAGACAACCAAAATATTGCATTATAAGGCAGTGTCATTGAAACATTCAAATTTGTTTTCAATTTCTTTTTATTTCTCTCATTCCAAACCTGAAGTATACTCATCTCAATACTTTTCTTCCCTCCAGAAATTTCAGCGAGGAAGTATGACGACTGAATCTTCTATGATTTTCTTGGAGTGCCTCTCACCCACATTCCAAACTGGTCTTATCCATGCAGACCAGTTTGGTCCAGGTCACGCACTCGTTGATATCCCCTATCCCTGTCCCAGTTGACAACTTCTGGGCCCCATCTTTTGCATTTGGGCCAGCTCTGTGATGGTTGCATGCCCTCTTCAGATCATGGCCCTTTGCCCTCATCGCGAGTCAACATGCCACCAGAACCTACATATCAACCCCCACTGCCTGAAATACTGAACTTACCACAATAACGACAAAAGCACCTGCTACTGAGAATTTTTGCTTGTTGCCGTGTCAGTTATAAACTTGTTGGTTACTATGGCAACAAATCTTCTACATTGACCCGACCACTGATCTCATTATTACTTTTTCAGCCCACAGATGGAGGGTCTCAGCTTACTTTTCTGTTACACAGATATGACCCACTCAATCTCTTGGTGACCCTGTGGTCTTGCAGTGGAGCACTTGAGTGGTACTTAAAGGAAGCTGCAGGGACCATGCCCCAACAGAGCCAACACTGTTAGAATTTTCATTTTTTGCCACAACACATTTCCACCACCCCCTCGCCACTGGGGAGCAAAAGCAGGACTCTTTTGGAATGTAAAATTGCCTCCAACCAGTAAATAGTGACAGAAACAACTCAAAACTCATGCAGGAATGGAGCAGGTACACTCAAAGGTATGCAGTTCAGAAAAGCACCTTGGAACAAGGGGTGACGTGAGATTAGCACCCCCATTCATGCACTCCCTCAGAACAGGTGCCATTAAGATTTTGATTCCCACACAAGGCTGCCTCACTTAACGGTCACCAATTTCCAAACAAGGCTGCTTCACTTGGTTGTCACTTATTCCCATACTGACACACACCAGGTTACCTCACTTAGTAGTCACTAATTCCCATACAAGGCTGTCTCAATCAGTGGCTACTGATTCCCCTGATGTTGTCACTTCACTTGTTGAACATTTCCAAGAGAGGTGTGCAGGAGTCGACTGAACATCGCCAGGAGAGAGCTGTGCTTGTCCCTTGTGTTCTCGGTCTGTGAGGAAGCACAGGCAAAGATTTGTCAGAATCACACCCACATTTATACAAGACACGCAATGCTCCAGTGGGCATGCGGCAATACCATATATAAAAGCTTAATTGAAAATTAAAACAAACATTTAAACAAACAAACAGATAGACAAAAATCTATTTAAGAGAATTTACTTGTCATGGGTTATACTTCTATCAGGATTCATTCAATTTTGACCAATAATAATAATAATGATAATAATAAGCCATATTTGTATAGTGCATATCACACACACACACACACACACACACACACACACACACACAGAAATAAATTAATGTCTCAATGCAAATTGAAGGAAGGAAAATAAAGAAATAGAGGAAAATAGACATGAGAGAAGAGGAGACAAATCAAGATGAAAAATGACAAAACTGCAACATACAGTATAAAGCTTAGTCCATTGATATGATGAAGGGATGTGTTTTCAAAAGATGCCAATAATTATAAAAGTCATTTAATGTATTGGTCTGCTTGAGACGTGTAGCTAAGTAATTCCATAGCTCTCTGGCTGCCGGTTGGAAAGATTTTGCACCATATAATTTTGTTGATATTGTGAGGTTGTAAAAAGAGAAGTTTGGACTGAGAGCCAAGGTTTCTTGCAGGACTTGTTTTTTTTTTAATTAATTGTTGTAAATAAGAAGGGCCTAGTTCTTGCTAACACAAGTACCATCATTAAAATCTTGAAGTTAATGTGTTGCTCTTATAGTTGCCAATGCATTTTCCTTAAAATTGGATTTATATGCTCACTGAGTTGAGCACATGTGACAAATTTAGCCGCAGAGTTTCGTATTCTTTGCAAAATTTGGATTTCATGTTTCTAGTGAAAAGTTACAGCATATTCGAAGAGCTTGGTCTTGACATTATTCAGGTGACCTTCAATGTGCAGAGAATCTCAGATAATCTCAGAATAATGTCATCTTAGAAAAGTGTAATTCTGTTGTGCATCAATGAAGTTTGATTCACGGATCAAGTTGCTTTTTATGGTAACCTTTGAACTCATCTTTGTATCCAAAGTCACAGGATAACAGCTTCTTGTTCACTACTTTTGCATTCACTATACACACTATCTTCACACTGCAATTACAAGCACCAGTTTAGTTAAGTCCATCCCAGCATAGTTTCTTGTTTGTTTGTTTCATTTCCATTTAAGTGGATGGCTGGAAAGCCCATATTCAACTGCAATAGCTGATATTCCATGGGGTCCAGTTGGATGTAAGGCAGTAACACTTCATGAGGGTAAACACCCTGCTCTTTGCAATGAATAAATGAAGGGGGACCAGTTGTGACTCTCTCACACATGGGACCTTCATTTTATGTCCTACCCAAGGGACAGAGTGTTTTGCCTCTTACTAGAGGGGATGGTATGATTACACACAACATTGCACAGTAGGACCCAGGAATCGAACCGGGGTCCTTTGGATCGTGAGGCAGACGCGCTACCGATTGACCTACATGTAACTCACCACCGTGGAGCTTCAAGAGGGTTTACCTCATCAAGTACCAAGTTACTTCACTTCAACAAAAACATGCAGAGACATCAAAACAATTATCATTGATATCAGGACCATTAACACATTTGCCTGCCTCATTCAAAACCCACACCATCATAATCATCATCACCATAATCATCACGAATAATGTCAGCATCACCATCATCACCGCAATCCTCATCACCATCATCATCATCACCGCAATCCTCATCACCATCATCATCATCACCTTTATAACTTTCTTCTTCCTTTTCTTCTTGATCTTCTTCTGCACCACTCCAACAACTTTGTCAAATTTATTATCTTTGCCATCAACATCTTTGTATCTGTCATCACCATGACAACCGTCTCCATTGTCACTTACCATGAACAGGGCATCCTCCCGGAGGCATTCGTCGATCATCGAGTGGATGGCATTGAGGTATTCAATGGCACAGTCCGCCATCTCTGCCTTCACGTAGAACGATATCGGCAGACCCTCCCACGGACTGTACTCCCTCCCACCTTCCCGCGCCGCGGAAGCTGGGTGGTTGTCGTCGATCACCAGCTTGACGAGGCTGTTGTCGTGGAAGTTAACGGAATCGCCTCGCGAGTGAAGAACCTTCTTGTCTGTGGACAAAACAGCAGCAGGATGATCACAACATGCCTCACAGAATCGAGATAATTGTGGCTCTGTCACATTAATCTAATTTTTGGATTAATGCCAAGTGGAAGCTACCCTAACATACAAAGTAAAAAAATATATAGTTAAGTTCCAGTAATCATTAAGGTATCAAAGAAGAAGGAGTCAGAATAATACACATTAACTTTTTTTTAAACATTATTCTCAAGCTTCTTGTAAGAGGGGAAGCAGACGATGCAATGTGTTCATCAGATAATCATTTGATCAGCAACAAACAATCGGATAAGTGTAATTCAGAATTCTCTTATGCAGTGACACCTAAACTAAAAAATAGTTTGCTTTTGCACAATATTTGCCTTTTGTCTTTCAGTTTGTACTTCAACTACTAGAATTTGAAATCACATTTTCGGTCAATAATTTAAGAACTGATGGTTAAGGAAGGCTCAGTCTGTTCCCACAGTACACTCTCTTTGCTCACCTTTGTTGCTCAGTTTCTCCATGTATCTCACGTTACCCACAAATGCGATGACGGCCAAGGGATGTACTACAGAGCAGTCCCGCACAAATGTCACATCTATTCGCATCTGATGCGGTGAAGCGCAAAAAAAAAACACAAAACATAACTTATATCTGACAACAGGTGATGAGAACTAGTTGATCAAAGAGAAAAAAAAATTGGCTTCCAAAGCAAAGGAATTCCACAGTCACTCAAAAATAAAAAATAAAATAATAACAAAATAAAATGAAATAAGATCAGCAAAATAAAATGAAGAAACAAAGAAATAGGTTGAAAGAATCTTAGGGCTCAAATAATAGTGCTCAAGAAAATATGTTGAATTTCAATATCTCTCAATACAGGACTGTTTGTATTCTGTCTGGGTAGCTTTCACAAGACTGGAACAAGTTTGACCAAAGTTCTAGGAACCAAGTAGCTGATAAGGGTGTCCACGTTTCACAGCAGATAGACTGTCTGTCTTCGAGCCATCCTTGTTTGTTTGTCTGTCTGTTTGTCTGTTTGTTTGTTGGTGGTGGTCTTTTTAAAGAAATGATTTATCACCTTTGAGAAGTATGTCAGCCACCTACTGCTGAGAGTTTGGCTTCCACAATTGACTGACTTTCTGTAGAGCAGCACCCCACTGTGATCCCTGATGAAGCAGAAGAAGAAGAAGAAGTGGAGCCCGATTAATTTGATTAACTTCATCACTCTCATTGCCACTGATTGACAAATTGCCCTACATCAACGTACATGTATATACCCACTGAATTGATCAATTCGGTGATTATTTACATCAATGTAGGGCAATTCGTCAATCAGTTTCAATCAGTCTTCATAATGTGTATCATGACTGATGATATTATTGCACCCACTACTACCATAGCAACAGCTGTCATGGTTCACAGACACAAACTGTCAGAATCAGTACTTATTAAAATTTTTCTTTATTCTTTCGTTCATGACTTAACATAATTGTTACTATTTCTAACATTATTGCCCCAACTTTGCAATAAAGATAAAATGCCCTGCTAGACGACACAATCACTGAAACCAGTGGACTCACACAAGGGACCTCACAAATTAGAGATCTTGGTCTAATCTAAAGTCACATTTCCGTGCATCTAAAGTAGCACTTTTCTAGCCGTCAGTCTCCCCATCTCCCCGTCCATCACACTCACAGGTCTTTGAAGACAAGTTTGTCAGGCTTCAGCTTCCCACTCTCATGCTTGCCATACGATGCTCTGAGGAGGTTGGGGTAGAAGGCACTGCAAATGACAGCCTAGAGAAGTTTAGAAGACAACAACAACAAAAAATCTAAATGCAATATGTAATATTACACTTCTGACAACATTAAAACATATGAACTAAATCAAGAAAGAGGAGAAATATGTTTTTGCTCTTGTGTGTGTGTGTGCACACAAATGTGCATTGTCCTGTAAACCACACATTGGACTTGCTTCCAGATTTGACACAAGAGGACCTAGAGTCTCATCATTATAGGAAACCCTGTTATAACCAGCTCACGTTATACCTGTAGGTACTGCTTTTTTAATGTGAATGCAGCAGTCTCCATTTTCCATGACTGTCTAGGGGTACTTTCTTTTTTAGTCCAGACATGATAAGGTAACAATTATTTTAAGATTAAATCGTGTACTGTAAAAGTGGATATTTTTGTGTGACTTATTTTTCGCGCTTGGCTTGGTAAGAAGAGTTTTATGTGTTTTTAATTCCATGGAATCAAGACAGTAAGTACAGGAACATATGGCATGCAAAAATATTCACGTGCTTTTATTTTCACGCTAGTTTCTGGCTGTGCGAAATGTGCGAAAATTTCAACACCGCAAAAATTTCCACTTTTACAGTATTTCCATTGACCTTGTTTTCCCATTAATACACTCACTGTGGAAGGGCAGGGTTGATGGGCATACACACAAGGATGTGTGTAGACCATCAACGCACTTGTCGACTGCCCGGGGCAAGTATGACATAATCATAATATTGATAGCCCGATGGGGCAAGAGGGGAAAATGTATTTTATAATGCCCAGCACACAATGGGTAAAGGTGGGTACATAAATAAAATGATGATAACAATACATAGCACTTAATAGATGCCATCCATCTGGTTAATAATCAATGGGCACATCATCAACATCTAAGGATTATATTCCAGTTCTGTGAAGTTGGTTAGTTTATATCATTTGCCACCATTCTCCAAAACATAGATGAATGCAAATGCTAAATCAAATAATTTGTCAGAAATTACATCCTACATAATGTCTTGAAACTGGACTGGAATGTTTCGAGAAGACCAGCATTCCACACACTTGGTGGCAAATACTTTCATAAACATGAGCATATGCGGTAAATGCTTTTTCTTTTGCTACGAGACAAGCGAACTGGAAGTGGCATCCATAATGTAGTGACTGGCAGATTTACGAGTCTTTGGAATCACATGCTCCTCAACATGATCATTAAGATGCTGAATTGTGGAGAGCAAAGACAAGGAGGTTACCTTGACGATTTCAGCATCGCGGCTGTACTCGTTACATCCAGCCTCTGGGTTGAAGCAGTCTTCCATCGACATCACCATGTCCGCATCCTCCAGGTTTGAGGCAAACTGACGGCGAAGACCTAGAGTGGAGTATGGCAAGGTACCAACAATATCCATTTTTTGGGGGGGGGATCTCAACCAATGACCATGAAGACCTAGCAATCCTCGCCACATGAAAAAATATTTAATAGTTAACTTTATACAGAATACTAGCATCACTAGACTTTTAAAGTATAAGTTATGACACAAAGAATGACACTTTTTCAGTAACATTTGTCCTGGCCCTTGGCTTTTAACCTTACATTTCATTAAAAAAAATGCAAGCAGTCAGGTTGTTTGTTTGTTGTTGTTGGGTTTTTTTACATTCTTCTGAAAATGTTTCAGTCTGGTTTCAGACTGGTTTCAGTCCAACACTGAGATTAAATTTGGATGCTGACATTTCGGGTCACATTACAGGCACCTTTTACGATAGCCTTTCACTAACACCATTAGATTCAAATAAGACTTTAATTACATGAACATCCAAGCACAATAGCACAGGAAATTCCTAGATTTATTCATGGCTGGAAAATGATAAGCTCAGCAAAATTTCAAGAACCTTTGACCTTTTGGAATTTCACCCAAAATCTAATAAGTGCTCATAAACCTGTTTAAGGACACCTGGGCCGTCATCCTTGAATGACAAATGCAGTGGCGGATCCAGAGGGGGGCCCAACCGGCGCACGCCCCCCCCCCTTTATTTTCGTTAAAAACAAAAGAAAAGAAAAAGAAAAAACTAAATGAAACCCGGAAGTGGCAACAGAAATATTAGTTGCGCCCCCCCCCCCCTTTACATAATTCCTGGATCTGCCCCTGCAAATGTCACAAGCATCAAATGTAGGTGACTTTTCCTCTAGGATAAATGTACATTAAGGCCATCATTATCTGACCACTGGCCACTAAAATCCCTATTTTTCTGCCCTAGCTTAGGGCACAGAGCCACAGCAGACTCATATTTGTTATTCTCAGTGTGTGATTAACAATAACATCTTGTAATTTTGTCATTGAGAAGAAGTTCAGAGCAGGCAAAAACTGCGCAGGCAGAGCTGTTTTAGTCCCACACATTGAGTTATGAGCAGGGAACTTCGCGCATGCTTGCTTGCTTGGATAGAGTGGTAAACTGTGCACATACCACGGATGAACTGGAGAGTGGGTAGGTAGAGCTGGTTGGATTGGACGTACTCATCAGCACTCTCCCTCCCCTCCTCCACCTGTCTCCTGAACCAGCCTTGGTAGGCTTCCAGCCGCACCAGGTGGTCACTCTCGTTCCCCTGGGCAAACTTCTGCATCAACTGCAGGAGAAAGAAGAACAGGGACAGCTTTCCAGGAACTTGTTCTCAAATGTTTGCTAGTCTTTCACAAGCATCTGCAAAATCAGTTTCAAAATCAGTCTTAACCCGTTCCATATTGAATTCTGAAATCCCCATAAGACTTAATACACAGACCACCAGGTTCCCGTGCGGAACAGGTTAACAGCAAAAAATGTTGACACATTACAAAATTACTGACAGAGATGGAGAGAATTACAGACAGACAGAGAGATGAACAGAGTTACAAACAGACGACAGAGATACAGACAGCATTAAACTGACAAAAAGAGAGATGAACAGAGTTACTGACAGACAGACAAAAGTGGAAAAAATAACAGACAAATTAGGGGTAGACAGACAGACAGATACAAGATGATGTCTGACCTCCATGATCTCCTTCCTGTTCTCAAGGTTTTCACGAAAAATATCTCGAGTGCTCAAGCTAGCTGCTATTGTCAGAATGGGGTCCACACACCTGCCAAAGTAGATGCGAAAAGACAATCACTTTACCATGTAGAATCCTCTGAATCATAAATCATTTTCAGCATTGATAGAACATGAGATGAATTTGTCTTCAAATAAACTTTCAAGATCAATGTATCCATATTGACTTCATATCAATGTGGTGTACTGTAATTTTTCTATTCATTGATGAAAATGTATGGTATATGAACGCTGTTAATAAAAAAAAAAAAAAAAACATACGCAGGTTGCCCAAATACTACCAAACCTGAACTGAAATATCACAGTGAAAAAGTTACATTCTCTTTAATTTTTTACCCAATTTTGTAAACACGATTCATAACTAAAACCCACACATTTTGTGCAGCATAGACTAGAAAAGAACTTAACCTCCTCCTTCCTTGGTGTAGGTAATTATACAAATGTGTTGGCATTTAACTATGATGTACACTGTCTACACCAAGTACAGCATAATTATGTGAAATCGTTTGTTTGTTTAATCTAGCTATTAACTTACTTGTGTGCTTTGGTTTATTTTCATTCGGTGAGAAGTTCATTTTGTTACAGTCAGTTGCACATAACCTGTTCTTGATGAGACTTTCGCCTACTGGATGTGTAGGCTTCTTCAGATCAAACGCTGTTAGAGAGTCTTCCCACGAGCTGACCTAGCTGGCACACGCCGATCTGAGAGCTATGTCGGCTTGTGGGAAGACTCTCTCACAGCGTTCGATCTGAAGAAGCCTACAGATCCAGTAGGTAAAACTCTCATCAGGAACAGGTAATTTGCAACTGACTGTGAAAAAATGAACTTCTAACCAGTTGATATTCCAATCAGATGAATCTTTTCAGTGGTTTTATCTTTATGTGTTATTCAGAGTGCTATCTTGAAAGTATGAGGACTCGAACCTGAAAATGGCAGAGAAAATAAGAGCCTTGGCAATCCTAGGGTCGCAAGCGAAGCACGCCACCTTCTGGCCAAGAGGTGTCAGGTGTTCATCGTTATCCATGATATCAAGGTCCTGGAGTAGATCCACAGCAGCCGAAACTGTAGTCATCGCCACGACGACATTACAGAGATAGATAGAGAGAGAGAGAGAGAGAGAGAGAGTGTGTGTGTGTGTGTGAGAGAGAGAAGATAATGATATAATACTGAAAATTGTAAAATGCAACTTAGAGTCTAATTATGAAAGACCATCTGTTGATAAATCCAATTCTGGTGTAAATACAACAAATGATCTGAACTCAATAACTTCCCCAATACAATGCAGGAAGAGAGAGATAAGACAGACCAAATGCAGTTTGTTTATCTACTCCATTTTGGATGAAGATATATACAATTACAAAACACCACATACAATGCACACAATGTGGATTAAGCTTCACAACTCAAAATCTGGTATCAAAATAAAATTTGGCCTTTGTATAAAGCAACTTGTGAGGCCTTCACATCTACACCCAGGAATTCCAACATTTTAAACAGAATTGCAGTATTCTTACAGCTGAAAAGGTATGTTTTCGGTGGAAAACTGTATTTTTTCCTTTCCTGCAATAAACATATTAGTAATATGATTTGGGAGATACAGCATTTTACTTGAAATCTGCAGTATTTTTGGTTAAACAAAAATAGTACTAATACTGCCAAGTAAAGTAATAATTGGCATTTCTGTGAGCCGTGGATGGATTATTTTTCTTTTTTTCTTTTTTTTTTGTCAATAGACACATGTAGTAATATGACTTGAGATAAACAGCATTTTCCATGAAACCTGCAGTATTTTTGGTTTAAAAAAAAAAATCAGAACAAAATACAGTGCTCACCACTTAATCAGGAGAGGTCGGGAGACAAGTTTTTCATCAGGAACTGGTGAGAAAATAATTATTCTTGTATGGAAATGATATCCCTGCAATTTTTTCTAAGTATTTACTCATTATATTTAGACATTAATGATGAACAATGGAAGTGTTTCAGCTAGATTTGTCACAATAAAGCGGTTCGTGGTTCTGCTTAAGCAGTGGAAATAACATAGAAATTTGTTACATCAAGTTATGTTGCACAAGCAGCGTTCCCCCTAAAGCAGTTCCTGATTAACGGGCGAGCACTGTACTGCAAAAAATTAAGAATCTGCATCTCTGTGAGCCCTAGATGGATTTTTCCTCCTCACCTGCTTCAGGAGGGGGTGTCTCAAGGGCATGGGAGAGAAACTCAGCGGCTGACAGCGAGTCATTGTGGACCTTGGCTTGCACCACAATGTGCTCCAAGGGAATGCGCAACATCTCCGGTACTTGATACTCACCTTAAACACAATCAAACAAAACAAACAGATGTGAATTGATGAGGTACAATGTAACATATGAATGAGGGGCATAACAATTTAATTCAGATGATTTACATTTGCAAAGAAGATTTTTTGATTGCTTTTGTGTTTTTTTTTTCAGCTAGTGTTACGACCAATGTAAAGATTTCAATCTATGACCTGACACAAAAAAAATATTTTACATCAATTGCACCTTGCAATTCTTTTTATTCCAGCAAAAACAATATTGGGCAGTAACCCAAGCCACTGAAAGCAATGAAGTTGTTGCCATGGTAACTACAAATATCAAAATTTGCACTATTTTCAGGCCTCTTATAAAAGACAAGATCCCTCATCTATGAGATATCATCTAAGATATACTTTTCCTCCAGATATAATCTCATCTGGTTGTACCACTACATTGATGTACTAATTAAATTCAAATTAACATTCTTTCTGACATCCTATGGAAATATAGACGATTCACATCTGAATATTCAGAATAAACAGATTTCCTAGTACTACTTATTCCTATGCAGTGTTGAATTTCTATAAATTACAAACTTCATACAACTGTTAGTTTGTGAAAAAAAAAAATGTAAGAAATTGGTTTGATATTCATTCCATAAAATTTGCCATTCACATCGTGTGCTGGTAAACAACTCTATTTGTATTTGTGTGTAGTAAGTAGCATGTGTGCATAAATACATTTGCCCTATGATGGGCATAATAATTCATTGGATGAAAGTATTATTAACTCCATACTCACTCATCCGGTTGAAGACATCTCTGTCAAAGAGATGAAAACATTCTCCAGGCTGGCGGCGCCCTGCCCGTCCCTTTCTCTGCCTGATGTTGGCCCTGGAAGCCCAGTGGAGGTCCAAACAGGACACCTGAGGGGCAGTTGGGGGGAAGAGAAAGAGGAGGAAGATGAAAAGGAAGAAGCGCAGGAGGGTGGGAGAGAAGAGGAAGAGGAGGAGGAAGAGGAGGAGGAAGAGGAGGAGGAGGAAAAAAGAAGAGGGGGAGGAGGGAGAGGAGGAAAAGGACTTCAATTACCACAACCACAGACTAATAAAACACTCCATTTGCACTCTGTATGGGGTTAAAGCCATAAGCGGGTCATCCAAGACCACGCCCTTCTGAAAACCTTATGCCCCAGTCACATAGACATCCCTGATCAACCCGGACCACCGCGGATCTGATCTGGGGAGAGATCCGTGTTGATGCCGGGAGGCCAACACAGCAACTTTTGGGGGTCAAAAACATCCGGCGTCATCCGGGGATTGCTGTGTTGGCAGAGCATTCCAGGGTGGTCCGTGTGGCTGCCGTGTAGCTGCCGTGTTGATCCGTGTAGATGTCGTGTTTGTCCGTGTAGACGCCGCACTCTTCCGGCCTTATCCGTGTAGCTGCCGTGTTGATACCGTGTGTACAGTCATACCAAAATCCCGGATATCCCCGGATATCCCCGGACGTCCCCGGATCACCATGTAGATCCTTGAGCATCCATGTTTATATGTGACTGGGGCATTACAATAGTTTGAGCCTTACAAACTCTGGCAACATTTGCCTGAAAGTACATAAAGTTGGTGGACAGGGTCAAGTGGTTAACCCTTGCAAAAAGCACCCCCCCCCCCCATGAGCGTAAGAAGACACTAAGACTTTCATGGCTTGATCTAGGAGATATGTTCCACACTGTAGGGTTAACGTGATTCTGTTGAATAGAAGAATACTGTAAAACCAGAAATTTTTATGAGCATGAAACTTCCATGAATTTTGCAAAGAGCCAAGATTCGCAAAGGAAAATGCATGCCAAAGCTTATGTCCACACTACGTATGCATTGAATGCTAGTCACCAATTCGCTATAGTTTAGAAAAGGCAGTCGGCTCCAATTTTGGTTCAATTCTGGTTCATAGCATCCTTTATCAAAGTCATCAGCAAATACGTCAGAATGCAAATGTAATCCGACTTCAATTTTGGCTAAAAGTGTATCACCTCACTAGAAATAAAAATTCAAAGACTTTTACGGCTACAAAGAGTCAACAGATTAACCTGGGTGCTTTGAGTGCTGATAAGCACAGAAAAACCTCATAACATTCTACACACTGTCCAAATCTCTGGCATAGAAAGGGTTCAAGTATTTCCACGGGATCTCCTTCTATGCCTTCTATAGTTGGCAGCAGCTCTTCACTGAAAAAAGATAACACTAGAAATGTCGCTTTGGCGACTGGTATGCCTCCGCCATAATGCATGATTTTCCCAATAGGTCTAGATAGTACATGTGGACAATGTGTGATTACATTTTCACAAAATTGGCAAAATATTGAAATTGTCACAAATGTGTTGAATGTTCACCTTCCTTGACCTAGGTTTAATTGGATGAATAGGAGAGCATGTATCTAGGGATTTAAGGACTTTAACTCGACTTTGACCCATTCATACATTTAGGCATTGAGTAATTTTCAAGGTACAGGTGTGGAGAAAAAGCGCAATTTCTGAATTGAATAGTAAATTGTTACCATTTTCATCTGGCCCTTGACCCTAAAATTCATAAGATAATCACTTTCAGGTAGAACATGCATAATATGTACTATGTTTCAAGATAACTTCAGCCACTTCCGAGATATGGAGGAAAAAGTTAGTCCAGCACTTTCACTTGATCTTTGACCTTTTGACCTTTGAGGCAAAAAAAGAAGAAAAAAAAACACTTTCCAGAGAATTTCTATTAGGTTACACATGTATGCATACACCAAGTGTAAAAAAAAAATAACCCTGTTGGCATTGCATGATAGGAGGGAAATAGTAAAATTTTGAAGTGTTGCACTTGACCTTTGACCACTGACCTTTGACCCAATGAACCCTACATTCTCTAGATAATCACTTCCAGTCAGTATATGTATATACTATGTTCCATGAAGATACCTTGAACAATTTTCCAAGGTATGGAGAAAAAAAAAAGAAATGTTAATATTTTTACTTGACCTTTTGACCTTTGACCTCATGACCCAAACTTTCACCAGATAATCTTAATTGGGTAATACATGTATACACTAAGTTTCAAGAAAATATCTTCAGGCATTCAATAGATATGGTGGAAATAGTGAAATTTTATGTATTTGACCCTGACCTTTTGACCTTTGACCTCATGACCCAAACTTTCACCAGAGAATCTTAATTGGGTAATACATGTATACACTAAGTTTCCAGAAAATATCTTCAGGCATTCAACAGATATGGTGGAAATAGTGAAATTTTACGTATTTGACCTTGACCTTTTGACCTTTGACCTTGAGCATGTGCACCCAAAAGTTGATAGGCACAACTTCACCCCCTAATACACATACATGCCAAGTTTCATTAGGATACCTCAACAGGTTTTGATAGTTACCTTGTCCACAAAATTCATTACGGACGGACGGACGGAGGACGGACGGACGGACAGACAACCCGAAAACATAATGCCTCCCGCACCACTTCGTGGCGAAGGCATAACTAACCCGTTGAGGACTGACTGATTTTGCTACAACACGCATTTCCCAGACACCTGCCCAAGTATACTCAGGACTCATCCTCAACGGGTTAAATGTCAGACCTTCCTCCTTTTTAAAAACCATTCTTACAACTTGCCTAACTGGAGGATAATGAAATATGAATAAGACCAATGAGATATGAAAGAGGGGTGAAGCATTGGGTACTTGGTATTTGAACAGGCTTCAGCTCAGTAGTGGCATGGTACTCTCCAGTGAGATGTAGGTGACACGGGTTCAAATCCCAGGCTAGTTCCTTCTTTTCCCCATGATGTTTTATAACAATACAGATCGAACACACACTTGTTTCCACAGAGAGTATCAGCATAAAAAGAAAACTTTAATTTTGTTTGTTTTTGTTTAATTATTTGTTGTTTTTGTTTTTAAAGTGCTCATGGTTTCTTCTTTGGCTTCAGGTCTCAGCGACAAGAAATTGCAGGGTTATGCTACTTTTCACCGACAGTCAAAACACTGAAAATTGATTGGCCATGTCTCACCCCATACTCTGCACTGAACCTCTCCTCTTTGTGGTTGCCAGGATCCACCACGTAAACGACGTCCCCGATGGTGATAGACGTCTCTGCGATGTTGGTTGCCAGGACAACCTTTCTCACCCCCTCTGGAGGGCTAGCCGGATTAAAATAAATAATAATAAATAAAAGGGTGGAGAACATGAAAGACAAAACAGCTACCTGCTGTTCTAAGGTGTGACTGGATTAGCCCAAGCAAATAATGTTGTTAATGAAAGGAGAGGTAAAAAAAATAATGTTTAAAAAAAAATATTTAGAGATACAATCATTAGATTAATGAATCTGATTCATTCAATTCATACACTAATTCAGTAATAAAATTCAAATTTATGAAGTTCTTCCGTCGAGATGTTTTTCATTGCAACTGATTGACAAATTGCCCTACATCGACGTAAATAGGCACTGAATTGATCAGTGTTTTAGTAGTAGCCATGATAAAAAATCATGGGCGTACATACTCGAGCGGGATTCGAACCCACGACCTCCTGATCAGGAGGTCGTGGGTTCGAATCCCGCTCGAGTATGTACGCCCATGATTTTTTATCATGGCTACTACTAAAACACTGATCAATTCAGTGCCTATTTACGTCGATGTAGGGCAATTTGTCAATCAGTTGCAATGAAAAACATCTCGACGGAAGAACTTCATAAATTTGAATAACAAAAGCAGTACCCGCTGCATGCTACAAGGATTAGAACCAACACTTGCTGTCGGGCGAAAGCTCGGTGGTCTAGTGGAGATGACGCCTGTTCGGTGATCAGGAGGTCGTGGGTTCGAATCCCGCTCGAGTATGTACGCCCATGATTTTTTATCATGGCTACTACTAAAACACTGATCAATTCAGTGCCTATTTACGTCGATGTAGGGCAATTTGTCAATCAGTTGCAATGAAAAACATCTCGACGGAAGAACTTCATAAATTTGAATAACAAAAGCAGTACCCGCTGCATGCTACAAGGATTAGAACCAACACTTGCTGTCGGGCGAAAGCTCGGTGGTCTAGTGGAGATGACGCCTGTACGGTGATCAGGAGGTCGTGGGTTCGAATCCCGCTCGAGTATGTACGCCCATGATTTTTTATCATGGCTACTACTAAAACACTGATCAATTCAGTGCCTATTTACGTCGATGTAGGGCAATTTGTCAATCAGTTGCAATGAAAAACATCTCGACGGAAGAACTTCATAAATTTGAATAACAAAAGCAGTACCCGCTGCATGCTACAAGGATTAGAACCAACACTTGCTGTCGGGCGAAAGCTCGGTGGTCTAGTGGAGATGACGCCTGTTCGGTGATCAGGAGGTCGTGGGTTCGAATCCCGCTCGAGTATGTACGCCCATGATTTTTTATCATGGCTACTACTAAAACACTGATCAATTCAGTGCCTATTTACGTCGATGTAGGGCAATTTGTCAATCAGTAATAAAATTGTTTAGAAATACAGTATAAAATGTTTACAAAGTGTAACAGGTACAATTTAATGAAAGCCAGAGCCTTGTTTAAAAAGAATGTACTTCAAGTCATTCAATAGAAATTAACCCATGTACGTATTGCAATGAATGCATGACAAGAATACACATTGAACAAAGTCTGTTGCCTAAACATTTCCTTATCGTAAGGTTTACTATGTCCTTAAAAGATCCTATATTTCTGTAAGAAGGAATATGTTGGGAAAAGTAAGGCCAGAAAAAACTAGAAATGTCGCTACGGCGACTGGTGTATGCCTCCGCCATAATACATGGTTCTCCTAATAGGTCTATAGTACAATGTCTTGACAATGTGTGGTGACAGTTTCACACAATTGGCAAAATATTAAAATGACAGGTTTGCCACAAATGTGCTGAATGTTCACTTTCCTAGAACTAGGTTCAATTGGATGAATGATTAAAACGTCAGAGTGCAGGTATTTGGGGGAACTGATGATTTTCTCTTGACTTTTGACCCTTTTACAAGTTTATGCATTGAGTAATTTTCAAGGTATTGAGAAAAAGTATAATTTCAGTATCAAATGGTAAAATAGTATTATCGAAACCTGGCCTTTGACCTTTGACCCCACAGTTCCAAAGAGAATCACTGTTAGGTAGAACATGCATAAATATGTAAGTTTCATGACAATACCTTGAGTTATTTTTGAGATATGGAGGAAAAAGTGCAAATTTAGCACTTTCACTTGACCTTTGACCTTTTGACCTTTGACCTTTTGGCAAGAAACTTTGGCAAGAAACAGAATATATATTGGGTTATACATGCATACATCAAGTTTTAAAAAAATCCTTCAGGCATTGCATAAATATAAGGAAAGTAGTTATATTTTGAGGAGTTGACCTTGACCTTTGACCCCTGACCTTTGACCCATGACCCCCAACTTCCCTAGATATTCACTGCCCATCGGTACAAGCATATATACTAAGTTCCATGAAGATACCTCGAACCATTTGCGAGATATGGAGAAAAACATGAAATTTCAATTTTTTTTGTTCACAAAATAACCTGTGACCTTTGACCTTTGACCCTGTGACCCTAAAATCCACCCAAAGTATCATCCCCCAAGGATATACCCTCATACCAAGTTTGATGCAAAACCACCACACGGTTCTTGAGATATCGACAAAAACAAAACGGGACGGACGGACGGATGACCCGAAAACATAATGCCTCCGGCCACTTTGTTGGCGGAGGCATAAAAATCCACTTCCATAGACACAATATTAATTAAATTCATTCACACACACTAATAAACATGTACATTTGTATATTGATTGGTTAAAGAGACTGTACAGTACTGGTTGAGGTGGGGATTCATGTTTTGAACATTCCTAAAGTGAGATGATGAAAAGCCTCTTATGAAAAACGAAAGAGCATGTAATTTTAAGAAGGATTCAACGTTTATTTGATGAAAATTGGTTTTCAAATGGCTGAGATATCCAAAAAAAGTGCTAATAATAAAAGGCGACATGCCATAACTTTATAAGGATCTCTTTGTTTCACCTTGTTTTTGGATATCTCAGACATTTCAAAACCGATTTACATCGAATAAACTTTTGATACCCCTTAGAACTGCATGCTCTTTGACATCTCATAGAGTGGTTTCTGAATATCTCGCAAAACGTTACAAGCTAAATCCTCACCTTGACCAGAACTGTACACACCCTTTAAGTCAACACAAAGTACAGAAAAGGTGAATGGAAAATGATATTTAAGGCAGAATCTACTTTGTTGAGTACTTACATATCAAACATGGCTTGCTGGTTATCCATCGTGATGTTTGAATGCACTGGGTAGATTACATACTTGTCACTCTGTGTGCAAGGAAATAATCGACTTCAAGTTGGTCTTCATTTCCATTCAAATGTTTATTAACAACAACAACAAAATCAATAAGTTTATTTCAGAAGGATTTGATAGCCTAAGTTCTATAAATTTGCAGTGCTTCTGTATTTAATCACTTTACAAGGATGAGCATCATGGGAAACAATTGTAAAATGAATTTTCTGTATCTTCAAAGATGTAATACCACAAAGTATTAATATGCTTTGCATATTTCTACGAATCAAACACTTCCAGTCTTTCCACTTTTTCATTATCACTCTCCTCTTTCCAAATTCTGTTCTACGTCTGATGCACATACAGATTTCACTTCATTCTATTTTTGTTCTCATGTAATATCTTTGTACTTGTTCTTATCATATCACTGCTTGTCATCTTATCTGTAAGTGTATAGACCGATTTGATGTGACAAAACACCTGCCATTAAATTGCGGTGTCCCACTTGTGCACGCATACGCTGAATGCATGACAAATATTGTAGCGAGCACAAGCCAGGTGCCATGTATATCACGCATTCTCAAATGCATGAGTGAATAGGACTCCGCAGTAATGGCAAATTTTGCTTCCAGGTCAGATCGGTCTACATACAGGGAGCCATTGTAAAGCAGTTATCAAACTGAATGTGCCAACCCAATATTGATAAACAAAACATGAATAAAATAAACAAATAAAACTGCAGATAATTTAAAACAGTCGGTGATTTATGGGAATGTCAAAAAGTCTGTCCTGTGGGATCTCACCTTTCCCCAGTCAGCTTTCAATTTGTCATTCACACTTCGGATGTCCTGCCAGCTCGGGAGGAAGCACAAGATGGCGCCCTGTCAAAAAGTGCACACGGTCAGCAAAAATCATTGGGATAATACAGACCTAGTATCCACAGCTGTACTCTTCATTCTGAGACATTGTCCTCTCACATTACCCCTACCCCCCCCCAAAAAAAAAAAACAAAAACAAAAACAAATACTATTATCACAGCATTGCCTAGCTGGCACCCATTTATACACTAGGACAGATGTGGACATTGTGGCTAAAACATCTTTACCTAGGATGTATTTTGACGGTAGGATTAAAATGCATAACCTTCTGTTCAAAAGTTTATAAATTTCTCATCAAACTTTACAACAAATCTGATCACTGCTGAAGCTCTCAGATTTGAAATAGATTACCTCTTGATCCCAAGATTCTCCCTAAAAAGCCTCTTCCTGTCAAAAAAAAAGTTTCATTTTTTGTTTTGTTTTGTTTGTTTGTTGTTGTTGTTGTTTTGTTTTGTTTTGATATTTTTTTAGGTTGACTGCTACATTATTGAATATGAAACAAGGAATCACAGGGAGCATTTTATTCATATATGTCTACATCCTTCCATTTGCATATCTCCAACTGGCACAGATGTGTTGGAAATCTAATTGTCAATGAATAAAGATGACCTAATCCCAAAATCCATATTGTTTCTCTACGGCCTTCCTCTTGAACTGAGGCACATTACTACACCTGAGTGGGATGAATAAGTTTGGCAAGATAAGATATTCCTGACTTAACTTATAAAAGGATTACATTACATGAAATATTTTCTATGCACTCACAGGAGGCTTTTTCTGGTCGATGGCTTTGATGACGTCGACCACAAGATCGACATTTGTGGGCGGGGCCTTGCCAGTCAACTTCTTCCCCCTTGTTATCCTCGTCTTCTCCTGATTGGCTCGCTCTGCCTGGAAAATTGGACTCTTGTGGGTGCTGGGGTTGATGCCCAGCTCTGCCAGAGTCTCGGGGAGGAAGAATTCCTTTACTGGGTGCATGAAACCAGGCACGTTGATTACAGGAGCACTGGTTGAATAAATGAGAAAAGCGAACACTTTAAAGGTGAATCATACTTTTGGTATACCTGCAGAAACTGTCGATTTTTCCCTGAAATGGACACAAATGCATAAGAAATGAATGAAATTAAGCTGCAATAATATGACTCAGTTGGATTGTGAGGAAAATTTGAGATATTATGTAAAACTTAATGCCATAAGTATTGCAACTTCAAAGCATATCAAATCACGGTTTCTGCATAATTCATTACAAATTGGGCCATAGCAGCATCCATCAATCTTTCAAGTAAGAGTAAATCACATACAGCTTGTTGGGAAATAGTCACAAAAAAGCATGATCAATCATCATGTAGCATCCTACCTACCCACTAATGAACGGGGAGGATGCTAGATCATTCATTCTAAGATAAAGTTGTGTCCAATGATCACACTGGATCTCAAAATACTCCCGGACAACTCATTATCCTACCAAATCATATTGGCGTACAAGTTTTTTTGGTGGACCCTTTTGATACATACTGATAGCAAGTTCTAAATGGTGAAGGATGAATTCTGAGCCCTTCCCAGAACTAGGTTTTACCTTTGATCATGTTCTACAGATTCATGATGCAGTAACCACATGTATGCCATACTGACTGGAATCGAGGGTAATATTGTCACTGTGTTTCTCCTGAAAAATGGTCTGCATATGATATGGTTGCTATCATTGAAGACTGAATGATTCATCATTCAAAATTTCATCCAGGTAGTCACAGTAAAAGAAGACGATTTCATGTTAGTGCAAAGATTTGTTTTGCTGGATCCATCACGCTTTTACAAAATCTCATCCAATTAAAAAACGAGTTCCTCTGTTCATTTCAGTAAAGTTTGGGGTAACTCGTGAGAGGGTGGCCATGTTATTGCTTTTGGCCATTCTTTCAGCATTACACATGACATAATTATATAAACTCATTTAAACGTACAATAAATAACAAAGATATAATGGCCACTGTCACCTCTTGCACCTTCCCCTTTGTGTTTATATCTGAAGTATTTTCCAAACAAAAAATACTTTATTTGACAAAGCCTTTTGTAATAGATTACCATTCACATATGGGTCACTTAGGGCAGGTGGTCATTCTATAGACAGATGATAGCTACACTAATTTTGACTGCAGCAAAGCCAGAGGGCTTCAACCTCCCTCGGAAACAGTGGCTCACTCTAAACCGCATCCGAACCCTCTGTGCAAGGACAGGCCACTGTCTACACAAATAAAGGGTTATCGGCTAGCCTGGCGTGTGACTGCAGCCATCCTGACCAAACCCTGCATCACATCTTTGAAGACTACCACCTGCGGAAGTTCCCAGGTGGGCTTGACGAATTTGCTGAAGCAAGTGATGCTTCTCTGAACTGGACCCAATGTTAGATATCAACCTATAAGGCTATAACCCCTCACCCACCCTATTGTATTGCATCATACAGCACAAGAAGACTGCATTGATTTTTACTATACAGAAATATTAAATCCAGTCAATCAAATCAAATCAAATCATATTGAAGTACAGACATCAAGGCATGGTACGGAACTCACTTGTCAAAATACTTAGAGAAGAGGGTGGGGTTGATGGAGGCGCTCATGAGCACCAGCTTGATCCTCTCGTTCCGCTTCAGGACGTCTCGAAGGAGGATGAGGAGGAAGTCGATGTTGATGTCCCTCTCGTGAGCCTCATCAATGATCACGTGGCTGACTCCTGCAAAGGTAGTCACATGACCAGTAGGAGGTGAAACCTCTGTATCTTATGATCCACAGCCTCAGATCCAATCAGTTTGACTGCTTAAAACATTGATCCCTCTAAACATTACTACTTTTTTTTTTTGCAATCTCAGGTCATCCACTGCAAACCCAACAAACAGATATAATCATGTGAACTATGGAGGCCTCAATTTCAAGATAATTCTTACTCTCCCTCCTTAATGCAAAAAAAAAAAAGTGAATAGTAAAGAGTTTACTGTTTTACACAGCACCCAAACAAATACATGTATATATGGTTTCTGGACTTGATGGGTGAAAATATAGAAATAACCAAAAGTTTTCTCACCCCTGAGATCAGGATTTTGCCTCAGTTTCTGAAGGAGGATCCCCGTGGTACAGAACAGCATACATCCATGATTCTCTGGCGTCTTGCGGTCCAGCCGAATCTGGTAGCCAGTCGACTCCCTCATTCTTTCCCCTCTCTCCAGGGCGATCCTCTTGGCAGTAGATATGACACTCACCCTCCTTGGCTTAGAGATGGGAGAGAGGATTTGGAGGAGGGGCAAACATAGAGTTTGATTGCAAAGTGAGTCAAGCACCAGTTTAAAGGGACTGTTCAGTACTGATTGAGGTGAGGATTCAGATTTATAACATTTTTTTTTTTTTGGGGGGGGGGGGCAAGATAATGAGGAACCTCTTATGAAATATGAAAGAGCATGTAATTTCAAGAAGGATTCAGTCTTTATTAGATGAAAATTGGCCTTGAAATGGCTGAAGACATCCAAAAAAGCGATCCAAATAAAATTGACAGGTCATGACTTTTACTAGGATCTCTTTGTTTTACTTTGTTTTTAGAAATCTCAGTCATTTCAAAACTGATTATCATCAAATAAACTTTTGATTCCCCTTAGTATTGTATGCTCTTTAACATTTCATAGAATGGTTTCTAGATATCTTGCAAAACGTTACAAGCTGAATCCTTAGCACCTCAACCAGTACTGTACAGTCCCTTTAACTCGTTGAAGACTAGTCATGAGTATACCCGGGCAGGTGTCTATGGGAAATGAGTGTTATAGCTTTTAAAATCAGCCCGTCCTCAACAGGTTAATAAGCAAATAATCATCGACTTTGAGGGCGATGTTACAATCTAACATCGCCGAGGTGATGTGCGAGGTGTCTATCAGCCCTCGTCGAACCTGCCCAGCTGAAGGCGAGGGCTGTAGACACCTCAAGGGTTAATTGATTTACAAATTTGAGATTTGATAGACATGTATTCCATCTACCACACAGATTTTCATTTTATAATCGTGCTGAATATTACAACACAGGTGGCTGTACTGTACAACCACGGTCCACAGCATGGGGGGCAGTCAAATGAACAAGAGTAGATCTAAGACGATAACATTAATATTTTGGGGCATTCGAGAATGGAACACATACAGATGGTAAATAAAGATGATGAATATAGCTGCACTAAAAGCATGGAAGATACATGTCAACATTTTGGTAGGTACGGTCAATAAACTTGGGAGTTGAAGCTGCGTATCTTTTTAGGTTGGCATATGCGCACTAATGTGCACGCTCTAGTTTCTGCTAGTGCAAGGTGTTGGGCAGCTGGAAGTTGATAATGTAACAAAAGGCTTCTATATTGGGAAATTGGGCAATTTTTAGCATGCATACATATGGGTGGAAATCACTGATCTCTATGGAAGAACAAGATCAGTGGTGGAAATGAGCTGCTTGACAAAGGTCTGCGCTCTCAGAGTGCTTCTGAAGTTTGTTTGTTTTTTTTTAATGCATCTCAAATGAAGTTGATCAGAGCAAGGAATGAACATTGGAGGATACCTGAGTCGTGACAATATTGCAGCGAGAGCCCACCGCTCGTTGGATCCAATCGTCCAGGATGAATTGCGGCACTTGGGTGGTCTTCCCACATCCAGTCTCCCCGCACAGGACTGTCACCTGGTTTTCGTCGATGATTGACACTATCTCGTCCCTGGTGGATAGGCGCAAAATTGATAACAGTCTCACATTAATGTTTTACATCTTGCTCAATTACATAAGAAAGTTGCAGATTGGGCTAGACTGGGGCAATTTCATGATCACTAGACGCAAATTTCTGCAGAAATGGAGTGTTGTTGGTTTATGTGATCTTGCAGATACCGCATGGCAACACTGTGAATTTATTTGGAAATAAAACAATGAAAAAGAATACAGAAAATTCTTCCTTGAAAATGACTTTCAAAGTACAGTGACAAGAAGTTATAGAGGTTTGCTTATATTTGCTGTTTGGCAGGAAAAAAAAATACTTTGACTTTGCTGTATATCAGAACTTGTCACAAATGACAAATATTATGAGATGTTTATACACATAAAAGTTTGTTTTATTCAATTCATTAGAACAAATAACATGGGTGATCAACACCTGTCAGAATTATTGGACAGCAAATATCACTGGAGAACTCATGACTCAATATTCAATGCATATTATTCTGATATAGAGAACTTATGGAAAAAATAGGAAGACAATTATCAAGATGTTACACTACTGGTAGAGTGGTGCGAGTCCAATGAAAACCACACAACTAGGAAGTACTGTACAACCAGAAACAGTAGCAGCATAAAAGTTTTGCACATCTTGAAACTTTCACACATAGGCACCGGCTTTCAATATATTGAGCAAGCATTCACAAACTCAGTCAAAGAGGCCTTTTCATCGGCTGGAAATCCATGCATCCAGTACTTCTGCCATGCATCCAGCAATTACTGGATGCATGATTTTGAAGTACTGGATGCATGGTATTTGTCTACAGCAAGCCAAAAGGAAATGCATCCAGAAAATTTGCCATCGGGTAACATGATCCAAAAATGGATTTCTGGCAAGAAATTTGTCCCTCATTCTATACAACAGATGACACACATAAATCTCTTTGTGCATCAGTAGAAATAGTGTGCATGTGGTAACTACAGAATTTAACCTTAAAGGGAAGATAAACCCCAAGAGCAATGTGGATTGAGTGAAAGCAGCAACATTAGTAGAACACATCAGTGAAAGTTTGAGGAAAATCGGACAATCGATGCAAAAGTTATGAATTTTTAAAGTTTTGGTGTTGGAACCGCTGGATGAGGAGACTACTAGAGGATATGACGTATGAGTGGACAACAATACAAAGAAAATAAAAAGGAAATTCAACAAAAATTCACTTTTCTAGAATCATGAAAGAGCAATGGACCAACCTCTTTCAGAAAGCAGGGGGAATAATTGCTACCCTTAACATATGTCAATATCAAGTTGATGGAATTTGTAATTTTCATGAAAAATGGATTTTTGTAGAATTTTCTTTATATTTTCTTGGTATTGTTGTCCACTCATACGTCATAACCTCTAGTAGTCTCCTCATCCAGCGGTTCCAACACCAAAGCTTTAAAAATTCATAACTTTTGCATCGATTGTCCGATTTTCTTCAAACTTTCAATGATGTGTTCTACTAATGTTGCTGCTTTCACTCAATCCACATTGCTCTCGGGGTTTATCTTCCCTTTAAACCCACTCGGCTTTGCATCATGGGTTAAGCATTCAATAGTTACTTTATGCACACAATTCCGACTGACACACTCAGACCTGTGCGTTATTTGTACAATATTGTGTGTATTTTATATTCACGAATATTGGCTTATTATTGCAAAATTTAGGAAAGTTTACATGCACATAAAAATTTCCGGTTTTAGAGTATGGCTCCCACACCTCATTTCTGCGATGGGAAGTGACTTGATCACACTCTGGAGTTCTTTCGGCACTTTGCTGCCCCTGTTCACCAACTTCTGTAGGAGGGCACCACTCTTCCGGTCACTTTTGGCGGTGGAGAGCGGCTGGTACTGCTCGTCCGTGATCACGTCCCGGATGGGGGGATATGGCTCTTCTGGCATCATTGAGGAGTAGAATGACGTCGGGTTCTCCGACAACATGGTTTCCCCGGCAACAGCTTCATTATCCTGGGGACAGGGTAGGGAAGAGCTCACAACTTGATATCTTACATGATCTGACATTCACATTTCTTGAAGGGAAGTTCATGCACATACATTAACAACTGAATGCAACTTATCCTCAGGATAAGATAGTTGCAGATATAGAATTGACAGTTTAAACAAAAATACTATTCAATTTGACTCATTGTCAAAAAAATTATTTTCATAATACAATCAATAAAGTATGTTGAATAAGACCGAGGTTTTGGCATATTCAACCCTAATAAGGCCGGGCTTTTTTGGCTATGCTAAAACCAAAGGGGGGGCTTATTATGCCCCCTCCCCCCCCCCCCCAACAAGATCTCGGCCATCAGTGGTGCGATAGCGACAAAATTTGGCATGCCTGACATTCACATTGTAATCTACAAGATTGTGTGAAACCATCCAGAAACTCACAGTGTATATGGTAGCCAATCAATCAAGCCCCTAATTTGTGTTTGTTGCATATACCTTCACATGCTGGACGAGCTTGCAAAGATCGTCCTTGATGGTCTCGTCAAACTCGAGCAGGTCTGGCTGGGTCTGATCTCTCAGGAACTTCCGGATGCTCTCCTTGTCATAGAGAACCTTCTCAGGAAGGTGTGGGTTGTTGTTTTCATCCAGCAGGCCTTGTTCCTATGGCAACAGGAAGAGAAAAAGTTAACATAGGATATCCCCCAAAACAAAATTCCTATATGCCTTACTGCACAAAATATTTATGCATTGGCTAAACCACTGATTTCAACGATATCTGCTCTACAAATATGTACACCTCCCACCCCCCCCCCCCCAATTCTGGAATACACAAACAATAGTATTGTATCTATAATACACAGGCTACAGCAAATAGGTGTCATTCAGTGCTAATTTGCTCATCAGTCCTATCTAGATCATTCATATCTAGTTGTTTGATGAAAATCTGTACACTTTTAACTATAGGGCCTACATAAAGGGCTCAAGTTTAGCTAACCACTCAACCTGTTGATGATGAGTCCCGAGTATACTTGGGCAGGTGTCTATGGGAAATGTGTGTTGTATATAACAAAATCAGTCCATCCTCAACGGGTTAAAGAAGTAGCCCTCTTTTGCCAGACACAAGTTAACCCGTTGAAGACAGACTGATTTTGCTACAACACGCATTTCCCATAGATACCTGCCCGAGTATACTCGGGACTCGTCCTCAACGGGTTAAGCAAGCGACATTCAACCACACTGTGCAGTTGATGGGGAAGCTTGTGATTCCTCAAACAATTACTTCATCAGCAATTAATAATAAATATGTACGTATATCCTTTCATTTACATTTAGAATACTTAAGTCTACTCATTTTGACCGTATAGACCTACACGTATGATTCACCTTTTACCCTTTCTGCACTGAAAAAAAAAAAAAAAATTATTATTTCCTGATCAATATCTATCCACTACACCAAATAACATTAGAACAGACTAACACTGCAAGAGGTGTGTCATATTTGACAGGATGGCACTACCAGGGTGTATATTGGTGAATTTTTATCTCAACATCAGCACATTTCATTCCCACCATGTCAGGTGATTTGTGAGTTATTAATTTCTCTCATTCTCATTAGATGATATTATGACTGGACATTCCTAGGTGAAATAATGGATGAAAATTTAAGATTTTGAGGGCAAAAGTACATGCATAATGACATCTTATAAAAGATCATATTAGGTGCATAATTACATATATATTGTATCTACTTCTTTCTTTCATAATAACAGAAAAAAATATATTACCACAAGAAATTCCTATATGAGTTACAGATGAAAAAAAAAAAAATTCTTGGCAAAGTTCAGTTAACTTTGGCTATCAACCTTGAAGATTTGTTCTATGAATATAGCTACACGTCATGTAGCATTAGGATTTGTAAGCCACTTTATGGATTTTCATAGTGATAACGAGATCTGGGCTGGGAAAGACATGGACAAGTACACAACCTGATTAGACTATGCCTCATGCACCATTCAGGGCAGACATTCGAAAAGGGAATATAGTAGCCTATCAAATTTTCAGAATGAGCTGTGACAATTTCTTTGAGTGTCTGTACTTTTAAAGGTAGGGGATACCTTTTACAGACCTCCCAAAATGCACCAAAACATTAAATATGAACCTCAGGGGACTTGTTTAGGCCACTGCTGAGAAATTTGGAAGTCAACATTTATCTACAATTTGAATAATGCACAAAACTCATCTACTCAGTAGTTCTGTGTGTCAGCCACACTTAAGCCTTTTTGTTGCAGTCTTCTGTATCTTTTATCTATAAACACAAATCTAAAAGTATAAGAGCTGATGTAATAACATATAGAGTGTGTAGCAAGAATGTACATTGTATATAGAAATGTTTGTAACTTTGGATGAACTTTCTTCACAAAATATACATGATGGACACACATGCAGTGCATGGGTCTGCAAAGGTAGCCTAGTAATGTACTGGAATTTATGGTGAGCCCCGAAAAAAATTCAATTCAAAATCAAACGGTCAGTAAAAATGTACTAAATGTTACCTTCCACTTTCAATACTTTATGGGAGTTTCTAAAATGATACTCTCTTCAACATACCACTGTATTTATACAACTCTTCATTTAAGGCATGCAAATGGGATTCCCTACCTTTAAAGTGTGGCAGGCCCTGGCCGTGGCCATGATCTCTGCTTCCTTCTTCTTGCGGCCATAACCCTTGAACTCCAGCTCCGCAGGCCAGGACAGCTTCAGCGTGCTCCTTTTCATGAACGGGTCATTGTTGGTGAGGTAGTGCAGAAACTTGCCCGGCGAATCGCTGGTGCCCAGGCTGATCAACTTGTTCAGGATGCCCTTGGGATTTGGAAACTCCTTCAGCAATTTCTTGCCATCCTCTGTGAGATGAGCATTGGCTTTGGTTAAACAACAATGAAGAACAGAATTGATTTCAAAATCCCACTACTCACCTTGAAAGCCATTCATTATCAGGTCCCAAGATACCCGTCTTCCCTAATCGAATGGCATCATCCCCGCACTATCCTTCGTTCATCTGGCCTTACTCTCTAGATGCCCATACAATGTTCAATCAAGGGATATGGAGTCCGGGCATTTTCCTCTATTGTTCCTCACCTATGGAACTCCCTCCCATCTTTCTCTGTGAAATTGACAAACTGGATCACTTCAAAGCCTCACTCACGATTCACATTTCTCACCAAGCATTCAATTGCTAACTCTCTTGCAGGAGTCTTTGCTATGCAAATGCTATGGATCATCATCATCATCAAGTGCAACTTCCTCTTTGCTTTTATTCCCTTCATTGCTTACTCAGTGAAAATGAATTACCGGTAATAACTGAAACCTTTCCTTCAAAGAATTGTTGGTAGAGTACAAGAGGATCAAGCAAATGCATCT
Organism: Diadema setosum; assembly: GCA_033980235.1. Taxonomy (NCBI): domain Eukaryota; kingdom Metazoa; phylum Echinodermata; class Echinoidea; order Diadematoida; family Diadematidae; genus Diadema; species Diadema setosum. The sequence goes on from CM067067.1 coordinate 37,586,934, forward strand.
TGAGCAACCACATTGAATAGTATTCATTCAATGTTTAGTGAGTTTTAAAAAAATTGACACTAAGCATGCCTACAAGAAGTACATCCATCAAATTTGTGATCGAAAACTCTCATTTAATTTGAGACCCCCATACTGTTCATGAAGGCTGTGGAATCCTTTTCTACTATAGTTTAGCTTCTTCCCCAATGTCATCTCCCTGTGGAATGTCTTGCCTACACTTAACTGTGACCAGCCCGAATGCGAAGCGACAGTACACATGTTTTTTTAAGGAGCGCCCCGGGGTTAGCCTACATACAAATTTACAACACAACAGTGGAACAGTGACAGAGTATCAGCTCCATCTATTAAGTCCTTCCCGAACTGCCCGACGACGACGGCACTTGCTCTCCATACACACAAGTTCCTTTTTATTGCATTCTTTTGTCATGTGTTTTTGGGATCACACTAAAAAATCCAGAAATGGGCTGCGGAATGGGGGGGGGGGGGGGGGTGGCTCAGAAGAAAAAACAAAACACGAAAAAAGTCTCAACACCCTGGAACTTCTAAACATTCCATGCTTATTCTTTTTACCAAATTGGGGGGGGGGGGGGGAACTGTTAAACCTTAAAGCCACCTCCCCCCCCCCCCCCCCCCCCCTCTCCGAAACAGAAGAACGTTTGTGTTGACTGGCCCTTTTGAGCATTGAACCTCGGGTTCATTGTTGAGAGAGACTGCAACTCTGCAAATTGCTCGTAAGACTGTTCTTAAAAGAAAAAGAGAAAAGCTAGGATGTAGGAAGATCTGAAGAGGATCGAGTAAAAGGGCGAGAGAAAACCATCTAGGATAGACTAATTTTCAACAGTTTAATAGATCTATACGTACCTGTCTGAGCTGGGGCAGTAACATTAGCACCAGCAGGCGTGCTGGGCGCTCCATCTTGGTGTGATTTTTTCTTCTTACCGCCGCCCTTCTTTGAGGCATGTCTGATGTCACACTGATATTTCGTCAGTAATCCAAGGCGAGGTTGCAAAAAGTTTGTTGATAAAGATGTGAAGCCAGCGTGACGCAGATTGATCGCAGCCATCATCGAATCGAAGTGGCTTCACTCTCTGTTTCCTGCGTACTACTACTAGTGATAACTGTACTGTATTTATGCTGCTATTGTTACACGAATGCCTACATTACATTGGTGTCCCGTTCTGTCGTAGCTGTTCGATCATATTCGGCACTTTGCCATTTCATTATGCAATGCATGTTTGTGCGGAATCTACCACATGCAATATTGCGCAATTTTACACGGGAGACGCCGGTAGACACCAACCTTTGAGTAGGTGTCTACTGCCAAAGCAGGCTTTCTCAGCGCATCAGAACTCGTGTTTACGATCTACATAAAATGCAATTTAGAGCTTTAGTAGTAGCAATTGAATGTGAAGTGGATATAAAATATCAAAATTACTTCAACTGTACTTCATGAATTCCCACAGCGCGAATGTTCAGTTCCCATTTCCCGGCGAAATCGTCGAACAACATGTGCTTCCTAAATAGCCTTAAATAAGGTATTTTCATTCAATATTTTTTAATAGTGAACATACATTATTGTTTTGTGAAACTTTACATCCGTTCAAATACTTAAATATTCTAATTTGTATTTATATAAGGACTTTTTATTTAGTAATACACTGTATGCTCTTCAGGTTTTACATTTCAATGAATCCGATATATCATTATTTATACTGAGCACCTAATGCAGACTACGCCTTTTCTTTTGTTTTTATTAGGCCCCTTATCTTCATTAGCAATCAAGCAATCGGCAGTAACCCGGAAATCACCAGGTAAGACACGCACATTACCGCACATGTATATCATAAATTCCTGATGCTTGTTGTTTACGATTCAAAGTATTTCTTTACCGGTTCAGTCATAAAAACAAGAGGAGGATAAAGCAAAGAAAGAGCGGGCCTGACAAACAAATTGATGCAGCACATACTTGACGTGGATCATATAGCCCCACATCATAAGTATTGGTGTAGGTATTTTGTCGCTGCATCATGCATGCAGCAGCGCAGCTACAATGTAATTAACCACGGCCCGGGGCGCGGGCGCTCTTTCACACAGCTACGGCATCACAGCCTGCTCAATTAGCACTGCGTTGGCTGCAAATTGCACTGTATCTGGTCTAGACCTAGTCGACTTTTACTATCCTCTAGTACAGTACCTAGTGACTGCCAGGCTTTTGATAGAAACACCAATGTTTCTGTCCATGATTTGAGCATGACCTAAGATTACTGCAAGAAAGATGCTGCTCTGCTACTGCTTGCATGCTGTGAGCTGTGATTTTATAAATTTTAGCTTCCGTGACATATAGGTCACTCGTTATCTAATATCAGAACTTGCCAGTTTACAGAAGAATGAAACCTGAAAGCCTAAAACACACACACACACACACACAAAAGAGTTTATTCTAAAATTATGTACTTAAGACCTACTGCAGTAAAATAGTTAACGATAGTTTTAAAGCAGTCAAATTCGAAGTACCTAGCTGGTAGTACTGATTCAAAAGGTAGTTTCAAACTGTCAGTGTCGGTCACAAATAAAAAACGGCATCATGTCATCATTGTTTTTATTTATTTGCAAATGATGCATCAATGTAAATCATTTTTGTTTGTTTTTCAAGGAAATGTTAAAAGTATTTACCAATATAGTATTAACATCATGACAATGCATAAATTCAGTCAACACAGATAACATACATAAGAAGTGGAAATACAACCTGTTGTCTTATGCCAAGCAGTGAACACAAGAATTGATTAGTTAGAGCTGAGAAATCATGTTAACATTTAGAAATTTTTTGACAGGTAGTCAGATGTTGGGTAGTCCCCAAGCCCCAAGTTTTTGACATGCACACTTTTTTTTTTTTTAATTTTGACTATTTTGTTGTGTTAAATGATTTTTCTATTTACACAATGTTGTCTGACACAAGGTTTACTGTATTTTTGTTTTGTGCCTTCTTTGTTCTCTGCAGTGGCACCCAGCAACAAGGTCTTCATTCAAAGAAGTGTCATCATGGCCAGTGCACACTACGAATGCAAAATTGGGCCGTCCATCCTGAACTCTGATCTGGCATCCCTAGCAGACGAGTGCCAGCGGATGATGGACAGTGGTGCAGACTACCTACACCTGGACGTCATGGATGGGTAATTCATTAGGATATACATGAATGGGTGGGAATCATCCCAATTGATCTGGCAAGTTAAAGTTAGTCTGCCAGTCACAAAATTAAACAAAATTAGATTAAGGAAGTTTAGGAAATTTTTTAAAGATTTGCAAATTCTTTGCCAAACAGTTCTCAAACAAGTGATATGAATATGCAAATGAATGAGCTTATGATATCATCATCTCCCAAGTTAAAGGGTGTGTACAGTTCTGGTCGAGGTGACGATTTAGCTTTTAATGTTTTGCGAGATATTCAGAAACCACTCTATGAGATGTCAAAGAGCATGCAGTTCTAAGGGGTATCAAAAGTTTATTCGATGAAAATCAGTTTTGAAATGGCTGAGATATCCAAAAACAAGGTGAAACAAAGAGATCCTAATAAAGTTGTGGCATGTCGCCTTTTATTATTAGCACTTTTTTGGATATCTCAGCCATTTGAAAACCGATTTTCATCAAATAAACGTTGAATCCTTCTTAAAATCACATGCTCTTTCATATTTCATAATGAGGCTTTTCATTATCTCACTTAGGAATGTTCAAAACATGAATCCCCACCTCAACCAGTACTTTATCAAATCACTACCAGGCAGCCTGGTATTTTCTCTGACTTTTCAGGAACTGATTGATGAGAATTAGTGAGAATTCACAGTATTTCATAACTTCCCCAATTTTTATGTAATTTTGATCAGTTTTTCACCATTGTGCTCATCGATTAAACTCTTTCTTTTCAGACTAACTCATAACTGGTTTGGAATTTCCCTGTTACTCTGCATGTGGCAAAGAAAATACCTCCTGTGTAGCTGTATCAGTCAAACACAATGCCTGAATTGATGATTTGTATTTTCAGACGATTTCCACTATTCATCTGCAATTATTCTACCAAATGGCACAACACACCATACTGCCTTCTGTAATTTGCTTGTAGTTTTCCAACTATATCATGAACATTACATAATTATGTTATTGCGAGGAATCTTATGATAATGAGCTGGCCTAGGGACCACTAAGATTACTTCATTATATAAGGTACATCTTTTTATCAGGGATTTAAAACAAGAATATAAAAAGTATGGGACCTGCAATATTGCCTCATTGTATTAGGTATCACGATATATTCAACATGGCTATAACAAGATTCCACCAATTGAATGTGATCACTATATGAATGTTTTCCGTACTTGTATCTTTGTCTTCATGCAGTCACTTTGTGCCTAATTTGACTTTTGGACACCCTGTTGTCCAGTGCTTGAGGGAGAAGATCACAAAAGCTTTCTTTGGTAAGAAGCTTTGTTTCCTTATTTTCTGTATAATATTTCAGTCAATTTTAAGAAATCAGAATTTCATAAGTTGTGTTATTGTGTTTAGCAAAATGGTTTTTAACACTGCCAGAGCAGTTAGTAATAAATAAAAAAACTCAGACCACCAACATGCTGTAAGAAAGTCTCTTGGATATAGTAAGAATTTATTTACTTCATTATATATGTAAGAATGGGTTTGCCTTCAAAGTAACGGTAATACGAGGCTGATCAAAATTGAAGGGAATGCTGCCTGTTTCTTGATGCAGGAGCTGTTTTTACAATCATTATTTTTAGAAGAAGTAGTAGAATAATGATGATAATCATTATTATTACCGTAATTGTAAAAAAAAGTCATATTCATGGCATGAAATTTTTGCGAATGGGAGCTGACGGCCTTTATGACGGCATGAAATTTAAATTGCAAATTGCCACTGGCATTTAATGCATATATACAAGAACTGTTACGTACATTTTGATTTTGCGAAACTTGGCTCTCACGAAATAGCGAAATTAAGATGCACGCAAAAATTTCTAGTTATACAGGACTTATTATTGTTAGCTGTACCAAGGAGGTTGTGCTTTTGCCGGCATTGGTGTTGTTTGTTTATTTTTTGTCTGTTTGTTTGTGAGTCTTTTTGCGAAATAGCTATAAAAAAAAAAAAAGGTTTTCAATAGATGAGGATTGAATTTACAAGAATAGTTGATGATGACACAAGGAACAGATGATGAAATTTTGGTAGTGATATGGATCAACATTTGGTTCTAGGATTTTTTTCATCTTTTGAAGGATTGTTTATCATTCGGTAAATAGGGCCAACAAATGAGGGAATTCAAGCTGCGCGTATTTGAGGTGCGCAAACAAGGACTGAGCGTGCGTTCGAGGCGCAGCAAGAAGCTAAGGTAGAGACCTTAGATACAATTCTTTGTCATTGGGAAATAGGGCTCTTCTCAGAATTATATGTGTTTATGGTTGGAAATGAGCTGCTTGGCAGAGGTATGCACTCTTGAGTGCTTTTTCTGGTCATTATTGTTGTGTGTTGTAGAAATTTGTTCTGCAAATTGTAACTACACCATCACAGCAGATACATTGTACAGATACTTGAAGGTTAACAAGTCATGATTATTAACTTTGGGGAAAGATGTGTGTTTTTTACTAATTTCATGAATTACTTCATTAGCCTACAGTTGTCTGTTTGTGTTTCAGGGATTCAAACTTTCATTATTTTTGCTGGATAAAGGAATTGGTTGTGGCACATTCTTTAAATCTCAGATGATTTCGCATATTATGATTCCCAATACAACCTCCAGGGGCAAAGCAATAAAAAATGTGGTATTTTAACCCGATATGGACGAGCTGGTTTTGCCACAACACGCATTTCCCATAGACACCTGCCCGAGTACACTCAGGACTCGTCTTCAATGGGTTAACTTTACCACTTTACACAGTCAAGAATGAATGGTAATAATTAATGCAAGTACAGCCACTCTGGTACACGGGGACAATTTGAATGTTTCTCTAATGATTTCAGTGTAAGCAAATATACTGGAAAGGTTTTTTGGGGGTTTTTTTTAGGATATCAGAATGATAAAATTGTTGCCATCATTGTTTGTGTGGGCTGTGCTTATTATGAATTGCCAACTTAACACACCATGTCTACCTCAGGATGAATTAAACCATGTTCCTGCATTGTTTTACCCACAGACATGCACATGATGGTTCTAAATCCAGAGAAGGTGAGCCAGAAAAAGAATCCATACAAAAGTACTACATGAAAGTAAAATTGAGTCTAAGTAGAATTAGATGCCAAAATGTTTTCCCAGTGGACTGTTCTAAAGGTATTAGTCGTTTTAGCAGATGTTAGAGGCAAGTAGATTGCTACGGCAATTCAGTGCCAGTGTGTGGACATCAAATATGGCACCCCAAAAATACTGTTAATACCATATCTTCCATTATTTTGCAATTTACATGTACATTTCTTTGAACAAATTGTAAGTGGACTTATATCACAAGATTAACAACTCACCAAAATATTACCTCCTGTTACATGAATGCAAAGTAAAGCATCTCCAGTATATTTCTTTGCTAACTCTCCATATTAAAAAGAGGGAAATCCTTATTTCTCATGTCTTAGGTATGGTTCTTCATTGCAAATTTAACATTATGCAAAACTGTCATAAAAATCAGATGAGCCAAAATGTTGTACTCTCCATTAGTTCTCAAGGAGAGTTACAGGGTTACATAAGTAGGTTTTTGTTGTTGTTGTTGTTTTCTTCAAATAAAATGCAAACTCAGTGACAGTTTGTGCAAACTGCAGGATGTCCCACCTTTGATATACCCCCTTTTCTTTTCTACTTCTCCTCCTCTCCCTCCTACACATACAATGTATTTCTTGGGCCCATTGACCAGTGGATTGAGCCAATGAGTAGTGCCGGTGCTGACCAGTACACCTTCCATGTGGAGGCAACCGATGACCCCATGTCAGTCATCCGACATATCAAGGAAGCAGGCATGAAGGTAGGGGGTCCTGACTTGTCCTTCCTTATTAGACAGCAGCAATCATGTACATAGAATCTCAATTTACTCCTAAATCTCAAAGGCATTATTAACCATTTGCAGATGAAACAAAAACCCAGCTTTTGTGATTCAAAATAGTTCCAACATGTGAGTTAGGGATAGAAACAACCAATGTAAACATGTTTATCAGTATAATCAATTTTAAGTCGTGTTAAATATACAAAATGTGAACAATAGTCATAATAAAATTGTTTCTAGAATAAACTGTCTACATTTACAAACGTGTTTTATTGAGAACTAGAAATGTCGCTAAGGCGACTGGTATGCCTCCGCCATAATGCATGATTCTCCTAATAGGTCTATAGTACATGTAGACAATGTGTGATTACATTTTCACAAAATTGGCAAAATATTACAAATTTGTCACAAATGTTTTGAATGTTCACCTTCCTTAACCTAGGTTTAATTGGATGAATAGGAGAGCATGTATTTGGGGATTTAAGAACTTTAACTTGACTTTGACCCATTCATAAGTTTATGCATTGAGAAATTTTCAAGGTATGGAGAAAAAGTGCAATTTCTGTATTGAAAAGTTCATTGTTACCATTTTCATCTAGCCTTTGACCCTAAAATTCATAGGATAATCACTGTCAGTCACAACATGCATAAATATGTAGTAAGTTTCAAGATAACTTGAGCCACTTCTGAGATATGGAGGAAAAAGTTAGTTCAGCACTTTCCCTTGATCTTTGACCTTTTGACTTTTTGAGGCAAACAAAAAAAAAAAGAAGAAAAAAGAAAGCTTCCAGAGAATCTCTATTAGGTTATACATGCATACACCAAGTGTAAAAAAAACAATAATAATCCTGCTGGCATTGCATAAATATGAGAGAAATAGTAAAATCTTGAAGTGTTGCCCTTGACCTTTGACCCCTGACCTTTGACCCATGAACCCTAAATTCTCTGGATAATCACTGCCAGTCAGTACATGTATATATACTATGTTCCATGAAGATACCTTGAACAATTTCCAAGATACAGAGAAAAAAGTGAAGTTTTAATATTTTTACTTGACCTTTTGACCTTTGACCTTTGACCTCATGACCCCAAACTTTCACCAGAGAATCTTAATTGGGTAATACATGTATACACTAAGTTTCAAGAAAATATCTTCAGGCATTGCATAGATATGGTGGAAATAATGAAATTTTATGTATTTGACCTTGACCTTTTGACCTTTGACCTTGAGCATGTGCACCAAAAAGTTGATAGGCACAACTTCACCCCCTAATACACATACATACCAAGTTTCATTCGGATACCTCAAAAGGTTTTTTAGTTACGCTGTCCACAAAATTCATTACGGACGGAAGGACGGACGGAAGGACGGACGGACGGACGGACGGACAACCGAAAACATAATGCCTCCGGCACCACTTCGTGGCGGAGGCATAAAAACACTGATATCTCCTTATATTTTAGGCTTTATTGCAAAATTTTTATATGGTGGAATGTTTTGTGATTCAACTGACCTACACATATGCATCAAATGTACACACTGTATGCCTTATTGTGTTGAAAAAAGAAATGGCTGTATTCATTTGTTTATATTCAATGCAGAAAATTCCAAAGTCATTCATTTGAATTGAAAACTGTGATAACCCGAATATTTTTTAAATCACCACTCCCAATGGTAAATAGTACCTTTAAAGATCATCCTAAAATCCAGCTCCAACCACTTGGACATATCTCCATATGAAACAAAAAATATATATATATTTTGAATAGACGTTAAATGCATTTAATAGTCATATTTTATATGCACTCTTTATCAAGGTTGTTTTATCTTGTTATCAGGAACTTGTGGTTGCGGAATATGTCGATTCACGTGTAAATGCAATCAGAATGCATTATTTTTGACACTCCCCACCTAAATGTTTTCGACGCAGTGTTCCCACATAATGAATAATTTATCTCCTAAAATTGTTTTCAAGACTCCATGTTACCTCCTCTTTTTTTTATGCCTCCGCCACGAAGTAGTGCCGGAGGCATTATGTTTTCGGGTTGTCCGTCCTTCCGTCCGTCCGTCCGTCCGTCCGTAATGAATTTTGTGGACAAGGTAACTATCAAAACCTTTTGAGGTATCCTAATGAAACTTGGCATGTATGTGTATTAGGGGGTGAAGTTGTGCCTATCAACTTTTGGGTGCACATGCTCAAGGTCAAAGGTCAAAAGGTCCAGGTCAAATACATAAGATTTTACTATTTCCATCATATCTATGCAATGCCTGAAGATATTTTCTTGAAACTTAGTGTATACATGTATTACTCAATTAAGATTCTCTGGTGAAAGTTTGAGTCATGAGGTCAAAGGTCAAAAGGTCAAGTAAAAATTTTAAAACTTCACCTTTTTTTCTCTGTACCTTGGAAATTGTTCAAGGTCTCTTCATGGAACATAGTATATATACATGTACTGACTGGCAGTGATTATCTAGAGAATTTATGGTTCATGGGGTCAAAGGTCAGGGGTCAAAGGTCAAGGGCAACACTTCAAAATTTTACTGAATATTTCTGTCATGTATATGCAATGCCAGCAGGATTATTTTTTTTTTTTACACTAGGTGTATGCATGTTTAACCTAATAGAGATTCTCTGGGAAGTTTTTTATGCCTCCGCCACGAAGTGGTGCCGGAGGCATTATGTTTTCGGGTTGTCCGTCCGTCCGTCCTTCCGTCCTTCCGTCCGTCCGTCCGTCCGTCCGTCCTTCCGTCCGTCCGTAATGAATTTTGTGGACAAGGTAACTATCGAAACCTGTTGAGGTATTCTAATGAAACTTGGCATGTACGTGTATTAGGGGTTGAAGTTGTGCCTATCAACTTTCGGGTGCACATGCTCAAGGTCAAAGGTCAAAAGGTCAAGGTCAAATACATAAAATTTCACTATTTCCACCATATCTATTGAATGCCTTAAGATATTTTCTTGAAACTTAGTGTATACATGTATTACCCAATTAAGATTCTCTGGTGAAAGTTTGGGTCATGAGGTCAAAGGTCAAAGGTCAAAAGGTCCGGGTCAAATACATAAAATTTCACTATTTCTACCATATCTATTGAATGCCTGAAGATATTTTCTTGAAACTTAATGTATACATGTATTACCCAATTAAGATTCTCTGGTGAAAGTTTGGGTCATGAGGTCAAAGGTCAAAAGGTCAGGGTCAAATGCATAAAATTTCACTATTTCCACCATATCTATTGAATGCCAGAAGATATTTTCTTGGAACTTAGTGTATACATGTATTACCCAATTAAGATTCTCTGGTGAAAGTTTGGGTCATGAGGTCAAAGGTCAAAGTTCAAAAGGTCAAGTAGAAATATTAAAACTTCTTTTTTTTCTCTGTACCTTGGAAAATTGTTCAAGGTATCTTCATGGAACATAGTATATACATGTACTGACTGGAAGTGATTATCTAGAGAATGTAGGGTTCATGGGGTCAAAGGTCAGGGGTCAAAGGTCAAGTGCAAGACTTCAAAATTTTACTATTACCCTCATATTTATGCAATATTTTTTTACACTTGGTGTATGCGTGTGTAACCTAATAGAAATTCTCTGGAAAGCTTTTTTTTTCTCTTTTTGCCTCAAAGGTCAAAAGGTCAAAGATCAATTGAAAGTGCTGAACTAACTTTTTCCTCCATATCTCGGAAGTGGCTCAAGTTACCTTGAAACTTAGTACATATTATGCATGTTCAAGGGTCAGATGAAAATGGTAACAATTTACTATTCAATTCAGAAATTGCACTTTTTCTCCAAACCTGTACCTTGAAAATTACTCAATGCCTAAATGTATGAATGGTTCAAAGTCAAGTCAAAGTCCATAAATCCCTAGATACATGCTCTCCTATTCATCCAATTAAACCTACGTCAAGGAAGGTGAACATTCAACACATTTGTGACAAACTTGTCATTCCAATATTTTGCCAATTTTGTGAAAATGTAATCACACAGTGTCCACATACTATCTAGACCTATTGGGAAAATCATGCATTATGGCGGAGGCATACCAGTCGCCAAAGCGACATTTCTAGTTTTCTTTTTTTTTTTTGCCTCAACGGTCAAAAGGTCAAAGATCAAGTGAAAATGCTGAACTAAGTTTTTCCTCCATATCTAGGAAGTGGCTCAAGTTATCTTGAAACGTACATTTGTACTACATATTTATGCATCTTCTGCCTGCCTGCTTTATGCATCTTCTGCCTGCTTCTGCTTGTTAGCATTCCTCCCCATTTCCAACATTTTTGTATACTTACAAGTTTTCTGTAAACTTATCCTTTACTTTGTATAATGAAATTTATGTTCTGTATTCAATTTGTGTAATATATTTATATGTTTTTGTTGGAAATGAAAAATAAATGAATGAAAAAAATGAAAATGACAGTTATTAGCTTATGAATTTTAGGGACAAAGGCCAGATGAAAATGGTAACAATTTACATGTACTATTCAATACAGAAATTGCACTTTTTCTCCATACCTTGAAAATTTCTCAAGGCATAAACGTATGAATGGGTCAAAGTCAAGTTAAAGTCCGTAAATCCCAAATACATGCTCTCCTATTTATCCAATTAAACCTAGGTCAAGGAAGGTGAGCATTCATCACATTTGTGACAAACTTGTCATTTTAACATTGTGCCAATTTTGTGAAAATGTAATCACACATTGTCCACATGTACTATTTAGACCTATTAGGAGAATCATGCATTATGGCGGAGGCATACCAGTCGCTATCATTTCTAGTTTTCTTCAAATTCCAGTTTGGTGGTTGCTGAGCTATTTCATGAACTGCTTAAAGGGTGTGTACAGTTCTGGTTGAGATGAGGATTTAGCTTTTAACGTTTTGCGAGATATTCAGAAATCACTCTCAAAGAGCATGCAATGGGGTATCAAAAGTTTATTTGATGAAAATCAGTTTTGAAATGGCTGAGATATCCAAAAACAAGGTGAAACAAAGAGATCCTAATAAAAGGCGTGGCCTGTCGCCTTTTATTATTATCACTTTTTTGGATATCTCGGCCATTTGAAAACCAATTTTCATCAAATAAACATTGAATCCTTCTTAAAATTACATGCTCTTTCATCTTTCATAAGAGGTTTCTCATTATCTCACTTAGGAATGTTCAAAACATGAATCCCCACCTCAACCAGTACTGTATAGTCCCTTGATCATTTGATCTATGCCGCCTTCTTTTGTCGCCTTTATCTTCCCAGGTTGGCATTGCAGTAAAGCCAGCTACCTCAATTGACGTCGTACTGCCGTACATTGAGGATGTAAACATGGTTCTGGTGATGACGGTGGAGCCAGGCTTCGGGGGACAGAAATTCATGGTGGACATGATGTCAAAGGTCAGCCATAAAACCAGAATCATTTGGGATAGGAGTGACAATGTCTCTCTTAGCATTGCTTGTCATCATTGTGTAGTGCTTTGAAGGGGACTCTGGCATTGCTTTCTTACTTGTGTAAAGCAAATCATAATTGAAATTCAATTGAGTTCAGTTCAAATCCCCCAACATGTCCCCTTTCTGTTTATCTGTTTATCTTTATATACACCCTAACTCTTTCTGGCACAATTTGCTGAAATTTCACAAACTTTCTGGAGTGATATTGACCCATTGTGCTAACTCGCCAATCTACACAAGAAAATGACAAGGACATACATACAAGCACATACTGTAAAACGACTAATGTTCACATACATTTTAATTTCGCGAATTTCGCGAGAGCCAAGATTCATGAAATTAAAATGCATGCAAAGGCTCTTGTCTGCCAGAGGCACTTCACAAAAATTTCATGCCGTGAAAAGTGTCGTCAGCTCCAATGCGTGAAAATTTCATGCCGCTAAAGTATCATGTTTTACAGTATGCAATTTGTGCAGTTATTTCTGTTATTATTCTGTCCCTGTATATATCATTGTGTGGGGTAATACAGACCAGAGATAGACATGATGGATTTCTTTTCGCCGGTCATTTGCAGGTGAAGCAGTTGAGAGCCATGTACAAGAATCTTGATATCGAGGTTGATGGCGGAGTTGGACCTGCTACCATTGATACAGCTGCTGAGGTTGGTAGAGAAATGGGGGTGCACTCTCTCCATGTAGGCAAGGCTCAACATTTAATGGTGACCACCAAAAATAGATGTTAGGCCACCACTTTTGAAGAAATAATTTGTTTTGGTAGCCTGATAGGCCTTATAGGGCCACCAAATTATTCCATTTCGTACTGTTTTTTCTATCTTACTTCATAGTCACAGGTATGTGGTATTTGAAGCACTTAATCCTATCTGCCAGATTTCACATAATTATCTGGGTATATTGTATTATATTAAAGTTTTTATTTAAAAAAAAAAAAAAAGACTTTTTATCTGTAAGTTTGTCTTCATTTTTTGGACTGCTGAATTTCATTGTCAGGACACCAAAAGATGAAATGTAATATTTTTGGTGGCCCAAATGGGCCACCAAAAGACAAGTTAATGTAGAGCCGTATCTTGGGGAAAAGGGGCTGGGGCTTGAAAAGACAAGAGGAGGGAGAGATAGGGAGCACAAAGAGAGAAATACCAAGGGGAGCAAAAGATTGAAGGGGAGAGATAGGGAAGAGGAAAGAGAGGGGAGTGGAGGATGAGAAATAGGAAAGGGGAGGGAGGGATGAAGTGAAGATGGACCTACAAGCAGAATATTTAAGTCATTTCTGTTCAGCATTCTTTATCATGTCAAAAAAAAAATATATATAAGACGCAATATCTAGGCTGTCATGTAGAGTAAGCAGAAGACACAAGGCACAATGCCCATCATGTATTTCGATCAAATGCAAAAATGCTGTAGTTGTTTCCCTTACTGCATCAGATTCACTGAGCACAATTTTACTTCAGTCCATTCAGCTGTGTCTCTGGTTGCTTTGTTTTAAAAAAAAATGCTATGTGTGTAATTCATGAATATACATGTTTATTATGTATATTTCTAACTCTGGATCCAGCTTCAGAGAGACATTGTGTAAAAGCAATGTAAGCAGTAAAGCATGCCATTGAATGGGATACAATGTTGTTGAAAATGTTAATGGGATATAATGTTGTTTCACATGCATCCTTAATATAGTAATTTTGGCCATATAATGTCTCTCTAAAGCTTGATTCATAGTTATGTATTATATTTATACATTTATCATGTATATAATTATGAAAGCCCAAGCAAACATAGTAGGGTCAATTGATTTAGCTCTAATACAGGCCTGTGCTGCTTGAGTGTCTCAACATCTAGAAGGGATTTATATTTATGATATTGTTTATTTTCAATATCTTCTTCGAAAAGACGAGGGTTGGTTGTTAAAAAAAGAGAACTACTCTTTACTGGTACCCTGCTATATCAGTACAAACAATTGTGAATAGATCTCATGTTATTTTTGTGTCTTTCCTTCTAGGCTGGTGCCAACATGATTGTGTCAGGCAGTGCGATAATGAAGAGTGATAACCCGAGGCAGGTGATACAGACTCTGAGGAATAGCGTACAGAATGCTATACAGAAGGCCAACCTAGAGAGGTAGCCATGTGACTGGTCGATAAATACCCAATGCAAATTTAATTTATAGTACTGGAATTTTAGTTCATTCAACACAGCTTCTCTTCAATGTCTTCCTTGTAAAGGCTTTTTATATCCAAGCATGCATCACGTTTGGATATTTGTTGTGGTGGGGCCTTTTTTTTTTTCTTTTTTTTTTTAATTAAATTGAACTTGAAGAGAAAAAATACCTGCAATTTACTTTATTCTTGATTTCCAATGCTGAGGTGGTATTGATCAGTCATGCGATGAACTTGATGCCCAGCAAAACAATTGAATAACAGACAGCCCTATTTCAGGCTGGGTTTTATATCCCAACAGATAAACTTTAATTGCATTTCTATGCAAGGAATCTAAAATAAAACAAGATTAATTGCAGATTTAAAGATTTCATTCTCTCAGAAAAATTGTACTTTTACTTATCTTTATAATGCATCTCTTACCTGGTACATGTAAGTTCTGTGGTCCTAAAGCCAGAGGGTACACGGAGTGTGCCAAAAATGTAACTGGAAATTAGTGTGATTGTTTTCGTTATTATAGAACTTCACCCAAATCTCACTTGTGCTTGTATGTGACCTTCTTTATGTCCAGCTCCGTAAGTTTCTGGAGCACTGCATAAATTCTCTCTGGGATGAGTGTGTGGTTCTGACAAGGATCTACTCAAATAATATTTTGACCAGTATACTCTGGTCTTTGTCAGGATGTATATTAGGACGTTTGGACCAAATTGCAGAGGTCAAAAAGTCAATTGAGAGGTTTTCTTGCAGGACAGCATTCATCTGAGAAAGAATTTACTGTAAAGGCATGAAATAATAATTAGAGAATTGAAGTTGATGGCCTTTTTCATGGTGTGAAAATTTCACAAATTGTTACTGGCATTTAACAAAATATAGTGTAGACAAGAACTTTCGCGTTCTATTAATTTCGGGAATCTTGACTCTCACAAATTTCATGGAATTAAAATGCATGCTTACATTCCTCTTTTTACAGTATAAGGTACACCAGAAACCAACAGAAATAGAACCTCTCACCGAGCAAACCTTCAGAGAACTGTACTCAAATGTCAATTTTCAATAGAAGGCATGCAAAATGGGTTTGTTGCAATTTGTAGCGAGCTGTAGGTCAAATGCTGGTTACAAAAAATGGTTGCAAAAAAAATTAGCAAAGAAGGTTGTATGCCGAGTATTCCAAGGCTTAAATAACAATCCAGTGCCCTGCCAAAAGACTGGGGGATAATAAAGTTTGTAGAGTGATAGTCCGAGACGTTTCTTCCTTGAAAAACATAGGTGATGTGCAGAGAAAAACAAAATGATAATAATGATAATTCAGCATTCTAAAAACATTCTATGTTGCCTTTTTGCAGTCTGTGGAGTATACAGTATCTGCTGATTCTTACTTTTTACTGTATTACTATGTATGTATCACATTCCTGCAGTCTTGTTAGAGCACTAAAATTAAACAGCAATGTCCTTGAACAAGACTAATACACATGACATGACTGCATGACCGGCGTAAATACTCAATCCTGAGTGATGCACGCCATTAAAACCAAAACAACAACAACACCAATAATGCACACTGCAATACAAAAAATACAGAATGCACAAACAGTGTGCATGACATGCAAATTATTTTCGGGCGAGAAGCAAATGAAAATCGGCCATCTATGGAGTAAAAGTATGCCTGGATTATTAACCTTTCCCTGGTATGAAGGGTATGAAGGATTTGAACCAGTCACAGATAGCTGCAGCCTTGTACCTGACTTGTGACCGTGGGCTCAATTTTGTGTAGATACTGCTGCGCACTTTGTCACATGATTGATTGTGTATCCCGGATACAGAATTGGGTAGTCGTCCACTCCAGTACACTCTCCTTTCCTTGTAACTGTCCAATGCTATTTTTGGTATGAGTGAGGATTACACTAGTCCATGGCTCGTACACCCAAACTTTAGTCAGTCCAGTCGTAGGCATTATGCCTGATGAGCAATAGTCCTAAAAAACAATAGTTCTACCAGTTCTTTATATCTCCATCCGTGCTGGTGTTTCAATATTTGACAGCTGTTAGCCATTTGTATAAACATTCTGTTTCTTTTTTGTAGTCAATAATATGCATGATATATATATAAAACTGTTCAAAATGCAGTTCAACCACTCCCCCTTGAAACAGATGTTTGCAACAACAACAACAAAAAAGTCCACTTGGACTGTTTAATGGTTGCGTCATCAGTCATAAAAGAAAAAGACGATTTCAGTCATATTAAAGGGGAAGTCAACCCTGAAAACATAAGTTTGTTTAAATAGCACAAGAAAAATGAGAACAGGATAGTGAAAATTTGACCAAATTCTGATTACAAGTAAACCTATCAAACTAAGCACGAAAACTCCTTCATGCAGTATATGAGCACACCTTCCATTAGCCCTGTGCATAAAATTCCGTAAAATGTCTATTTTTTTTTTTTCATCATTTGATGATGGAATATATTTTGTCATTGGCAAGAAGGGTTGTGTAGACAAATATTTACGTGATTATATCAAAGGTGCATGTGAAATTCAAAATATTCTTGATGGGGAAAATGAAAATGCCTTATTTCATAGTATAGAGCATAGAAGAGGGTGAGCTTGCATGCGACTTTGCAAAATTGACAATTTATGTTTGATTGATCCAAACTTCAGAAGATCATAACTTTCCGAGTTTTGATCTGAATTTGCTCAAAATTTTATTGTTCTGTTCCTGGCATTTCTCTGCTTCTTTTCTCACAAACTTTATTTTTCAGGTGCATTCCCCTTTTCACTCGTTACCTACAGGAATGTGGTGATCCCATAAAAAGCCTATGGCTATTTCAGAATGTTGTCAGGCATGGGTTAAATCCAAGCAGCCCAAGACAGCTGCCCACTGATAATCCATAATTATTCCATTTGTGGTTTACATCAGTAATGTACGTTGTATGTGGTTTACACCAGTAATACATATGTGGTTTGACTTTGGTTGAATTCTTGAAAGCTTTGCCTTCTTGGTTTGTTAGAGGAAAAGGAATATCTAAGAACCTCATGAAGTGTATTCATCATTGTAGAAATTGGAATATAATATTTTTGCCGTATGAGTCAAATATGGAAGCAGTAATGATTTATGTCCGTTTGACATGTACATGTATGTTGTATTATTTTAGCAAGAAGTCTCATTATAAGTGAAAGCATGTGTTGTAACACTCTTGTTAATTTTTATTGTAGTTTTGTTGTAATCAGTTTAATGTCAGTTCAATGAAGTATTCCATTGGTGTTTAGTTGGCAGTTAGGCAGTAGGGTCAAAAGTGAACAATACAACCCAAAACAAGATAGAACAACACAAGGCAGAAAAAAGTAAAAGTGAGGGAATCTTTCTGATTTTTTTTTTTATACCCCCGCCAAACGAAGTTTGAAGGGGGTATATAGGAATCAGCGGACGGTCAGGCGGTTGGTCCATTGCAAATCTTGCGTCGCGAACTACTTCCTCAGTTTTCAACCGATTCCCATAAAACTTGGCACAGATGTGTGCCTTGGGTTGTAGATGTGCAAGACGTATTTTTTGACAGTACCCAAAAGTACGTTGCCATGGTAACGGCATATTATGGGCAAAAATGGGTACAAATCTTGCGTCGCGAACTCCTCCCACAGTTTTTGATCAATTTTTATGAAATTTGGTACAGATGTTCATCTGAATATGTTAATGTGCAAGACACATATTTCCACAGTGGCAAAAAGTGCGTTGCCATGGTAACGGCATGTTATTGGTAAAATATAGGGCAAAATGCTTCATGGCAAAACTGCTTCATCAGTGTTCTTCCAATTCTCATGGAATTCATATTGAATGTTTGTCTTAGGATATAGGTCAGCATGACACATTTCTTAACAGTGACAAAAAGTATGTTGCCATGGTAACAGCTCACATATTATGAGCCAAAATGATGGAAAATTTTGTGTTGCAAACTACTTCCTTAGTTTTTGTCCAATTTCCATAAAACTTGGTACAGATGTGTGCCTTGGGTTGTAGATGTGCAAGACGCATTTTTTGACAGTACCCGAAAGTACGTTGCCATGGTAACAGCATATTAATGGCAGAAGATCATGGAAAGATCTTGCGGATTTAACTACTTCCTCAGTTTTTTGACCAAAGCTTATGAAATGTGGCACACACCTTGATCTTGGTGGGAAGATGTGGAAGACATATTTTTCGGACGTGTCGGAAGCTGCGTTGCCATGGTAACGGCATATAAATGGCAGAAGATCAAGGAAAGATCTTGCGGATTGAACTACTTCCTCTGTATTCGACTGAAGCTCATGAAATGTGGCACACACATTGGTCTTGGTGGGAAGATGTGCAAGACATATTTTTTGGACGTGTCGGAAGCTGCGTTGCCATGGTAACGGCATATTAATGGCGGAAGATCAAGGAAAGATCTTGTGGATTGAACTACTTCCTCAGTTTTTGACAAAAGCTTATGAAATGTGGCACACACAATAGTCTTGGTGGGAAGATGTGCAAGACATATTTTTCGGATGTGTCGGAAGCTGCGTTGCCATGGTAACAGCATTTAAATGGCAGAAGATCAAGGAAAGATCATTCCTTGGGTAAGACTGTCGTCACGGGGCAGGGCTATTAATCACCTTCAGTGATATTTTTTCACCAAAATTTTGTTGTATTCCATTATGTCGGTGTACGTTCAAATAGTGTCAGCAAGAAAAAAACGACTGGCTTGCTCTGGTGACCCTACCATGGAAAATAAACTTGCATGAGAAAATACCATAAACAGAACTTCACTTCAACTCGATTCCACTGTTACATTTGGCGTGGAAAATCAGCTTACCCAACTTTCTATCAGCTAACTCTACAGAAATGAAAGAGAACTGAATATTTTGCTTATTTTTTCAATGTTAGTCACCTATCAAAAGTTGCACAAAAAGTTTATCATGGTTCTGTGGTAATTGATTCAAATTATTTTTAGAACTTGTGGAATATCATAATTTGCAAAATACCTGTATTTTGGTTTTGTATCAGAAGATCCCCTTGTTCATGTTCGACCAACAGGTAGACACATCTCAACTTTGGCTTATACTTTATGTCTCCAACATTTTAATGTTTGTTTTTGTAGACAGCAAATGGTATGTATGTTTATTTTTATCGATTCTGTCTTGTGAAAGATGTAATCATTTCACTTGGTCCCATTTCTTGGGCTGAATGATGTGTAAGACACAGTACTGTGTAGTTTTCAATTTACTATGTGTGTACCACATTATGTTTATAAAGATGTACATTATTTGCGTTAAATTTCTACATGGTCTGAATCATACAAATGCGAAGAATTCCTTATGAATAAATGTGTGGGAATTTCCAACCAACACGTTGCTTGTTTGTTGTTGTGACTCTTGTTGTCAAACTTGCATTACTGAGTGACAGTTATTAATGATTTTTTTTTTCTACATCAGCAAAAGCATAGATGTTAGTACAGTGTATTAGAATGCTTGGAGACAAAAATGTCATCCTTTATTTGTGGAGGAATTCTTTATTGGTGAACAACGGGGGCATTATGAATCAAAACAGACACATAAAAAAGGCTATGAACTGGAGAACTTTGGAGAGTAACACAAATTAGTAATTCTGTGTGATGTAGGTGTTGATCGAGCAGCTCTCCATTCGGTTTGTTCACATAAATTTGCTGATTTTTACTCAGCCCCCCCCCCCCCCCATCCCCCAGAAAAAATGTAATCAAACTTGCTCTTGAAACAAAAGAGTCCTTCGTTATTCGTGTCCTTTTGAATTCTGTGCGCACCCAAATATCTGAGAAGAATAAAAATGAGTGATTTTCTTTTTTCTTTTTTCTTTTTTCTTTTTTGAGCGCGCGCGAGCAAGCACAATACACATACCAAGAAATCCATTCCTGATAAATGTGTCGAGAGTCGTTGCAATTACACGATCGGTGTTTGTTTTTGAACGTTGAGTGATGAATGAAAAAGCAGTGATTTATGGCTTGTTTGTCCAGCAGTGTGTGCTAAGTTGTTTGTTCAATTGCCTTCGGTCGTCTATATAAAGCGTGCTATGACGTGAAAAAAAAAATCATCAAAAATAGTTACATGTAGTAGGTTCAGTGTACGGAGTAAGTGGAAAAAAGGGTCATTGCTTAATCTTTTCTGTGATATTTCATGAGAAGTGTATGAGACAGTAATGAGTGATTCCTGCTTTGCCCCCCCCCCCCCTTTCACCCCTCGCAAGAGAGTAGCTCTTGTAATAAAATATTATGGATGCTCTTGTTGAGGTATATAACACTCACTCTGGTGGAAACAGCCAGGATGCATGAAGTAACGACGATGTAATTTGAGAAAGGAGAATTTTCTGCATTTTGTTCTCGAGTGTTTTATTTCGCACATTTCCATCCATTTCTTGATCGTTGCTCACAAAAATAAAAACTACACGGTTTGGGAGATAATACACGCTGTTTTTAAAGAAAAAACAGAGAGAGCAAAAACAACAAAACAAAAGCAAAACAAAACAAAAAATCATAAAACAAGAAATTAATCCCCAACCAACAAGAGCAAATGGGACAGTCATTAGTTTTCATCTAGACAACGAAAAAAAAAATCATCGTGAAAGAGCAGTCATGAAAAGATTTTTATCGAAAATGCAGCACTAGTTGCATACACAGTTTATGCCTTTGGACATCAAAGACGTTTACTCCCTTAAAATGATGAAATGCAAGTATTTTTGATTGATTCTGTATAATGTAACATAATAATATAAATGTTTTTATACTCCAGCGTAAGCTAACACACTTACACCTTTAGTTAGGAAACGAGAGGCTAACTGTACAAGGATCAAACCGAACTGATCAATGATAGAGTATTAGACGAAATGATTAATCTGCTGTAGGCCTATTTCATTTGTATTTACTTATCTACACACAAGAGCTTATAAATGCTATAAAAGGATTATTTGTTCGCTAATTTCAGTATACCGTCTTCGGATAAAAATCGTCACGTAACGTCGTCTGCGCTCAAATTACGTCGACTTGACACAAAAGTTGTCGTAAAGTCATCGAATCGTCGTCTCCAGAGCTCTTGCTTGGAATTGTTTTACATCGTTGTTATAATCATCGCTCGTCATTGAGACAGTCAATGTTGTGATTGAAACGATCGTGGACCGAGGTCCAGGGGAATTAAAAGTGACACATGCTACTACACACAGATAGTTGCGTTGATTGCGCGTTCGTGTTTGTTGTCGCGTGTGATTGGTCACCCTCACACGTAGCAGCGGTTGCATTTTCTTTTTTCGTCATTTGCTAATTACCGATGATGATCTGTGGTGTGTAGATCTTTGACTATCAGAAAACTTGTGTAGAAGGTTTGATTAAATGTCATATCAATGTTTTTATAAGGGAAAGCAGTTCCAAATTTATCTGAATTCCAGACTAAAACGTTTACTGCGCTAGACTGCAGGTGGACAAAAAGAAATACAAGAAAGGTTTCAGTTATTTTTTTTTTCCTGTCTGTAAACTGATTTAGTCCGCTGGAAAGGTTGTAGTTACACATGGCTGACATACACCAATCAAGCTAATTGCAAGTTGCTCGTATGCGACCTCTTTCCTCAATCGCTGTAACAAGAGCTGTATCACTTATCATTAGCGCAGGCAGCTTGGTTGGAGGGAACAAGCAACATGTACCCATTCATTTCAGTGTGTGTGTGTGTGTGTGTGTGTGTGTGTGTGTGTGTGTGTGTGTGTGGATGTGTATGACTTTTAGGAGGTGTTTCGAAAATGCCCTGTTTTTTGTCTAAAATTCACGTTGCGTTAAAATGTGCAAAACGTAGAAGGAAATATTTTGATGACATATTATATATACACACACACACACACACACATATATATATATATATATATATACAGAGAGAGAGAGAGAGAGAGATAATCTATATCAACCGTCGTCACATAAAACCGTCACGTCAACGTCGTCTTGGCACAAACGTTGTCGTCCTGATCATCGAAACGTCGTCTTGCTTCACGGTTGCGTTTTTGTTTTAGTTTTTGGTTTTTTGTACATCATTGTTATAATCGCCGTTATCTTTGAGATGGTCAATGTTGTGATTGTCATGATTGATAGATAGATAAATAGATATAGATGGACAGGGCGATAGATAGATAGATAGATAGATAGATAGATAGATAGATAGATAGATAGATTGATTGATTGATTGATTGATTGATTGATTGATTGATTGATTGATTGATTGATTGATTGATTGATTGATTGATTGATTGATTGATAATATATGAATGCTGTAGATAGATACAGGTATACGATAGATAAATCAATGCAATGCCATTGCACTGAATACTAATTACACCCGAATGTTCACTGATACGATGGATCACAGTACAGAAAGAAATATTTAAAAAATAGAGTCTAAAATTATCCTCCTCCTCGTCCTCATCCTCCTCTTGCTCCTCCTCCTCCTTCTCCTTCTCCTCCTCCTCCTCCTCCTCCTCTTGCTCCTCCTCCAATAGTCGGTCCGTCATCGGGACCTCATTCGTCCCTTAAGGCGATCCGCGAAATGAGTTCCCTTCCGCTTTCCCGCATTGCGCGATTTTCGCCAGCTCGTGCAGACTGCCCGTTGTTTATCACTCGGATGTTGTCCGTCCGCCTAGCCCCCCTCCAGAGCCACAATGTCTCTTAGCTCGTCCATCAACCCGTCCATTCAAATTCTGCTTTCCTAGATTGCTTCCCTCTTTTTCTGGGCAAAATTACAGACATATTCTAATTTCCTCTTCCAACATCACAGCAGCAGTGGTTCTTGGGGCATGAAATTTCTCCCTTATACTCCTTAGTCCTTTAGTCCGACCCGTTTGATAACATTTACCTAATTTATCTATTCATCTATTTGTTTACTTTATAAGTATATTGTCCAACTAAACCGATGATCTTCCTTTAACGTAAATGTGTGTGTGTGTGTGTGTGTTCTTGTGTGTACGTATATGCGTGCCAGAAACATTAACACTGTCATACCGTTCAAAATACAGAAGAAAACAACAGTAAAATCTTGACACAAAGCCTGAAAAGCTTTTCTACAATAGTCATAATAAAAGTTATTTATGTGAGATAACCAATACATCTGTCAGTGACCCGTTCACAAAAACGCTTATACACTCGATGCCTTTACGACTGGAGTGCCATGCGCACTCATTTTTTTTTTTTTTTAATAATCTGTTAAATGTTCAAATTTCATACTTGGATTCGATGACAATAAGTGCCGACTGCGAGAGGCACACATGCATTTATTTCTTTCCTGACAGGAAGACGTTACAAATTATCCGCCATTAATAGCTAACGAATACCAGGGCATTTATAACTTTCCGCCAGATGGTTACGGACAAGACGTTTACAAACCAAAGGCACGCCGTGAACTTTGAGCACACTCGCAAACCCTCGACACAATTCAGTATAGGGTGCGCTTAGATGAGAAATCTTGCAATTCTTATATATATATATATATATATATATATATATATATATATATATATATATACTGCAGCTCTTCCGTCGGACACATATGACCCTATACTGCTTCAGTGCCCTCTCTTTTAATACATTTCGCGTAAGAAGGTATAGTACAATCACATTTATTTATGATCCTGATGATGATTTTAATTTTTTCCCCAGTTTGTTGATAGAGAAGTTCATTGTTTCTATCAGTTCAGAGTAGTCGGTACACCTGAGTGGGGGGAGGGGGGGGGCACATCCGTCTTCTCTTCCCCTCCCATTCATTGCTGCTCAAAAAGTGAAATAAGGATGAAAAAAAAAAACGTGAAATCTGTGACTTATTGGTACGTTCATTCAATAACATCTCTATAGGGCCTATTATTGCGAACCTCGATTTAACCGGAAATACACATTATGATTTTCATTGACATGTCGTCACGTCTCACTTGAAAGATTTTTACATTCTTTACAAAGAAAGGGTAAATATGAAGATAAAGATGACATTTCATACTAAATGAATGATGTCCACATCCCGAATTCCATGAATTAATGCAGCAAAGGAAGGAGCAGCGTACCCTTCTGCCCATTGCTTTCAATATCATTTCCGCCCAGCAACAAGAATCTACAGCGAGTCCGATGAGGGGGAAAAAAAAAACATCCGTGTCCCGCTGGACACTACATACACGCTTCGATACAAACGTCCTCTGTAGAAACCATGAGTGTGGACATTAATTGACGCCTGCTCTGATTCAATGACATTGAGCATGACGTCAAAACCTCTCTCTGTCTCTCTGAGGATGACCACATAATAGGTATAGATATGCATATACATGCATAGGGGCATACACACTATGACTATTATGTTATATGCGCTATACTCATATAAGCGATGTTCATTATTATAATCATTACATGCATGCATATTGTGTATAAATATATACATATGTTGCGAATTCACGTATTGGCTCCAATATAACGAAGAATCAAGAAATAAACTAGTAATGCATTATTTCGCCAATAAGGAACTCATTCTTATTGGCGAAATAATGCATTACTAGTTTATTTCTTGATTCTTCGTTTTATATATATATATATATATATATATATATATATATATATATATACATACATATATATATATATGTATATATTAATACCGTTTATGACAAGAAAAGGATAAGGAAATGAATTATGATAAACATAAGAAGTGACATAGAACTATAAATGGAGGAAGAGTAAAGTCGGAAAAGGGGAGAGGGTGAATAAGATTAAAATACATAGTGAATATTTTGGGGACATAAAAACAGTTAACCATGCAGAGGGAAAGATAAAGAAAGCTAGCACAGACACAAGACAAACAAAAAGCCTGTCAGCCTTATTTCCCGGTTTGGAGGGACCGTGTTTCACGTAATCTACACGCAGTGTCCACTGACATCAAAACACTTGATCAGTCGTTTCATCTCAAAATCTAATGCGAGTCCGACTTATGAATCCATCCAAATTGAAACTTTTGAATCCAGTCTATGACAAGTACAGATCTTTTGATATGATCATGTTGAATATTGCCTGAATATTTGCGATGGAAGCGCCGCTGTCGTATAAACCGTTTTATCCTTCCGCCGGTGATCCGTTGCTATGGCCGAACATGAACATCGGAAATGAACACTCGCGCGATCTCATTATCTTCGCGTTTCAAAGACAAAAAGGAAGATTCCTCTGTCGTCATGCTCAAGGGCCTTACCTCCAGATCCATTTGCGGAGATAAATTCAGTACTTACCCCCAAAGGCTGCGTTCATTGTGACATTGAATCAGGAGGGGAGCTCTGCAGGCGTACTTACATCTATTTCATTTACAAAGAAAGGAAAACCAGAAGGGCAAGTTCAGAAAAGAACAAAAAGCGCAGGACCCGCCTTGACTTAGTTTCACCGCCATTTCCGATCCGAACTCCAGAATAGCGGTGTACACAGGTGTTACAAGGAACATTTTATCTCAACGCAATTCCACCATTGTTTGCACGAGATCATTAAAAGCTTCTTGCTGGTTGGACTTAGTTAAAGTGGAATGTTTGTGTCAATTAATGAATTATTGTATCCCCTCAGTAATTTATAAGTCTGCTGTGTCTATATCTACTTCCATAATGACGGTATAGTCAAATAGACATTTTCACCCAAATTGCATTTCTGTCAGAATACAAATATTTTTCACCCCTGATGATTCCCAGAGATGGTGTTGTTTCGGTGACACGACATTTGCTCCTCCGACAGTTGCTCCGGCCTTATTCTCTCTGAGGACTTCGAGCATGGCCGGCGCCACGTTTTAAAAAGTGTGGGGGGGGGGGGGGGCATTTTATTTCTGGTGGTGCCACTTCCGGGTTTCATCAGCTGACAAGCAAAACAAAAAAAAAAACAAAAAAAAAATGGGGAGGGGGCAACTTTCTGATTCCACTTCCGGGTTTCTTCAGCTGACAAGCAAAACAAAGCAAAACAAAACAAAACAAAAACAAAAAAGCCTTACCCGAGCTTCATCGGCTGGCAAACGTCAAAAGCTTAACCACATTCTATTTTTTCTGGTGCCACTTCCGGGGTGAAAAAAGGGGTGTGTGTGTGTGTGTGGGGAGGGGGGAGGGGCTCAAAGGGTTTATACCTATATGTATTCCTTTGTATTGTGTTAGGGTTGTGATATGTTTGAGATGTAGTTTGATGTGAGGATTAAGGGTGAGAATTTTGTGGGTAAGTTTTATGTTTGTCTTAGCGTGTAGATATTTCATGGAAACAATAATTGTCGCAGAAGCAAATGTCATGAAACCGTTGATTTCATACTTGTTTGTTATTCGGGTGATTGTTCTTCTTGATGTTAGCTTACTTATTTGTCTATTTGTTTATCTATTTTTGTTTATTTGTGTGTTTTGTTTGTTTGTTTGTTTGTTTGTTTTTTCATTAAAGGGTTTTTTTTCCTTTTTTTCAGGGGGAGATTTCTTGGGGCTTTGCTTCATCACTTAAGACCCACCGTGTGTAATTATCTTTGCATGAAAGCCCAAGAAGCATGTAATTTTCTACCTTAGCTGTACCTCCACCTCTCTTTTTCTCTCTCTTTAACATGTATTGGCCTTATACAAGTGTGTGTTTATTTTATATATATATATATATATATATATATATATATATATATATATATATATATATATATATATATGTATATATATATATATATATATATATATATATATATATATATATATATATATATATATATATATATAGTGTGAGAGATAGTTCCCTGAGTCCCGAACTGTTGGGTGCGTATAATTGAAAGAAATTGGACTGAGGCGGGACGTTGCTCTCGATCTTAGTCTCCCTTTTATTTGTCAAGCTTTCGGCCTTACTGTATTTTTTGAACAGAAGATGAACACACGGTGCTGGGATGCACGATAACGATACGAGTCCCACACAGGTAATTATAGAAACTGTTGTTGTTTATACATCTGATCTAAAGTTAAAGTTGATATATTTTAGGTAGGGTTAAGGTTATATATATTTCGGTAATATAAGAAATATATAGGATATGTTGATGTAGATAGTATTATATCAACCGGAGTTGTGCGTGTGTGGGTGTGTGTGTGTGTGTGTGTGTGTCTGTGTGTCTGTGTGTCTGTGTGTGTGTGTGTGTGTGCTTGCTTCGGTATGTGAGTGTGTATGTGAATATGTATATATGTGCGTACGTATGTGGGTGTGTGTGTGTATGTATGTGGATATTTACATATACGCAATGCAAATAGACATATGAATATGATATATATGTACAGTTGTATATGATTTTGTTTGTGATCATCATGCTAAGAATTATGAGATAATATGATTACTATATGGCAGCATTATGATATAAAAATTTATATATAATTGGGGATACATGATGTTTTTCTGATGATAATTTGAGGTCAGATTGGATATAGGTATTGAATTGAATGATTGATTTGTGTACATAAAGGAAATGATTTAGAAGATTGGTAATATATGAAATTGCATTATTTATCATATGACACATCAGGCTATTCATATAATAATTATTCTGTTGGTAGATCCTGACGAAGGCCTAATGACGGGCCGAAAGCATGACAAATAAAAGGGAGACTAAGATCGAGAGCAACGTCCCGCCTCAGTCCAATTTCTTTCAATTATGTATATATATATATATATATATATATATATATATATAAAGAAGAGTTTGTTTGCAAAAACCGATAAGTCCATATTTGCCAAATGGAGATTATTTGCGATTAAAGGTCAAGAAAAATAAAGAAAATAATAAGAAATTGTTTGCTTCTTTTGACCATAACTTCAAAAATGTACCTTTATATGTAGTGACCAATATATCATTTAAAAGGTATTATTTTGTACTTTATGACATAGATCTTACTTCAAAATCTTCCAAAATAGACTTATTGGTTTTTGCAAACAAACTCTTCATATATATCTATATATATATATATATATATATATATATATATATATATATATATATATATATATATATATACCTTCTTTTCAGCATCATATCCACAGCAAGAGGAGTGTATAAAAAAAAAGGTTTGCAATCATAGCTGTCAATCAGTATACTAGTACAACCCCTCTCCCCCTCCTCTCTCTCACACTCTCTCTTTGTTGCCCCTCCCCTCCCCCTCCCCTTCCCCCTATCCCTACCTATCTCTCTTTCGCTCTGTTGATGTTAAGGTCGCAACTATAGCAACAACAGTACATGAATGAGTTGAGGTACTGGGGTACACACATTGAGCAAGAGTCGTCCCGCTGAGACCAAGCGTACTTACACAGCGTGATAGACTTGCGTCGCCAGCCGTGGTGTTGCATTGTTTGCCTTGATAATGTTAGTGTCTTTAGGGACAATTCTTAAAAGGGCATTCTGATTGAGTGGGAGTAAATTGTTGCAAAAAGCGCGACACAAGGCAGCATTTGAAGTGGAATATATGATGGTCTTGTGTAGGATCTTATAGGTGCGTGTTTTCGGATTGCGCGTACATCAAATAGCACGGGAACGGGCGATTTAGAAATAGTAGGAATGTGTCCATGTGTCTAGATGTGTGTGTGTATTGTTCCAGTGATTGAATGGTAAAAGAAAAAAAAAAAACATAACAGATCTGCGGCGTGTGTCATATACTGTGGCGGTGGCTGTTATACCGATACGTCTCTGCACTGATTAATTTTGCGAACGATATAATATGCAATGTGCGAAATCATGGGACTTTGAACGCGGCTGTGTGTATGAAAATAAGGACACACATTTGCGAACATGTGCAATTACCATCCGATCCCGCTCATCGAATAGACTGTAATTTTCCATCGTTAATACACCAGACGAATAAAGATACGATTGTATAGATTATGATCACTATGCATTCTCAATCCAACGCACAGCAGCATTGATCACGTATCATGTCGGTATCATGCACTTTGAATTGCTGTTCGAAATGCACGCCTGGTCAGTGGTGGTGTACGTCAACTTTAAACACGCATAATCAATCATGACTGCGGCCAACAGTACTATACATTGGGTGAAAGACAATTATTGTATCCTATCCTCATCTAGCGATGACTACACCAGAACTGAAAAAAAAAAATCATAGCTTTTCAACGTACTCATTTCTTCTACAAATTTGAATATCTTTGCATTTACTTAATCCACATTTATACATTTGGCTTTCATTCACCATTAAAATTTTCGTCATTTTCCAATAAAAATAGCATTCAGGTTTTGAGGAAATTTTACCATTCTGATGGTATGATTGTACTCCAGCCATTTATCTATAATCACCTTCAAAATGTCCCCTCCCCCCCCCCCCCATTTGCCACACCTGCATGGAGGACGCCGCCATCGTTCTAATGTCGATAGCCTCATTTTCAGCCTTGATCAGAGCAATTTCCTTTTATCGCTCCCAGGAATCTTTGCTCAATGGCGAAGGAACAGACCCGCCTGTAACATAATCGCCCCCTACATGAGTTCGGCATCTTGTGCGAAAATCACTCATTTTTGCCGGTAATGCGAGATTCAGGTCAGGTTACGAAATGCATTCAGTTCACTACCAGTCCCGGATTACATACATAGTCCCAGTATAGTCCAGGTCGCTAAATTATATTGGTCTCAAATCGCAAATTTCCCGATATTGGGGTCGCGTGAACCCGCTAACAAACATGGTCATAGGTATGCCGGATATTTCTAATCTTTTTGTTTGATTTTGTCGTTGTTTTGTACCAACTGTGCAAAATGCAAATTTGAGTTTTTCTCAGGGAGAAATATTGTCAAAAAAGTGAAACATGCTTCTCGAACGATTTCGTTCTGTTTTGTTTTGTTTTGTTTTTTTTACGTGAAAGAAGTACAGTATCAACGTATATATAAATATAAATTAATTTATCTGAAGCATTTTACGCCACTGTCCACAAGATTTTAATGCATGAACTTAATCTCTTGGCCTCAGGGGGCACAATCTTTACTGATTCATTGAATAAATTTACATAACCGCCAACGGTATAACCTTCCAGTGACATGAATCGAGACTATAAGTATCACGGTGTTCCATTTTGGGATTTGCATCCTCCAGTAGTTACGTAATTCACGTTATGATATCGCTCTTCACTTTATTTTTGCCGATGATACAAATATCCGTTTTTAGTGCAGCGATGTAGACGTCCTTTGGTCGTCGATAGATTCTGAAGTCGCCATGGTTACTTACGTTCTGGTTGTATTTATCCCCAACATAGACAAAATATGTTTAAACTTGTGACTTTGATTTCAGTTAGGACCCACAAATAAAAATGACTTGCAACTAGAAATTGATACAACTTGAAGAAAAGAAATGGCAATCTTTTTCGTTGGCCCCGTTCAAGTGCACGGAGGATGTTAACTTACGATGGTTTCAGTTTAAAGTAGTTAATAGAATTTTATACACAAATAAGATGTTGAATAGAATTGGATTGGTTGAAAGAAAAGAATGTTCATTTTGTAATGTGTATGTTGAGACTTTAATACATTTTTTGAGTGAGTGTCAATATGTTGATAGATTGTGGGTTGAAGTAAGAGAATGGATTAATTTTAACACGGGGTTAGACATAACATTTACGACGGAAAATAAATTATTTGGTTTTGGGGGTATTAACAATTCGGCATTGAATTGTATTACCATGCTTGTGAGATATGAAATTTATGTTTGTAAAATAAGAAAAATAATACCTCGTTTTGATTTATGTAAATATAGTATAAGGGAATATTATGATAAAGAGAAATTTATTGCAAGAAATAATCACAAGTTGCAAGTGTTTCAGAAAAAATGGTGTCTCTTTAGACACCTTTTTTCTTGATGTATATTATATTGTATTGAATTCGAAAAAGTATGATGTTATTTGAAATATGATGTATTACAAAAGAGAATAATAAATATCCCAGTGAGGGAAAAAAAAAGAAATTGGCAGTTCCTATATATGTTATTTTTAGTGTTACTGTTACCTGCATATTTCATAATTCAGTTGCTATTTATGAACTATTATTTTACTAAACTTATTTTACTTTTCATATTTCGCTGACCATACTTAATTACCTAATCTACTATCAATGAATATGATTGCGTCTAACCACTTTCAAAGATGGCTCTTTGGTAGTGGAGACTAAATGTCGCCTTGTTATTGCATGGAAAAACAGGGTAATGGCGTCTTCATTACAATAATGGTTGTCATGATTACTATCACTGTATATCATTACCATTATCATCATCTCATTTTAATTTTTCCCTGGAAATTTCTGTCTATAATTCCTATCTTTAGATATATCACAATAAAAGTAGAGATATTTGAAGGGTAAAGGACTCTCTTTTACATTGACTGTGTAGGATAGAATATTCCAATATTATTAGAATTTTTTACGAATTACAGTAGTTATCGATGAAAAATATGTTCGCGATTATCGCTGATATAATATAGCTCCTTCCGTCAATAAGACTGGAAATGATAACTACAACAATATTTCTGATCGCACACTGAATGCATCCTGAACCGAAATGACAAACATGTAAACTTCATGTAAACATTTATCACAATAGTGTATGTAGGACACCGAGAAAAACTTCGTGAAGTGTTACATCGTCAAATGGTATGGCATTATTTGAACATGTCAATCTGTCAATCTCCCCCAGACGTTTTTCCTTAGATTGATATCGATACACTCAGACGTTGTCAAGATCGGCCTTGCTCGGACATCAGCGCGCCATTTCAGTGTTCCTTGCAGTTGCTCGGAAATGCCCTCTTTGCTAAGTGAAAAAAGGCGAGTGACTCTCCTACATTATCAAGGAGAAGGAAAGTCTGAGTAATAAAAGTGGCTAGTTGTATGGTGGATGACATTAACTGGTATGATGTTTGTATAAATCTGCTACATCAGCTTGTGACATCGCTGCTGTTCTCGTTCCTTCAATATGGATGTCAGAACTGCGAGCGGGTAATTATTTATCGCAGCCATTTATATAATAATAAGATAATGATAATTATTCAATATAATAATTATATATATATATATATATATATATATATATATATATTATATATATGTATATATACATATAAAATCTTATATACATATATATATATATATATATATATATATATATATATATATATACATATATATAATTATTTAGATATAGATAGATATAAAGCAGCCATTTATCGCAGTTGTATGTGCATGCACCGCATGCACATACAACTTGGGGGTAGGATATTATCCCTACAGTTAGTATCTTAATTCATTTAACTGATTGGAAGCATTCCGTAATTTAGTCGTGAATATCCGATATGTTGTTGTCACCTTATACTTTTCACTGCCTTTACATGATAGCGTTTTTCTGTACCTTATTAATCATGATTTGAGGAGGACGCATATCACAAGCTCTGCTTTTTAGCTTCCTCTCCACTTCCGACATCTCAAACATTATTCAATAAATAGGATGCATGTTTGTTTCTCAACTTATTGCGTTTATAATCATATTTCGATATTATCATGTAGAATATGCATATTGCTTTTCTACATGATTATGTTTTGTACACTTATGCTCTTTGTTGGAAATGATATGAATAAATGAAATGAAATGAAATGAAATGGAATGAGATATATAGTCAAGAGAGAGAGGGGGGAAGAGAGGGGGGACATGATATATTATGAGGATGTAAACATAAAATGGTGCTACACTTCAACAGTTGCACACTGTTCGAGAGACTCAAAATGGGTCCATTTTGCTTTCCACGTGACCTTTAGACGAAATGGAAAGTCACCTGAACCGCCTGACACGTGACTTCACTAAGCTTTTGACACTGAAATGTGATTCGGGGGGAGGGGGGTGTAAGTAGATTACAATAAAATCGAAAATAATCAGTATACAAGACGAGACAAATACGTATGTGGTACATCGAATGCTAGCATGAAGCAAAAGAAACGTGCACAAGCTAAGGCAACCGTGTGGATTATCAGGGAGCTGACACAGCCATCGCTGACGAAGCCCGCGAGCTGAGCTATAGCCTATGCCTAAGTATTCGTCCTTTTTTATGTACTTAGCGACGAACGAACATCCGCTGGGAAGCCTTGATAATCTCTGCTTGCCTTGTGTGCCAAGAAGGAAGACAAAAGTCAAGAACAAGGGCTGTTTCTTTATGTCCTACCATTTACCTACTTGCATCTTTTAATCTTGCCTCAATGCCGAATGTGAAATGGAAAAGAGTATCTTATTTCTTTGGCCCGCCGACGCGGTAACCAAGAGACTGCTCGAATTACCTATCCTTTATTACTCGTTCCCGAAATGAGTATAAAATTGTGAGGCAAGTTTTTTTGGCTAGCTCTTCTTTTCCTCTCGAACATAGGCACGTATTTAATCATATTCCAACCTTGGATTTCTGGATAAAACAGAAAAGAGGTTTTTTACACCGTGAGTTTTCTTCGTAAAAGTTTCAAGTCATACGAGAAGGTTTTAGTAAAGAACGACGTCATAGAAACGCTATCTCCATGGCGATTCGATTTTTTTTTTTTGTATTTTGTTTTATTTTTATCTCGAATATTTTTTTTTTTTGCTTTCAACGAAAACGTAAAACAAAACGAAAGGAAGCAAAATAAAGCACAACCTCGCCACGTTTATTGTCATAGGAATCCCGTATCAAGCATTTTTTTTTTTCAATTCAAATTGAATTGCGAAAATAGAGTACGTAGATTGTTAAAGGACAAGTTCACCTTCATATACACATGGAATGAGTGAAAGCAGCAATATTATTAGAACACATCAGTGAAAGTTTGGAGAAATCGGACAATCCATTCACAAGTTATGAATTTTAAAGTGTCTGCGCAGTCACTGCTGGATGAGAAGACTACTATAGTGTATGATGTCACATGCGTACAACGATATAAGGAAAATATAAAGAGAATTTCACAAAATTTTGTTTTTTAAAAAAGTGCACATTTTCGCGACTTGCCGCTGACGTATGTTAAAGGTAATATCATTCACCCTGCCTTCTGAAAGAGGCAAGTCAAATGTTGTTTTATCGTGCGAGAAAAGTGAAAATATGTTGAATTTTCTTTATGTTTTCTTCATATCGTTGTGACATCACAGGCTGTAGTAATCTTCTCATCCAACAGTGGCTGAGCAGAAACTTCAAACATTCATAACTTTTGAAATGGTTGTCCAATTTTCCTCAAACCCTTTGATGTGTTCAACTAATATTGCTGCATTCACTCAATCCATATGTCTATGAAGGTGGACTTGTCCTTTAACCCTTGCAATAGATTGGCGATCGTACGACATGAGTCTTTTTTTCAAAGAAGAAATGTCATTTTGTGTAAGTTTTATAATGTATCGTGTCTTGATAGTCCTCTGTCATTGCTCAGTGATAATCATAATTGTCATCATCACTCAATGGTTATCAGTATCATCATAATCATTGTCATTATGACAATAATTAGGGCGGTGAGTTGTCTCAGTCGGTATAACGCATCGGCCTCACGATCCTAAGGACCCGGGTTCGAACCCGAGTGTGGACTGAGCAATGTTGTGTGTAATAATACCACGCCCTCTAACAAGAGGCAAAACACTCTGTCCCTCGGATAGGACATAAAATGGAGGTCCCGTGTGTGAGAGAGTCACAACTCATGCACGTAAAAGATCCCGCTTCATTCATTCATCGCAAAGAGCAGGGTGTTTAACCCGGTGAAGTGGTCCCACCTCACATACCAACTGGACCCCATGGAAGACCAGCTTAGCGTAGCTGAATATGGGCTATTCAACCATCTTCTCAGGTGGAAATGAACAAACAAACAATTATCATAAGTATGTAAATGACTGATGCAATATTATTCTTAAATACACTATAATATGCTAGATGACGTATACAGATGCTAGAGAATGGGAAAGTGCTCTTCAAATTCAGTATTTTATATGCGTATGATCAAATAGTTCTGCGGTGTAGTTAGAATTCTCTGGCACTGATATAGGTTGCGAGTATGGGCATCAAGGGGAAATACGAATGCGGTTTTTGCCTTACCGCCGATTCCGTTTCTCAACAAGATTGATTGCACGATATATGCAATAGTCATTGACCTATATAACGATGCTTCTGAATCTATAGATCCATCATCAAACAATGTGTGTGAGAAATGAACCAGAAATATCAAACAAAAACAAGAACGAAAAACAGCGATGTACATAATCATAATGGAATATTGGCCAATGAAAGGTCCCTCATCATGGAAAAAAAAAAATGGAATGACGAAAATCGTCGGGAATGACGAATTTCTCTGAAGCCGCGTGGTACGACCAGGTACACTATCATGCAAACTAGGTCGCGTCTAATCAATTTAGCCCTCCCCTACTTCAGAACCAATGGAACGTGAATAATAACCTTCGCCAGTCAGACATGGCTAATGTGAACAGTCAAACCGGAAACGAGTCATTGCACACAATGCACATAGACTCCCAATAACAGTACAATCAGGAAGGTGAAAGAGAGCGGGATTGGTAATACCTGGAAACCTTGGAATATTTTATCTACATGTAATAGTCGAGATTTTACGCTTTCAATTTATCATAAGTATTTTTTAATATCCCTTGTTAGCAGTTTTTGTTATGGAAAATTGTTTGCTGCGTTTCTTTACAGACAACAAAGCACCAATGGCTATTACTGACATGCAAATAAACAAGCTTCAGAGGATACAAAACTCTGCTGCGAGATTGGTGACACATGCTCAAAAGCATGACCACATCACTCCTATTTTATATGAATTGCACTGGCTACCAATAAAGGTCCGTGTGCAATACAAAATACTGTCGCTGACTTTCCTATGCTTACAGGGTCTGGGTCCCACATATCTCCAAGACCTCATCCAAAGGTATCATCCGACTAGAAATCTTCGCTCAAAATCCAAGTCTCTTTTAGTTTGTCCCCAGACTGTCACCAAATTTTATGAAGCAAGAACATTTGCTGTAGCGTCAGCAGAATTAAGGAATAGTCTGCCTGATAAAATCAAAGATGCTGAAACAATATTCATTTAGAAGAACGTTGAAAACATATTAATTTTTGCAATAAGGCTCATGGCCATCAGTGTTTCTCAGTGTCAGCTTAATCTTAATTTTCTATTGTTTACTGACCTGTCCCATTTTCATCGTACTTTCTTTACTTGTATTGTTTTCATTCTTAAAGTGCATAGAGACTTCTCCCTGAATGTGATATGCGCTATACAAGCACAGTTTATCATTATTATTATTATTACCATCATCCTAGTCAAGCACATTGTTTTTAGATGACGGTCTCCTCCACTTACACCTCAAATTATGTAAATGTTTACACGCATATGTTATCTCTGTCATGTACCTGCATGTCTGCATAGGTTTTTTTTTTATCTTTAATTCAATTTCGTATTTTCCACATATTAAAACACAAACAAACAAATACAAATACAAGTCATATTGAAAAAAAAAAGACCATGTCTACATACGAGTAAGTTTATTTAACACAAATTTTGTCATATCATTATTCAATTGCCGTTAATTTAATGGGCTTTTTTTCCTTTAATTGTTCAAGTGGACAAATAAAACTGCGAAAATTTAAAAAAATTGTTTCCGTTTTTGAAAAAAGAAACTATTTCCAAGTCGAGTTGATACGATGTAAAAGAATGAAAGACGGGAGATAAGGGTGAGAAAAAAATGATAGATAAGAGATTGACGTAAAGCATCCCTTCGTCAAAACACGAGAAATAAAATGCCAAAATACATAATGCTTATAACATATCCCTTGCTTTTTAACCCTCCTCTATATTTCCCTTCATCTCTCCCTCTCTCTCTCATTCTCTTTCTTTTTTTCTCTCACCCCCCCCCCCTCTCTCTCTAATCCATAACAATCGAATTCCTCGTATGTGCGTGTACATTTTTAGATGAAGATTTTAGTATCTTTTTCATTGAGGGAAAATGATGGCCATGAGGTGCGATTTGCATAAGCGATTTTCAAAGAAATCCTCCGGAAAGTTAGCTCTGACGAGTGCTTGTCATTTACGCTCGTTATAGAAGAGAAGATGTATTTT